>JAFEMH010001476.1:0-415000 GCA_022495995.1 Adenophora triphylla var. japonica | reverse complement strand
GGTTAGGCGGCCGAATTGCAATCTATCAATCCCAATTAATCACTTTTCACAAATCAATTCCAAGCAATTAACCAAGAAGGCAAATATATAAATGAACACAAGAATCTAAATTAATTTGCTTTCTATCATGGTGGCAAATCAATTTAATCAACAAAGATATACCAAGCAACAAATCCCAATTCAATGGTGAAAAGTTGCTAAAGATGGAAACTTTATGAACATTTTTGGAGATCTAGGCATTTATCAAATATGGAAAGATAAATTAGACTAGCATGGATTAAATCACTAAATCTACATCAAACCCATGAATTAAAAAGACTAGCCACTCATATTAAACACTAATTGCAAAAGAAAATTAATTAAAGACATGAATAGAAAATACCCAATTGATGAAATTTCTCTAATTGAAGAAATCCCCAACTTTGGGAAAAGTAGCCTCCTTCCTTGATTACAATAATGAAAGATGATAAAAGATAACCCTAAAAATTACACAAGTCTCTATTTGTACTAAGTGGGCTAGGTTAAGAAAAATGGTGGATTTTGGGCTCAAAATAAACAAAAAAGCCCAAAAAAACAACCCAACAAAGTCTGGTCAATGCGGGTTAACGGGTGAGGTCAACAGTCAACACGGAAGAAAGGATTGGTGCGGTCGCCCTATGTGATTGGTGCGGCCGCATTAACTCTACTGCCTAAATTGTTTTCTTTTTCTTCCTTTCCAATTTGGTCACTCCCTTTTCTTTTTCTTCTTTTCTTCTCTTTTTAACTCCTCCGCTTCGCTCCGTCTCGGATTTCTTACTTTATTGGGTTCAAAAGCCACCAAATCACTACCTAATTTCCTGCACTAGAGAAAACACTAAACACACAAATTAAAAAGCATTTTACTCGGAATTTACACTAAAATAGGTCCAAAATGAGATATCTTTTGGATGTAAAACTACATCCATCAAAGATGTATTCGGTTAATGGGTTTCCTGTAATAAGATTCATTGTCTCTACTGGTGCCGTGCCGATGTAGGGACTTCCACTTCGTTAGGAACCCAAATAAAAGCTCTTTTGTTTATTCCTCTTCTGGGTGAAGCTCCTTCTAGCATTAATGTAGATTCACATGGTTGGAGTCTAACTGCTTGGGGTCTTTATAGTAGTCGGCCTCTCTATGTGCTCTTTTGGAATTTGCCAGCTCTTTGTCCACTCTGGTTTGATTAGGAAGCCAAATGTTCCATTTAAAGGTAGAATGCTTTTCTGATCTATGATTGTAGTAAGCTCAATACTAAAGGTTGCTGGCAAAGGAGATGTTCTAAAACGGCAGTAAGTCTGGATGTGTGTGTGCTTAGCAATTGCATGGGGTATTGTGAAATGCATGTGCACCTTTTCCTTCGTTGCGAGATTGCTTGGTTTTTGTAGGGTTGTCTGTATGCAGTGTTTGATGAGCATTTGGTTTGTTTGCGTACCAAGACTTACTAGCTTCCAATTGCATGGTTACCTTTTGTTGATTTGATGCGGGATTCTAGAGCTGCTCCTTTTTGGGTTAAAGCGTCAAGGATGTTCGAGGGTTCCTTTTGGTTGATTAAACATGTGATTGGAGGGCTGTAATTGGTTAGTCTGGTTCTTGTTTCATTGTCTATCTTTTCTTGACAGTGTAATGTGTAATTTTGGATTTCTTCTTCACTTCTTATCATTTAACCTTTAATGAAATTCTTATTTTTATCAGAATACTCCGAGGTAAAGACAGATAACCTTTGTGTCAATATAAACTCGTGTTGGAAGAGAAGATGACAATTGTGATTCGAAAGCTCACCTGTTTGTTAGAAAGTTGGTTTTATGGGGGTCAATTGTCAGTTGTTAGCTCTTATCTATATTTTAAATATTTTTGTGACTACGTTTTACCCAGTAATAGCATCATGTCATAGATATGTGACAATGCTTTACCCTGGCTGTCAAATGCCTACTGCTGCCCTCCTCCCTTTTCCTTGGGAAAAGCAAGGATAGTTCCTGGCAGATTTAAATGCAATTTGTAGGTTTTGAACCCATGACCTCAAGGATATGAGGCTAGTCATGTACCACTAAGCTAAAACACCATTTTGAGACCAAGGCTTTGTTGTTGTAGAGCCTGTTATAGCTTCTACTAGTATATTCTAAAAGCTTAAAGAGTATTTACAAGAAAAGATGTGATGATGTATGCAAGATGCTTTTGGTTCCAATTTTCAGTGTGAATCTGCATTAAACTTGTTCCTTCCATTTTCTTGCAGAACATTTATTTTTGTGATGCATTTGATTTTGTGCCAGTGAGCTTCTTTATCTTGTCTTCTATCTCTCACATATATATGAGCATGTATGTATGTTCTCTTGCATAATTTATATTTGTGTATTGCTTGCTTGCTTTGAATTTGGACCCCCCAACTGGCTTACTAATTGATGTACATAATTTTTTTAGGGTGGGATTTGATAGATCAGAAATGTCAGAAAACAAAATGATGTCTTCACCATATTCTGTTCTTGGTAATCGTCCGATTGATCAGTGGAAAGTCACGGAGTTAAAAGAAGAACTCAAGAGACGGAAATTGATAACAAAGGGATTGAAAGAAGATCTTGTTAAACGGTTGGACGAAGCAGTTTGCAATGAAAGTGAAGATGATCACATGAATGATATTGCTAGTTTTGATAGTGTTTCCCAACCCGAGGTTCAATCTGAAGTTGCAGTCACATCTCCTGTTGCAGAAACAACTGGTGACGTTATAGATAATGGTGTGAACATAAGTGATAGGTTGGATGTCAACAACGATATGGTTGACTGTGGAAACAATGAAAATGTGAGTCAGAAGGTTGATACTGATATGCCTCGGGCTGATATTGATGGTGCACTAGGATCTTTGGTGACAGAATCCACAGGGGAAGTTGTAGGTGGAGCCAATGTGGTAGGGGAAGAACGCTTGCAGGTAGTTGACGAAATTTCTGTGGAAACCACAGTCATGGTGAGTGAGAGTATGGTATCTGAAATAGCCTTCAGTGGGCAAGATTTGCAGAATGGTGAATCCGATATCAAATGTGAGGTCTCAAATTCGGTGCAGGATACTCTGGACTCCAAGCCTCTGCACGAGGAAGCTCAGCTCAAATCTTCTGAGGTTAACGTCCAGGTAGCTGAAGTCAGCCATGTAGTATCTGATTCTATTTCTATTGATACTGTATCAGTTACTGATAATAATGAACTAAAAGATACTGTGGTTGCTGATGATGTCAAATTAGAAGTAGATGTTAAACCTGAACAGCCATCATCCAGAAACACTGTCCTAGATGGTGGCAGTTTACAGTCCATTGATATTGATGAGCCACACGCAGACAAAATTACTGTTGGGGCGAAGGATGTCATCAAAGAGGAAAATGCAGACACTCTGAAGAAAAGTGATTGTATGGATGTAGGTTCTCCTGAGAAATTAATGTTAGACCGCAGTTCCGGTGACGATTCAATGGAGGAGGATGCACCTGAGAGTAAGCAAGTTTATTCAAAGTTGGGTTCTGATGAAATCGGTGATAAGAGTGAGAAAAGCAAAGTGTCTGTTGTCAAGGAGGATACCCCTCTTGATGCTATGGTCGAAGATAAAGCTGCTGACACTAAGCCAGTTAATGCTGAACATCAGAATGGGCTTGCTGCTTATTCTGTGAAAAGAAAGCTTCATGGTAAAATTTATGTCAAAATTCTGTTCTCTTTATGGTTTTGGTTATCTTCTTCATGGATATTTTCTGTTATTAGCTCAGATATGTGTCTGCACTCCGAAAGACACAGAGGAAAGTACTTTGAACTGTGGAAACTTCTTTATTGCAGGATTCTGTAGTAGGGAAAAGTGTGCAATTACCTTCACATCTAATAGCAACTTAACATAACTAAAACACCCAAAAGTGAGAATTCTTTGGCAAAAAACACATTTTATGTTCAAATCAGTAAACAATTAGTTGTTTAAAAGCGTGAAAATAGGTGAATTCGAATATATAATTTCAAATGTATAATTCCATAACTAGAGATGAACATATAGGATATAGTTAAAACTTCAAATGACTAAGGAGACCCAAGTAAAGCGAAAAAACAAATTAAATTAGTAAACATATTAAAATATGCAATCCTCCCTTTAAAAATTTGATTAAAGCAAGCGATTTGTAGTGTTTTTGTCACACTCCTTTGTCGTCGTTCTAATTTTTATTTATCGCACTTATTTTCTTTTGATCGCTCGAGAGAAATGACCTAGTTTAACAACACTACACATACGCCTATTATGTCTTTTGACAAAGACGGACTCCTTACGCCTCTCACCATAACCAAGAAACGCCTCGCCTGGCCTAAAAGGCAAACAACAGCCCGCCATAAAATCAAAAGGCGGCCGACCCCTAAAGGCGCCAAAACGGCGAGGCGGGCGAGAGAGGCGCTAGCCTTTCGCAGCAACTTTCTTGCATCAGCGTGCCACATAAGCTTTTTTAACGGAAGGATGACATGGAACAAAAAAGCGGTAGTTCAAGGATTAAAATGAAAAAAAATAAATACTTTTAGGATAAAAACGAAAAAAGATGAATAGGTTAGGGACGAAAAAGGTCTTTAACTCGTTGAACTCGGCAAGTGTATTTTGCAAACAACCCCCTTCTTTCGTGCACGTTTCTTTCCTTATTTTCCTTTTCTTCTTCCTTTCTTTATATACCTTTCTTTCTTTCTTTCCACCTTTTCTCATTCTGTTTCTTTTTCATTTTTTTTTTTAAACTTAGTTACTCAATTGTCTGCTTCTTGCTTTCTTTCAAATACTCTTTTTTTCTTCTTATATCTCTTTAAAGAGACTATGTCACTGTTATGATGTTATATAACTTAAATTACAAATTTTATGTTAATAAAATTTGAGTGGAGGGAAAAAATTGGCTAGTGGAGGAAGACCTCCTAGGGATAAGAGTCATAGGGCTAAAGAGAGACAAAAAAAGATCCTTGGTACGTAGACCAAATAGGAGAAGCAAAATATCCTATATTCATGGAGATATAGAACATCATATAAGTTATTAGTCTCAGTATCCAAAATTTGGATTCTTTTATAGCCATATCCACGTATTCTAAAATTAGAAAAGCACCGAACTCGATTCTCAGATCCGTACTCGAACCCAATATTTTTGGCTGACTCTGGGTAACGTAGATCACAAAATCGAAGGATCTTGCAATCTACCCCAACTAGTTTTATAGACGCTAATAGGATCCTTAAATTGTTCTTTACTTCTTGGAGTCTTTCATCACCTATTTGTTGGGTTTCATTGTTGGAACTGTGAAATGTTATATTCTGTCAATTGGGGAACGTTAAACCTGTGCTTTGAGCTTTGTATGAAAGGATTGGTTATTTTGTAGCGCATATTTAGATTTCGATGCTCATACCTAATTTTGTGTTTCTGTTAATTAATGTGCATAGACTTTCATATTATATTGTTTTTGTGGGGCTGGAATTAGATCCAAAGTCCGATTAGAG
This sequence comes from Adenophora triphylla var. japonica, assembly GCA_022495995.1. NCBI lineage: Eukaryota > Viridiplantae > Streptophyta > Magnoliopsida > Asterales > Campanulaceae > Adenophora > Adenophora triphylla. The sequence goes on along the minus strand of JAFEMH010001476.1, from coordinate 409,520 downwards.
TTCCAAGTTTGAAAAGATGTTAAATTGCAGTTTACTAGTTTAAGTTGGTAGATCCGAATTTGGAAGAAGCTCGCTAAACCCGGTTGATAGCCATACACAAGTGTGCAAGTGGAGGGGCCAAAAAGTAATTTCCCTAACTATTTTTAATAATAATTATATCATCCAGTCTCCAGAATTTTGTCCCCTGGCCGCCAAATAATCATACCTCGATGTGTATCTTAAACTCCTGTGATATGCTTCTTTGACTTCTATTACATTTCAAAATTAATAGATCATATCTTTGTCTGTTTTACACTAGTAACTATTTATACTGCTAGCTCTACCTGCTGGGTTCGCAGCCATACATTGATGTGACAAAGTTGCTGGGGCAGCTTGAATGCTGTTCACTTTCTCAAGGAACACATCTGCTTGCTTGGCTGCTGTGTATTGTGTCTGGATGCTTGCCATGTCTGTTTGTTTCCATTGTCAATAACATTTTGTTCTAAGCATGGATATCATAGCTTTTTTATGCTCTTGGACCTGGTATTCTGTTAGAGGTCTGCAAGGTCTGCAATTTCTTTATATTATTCTTTTTTGTTTTGACTTCTAGGTAATGCAGAGCAAGAAGCTGGCAGGAACACTGATTTGATGAAGCGGCAACGGAGGTGGAACTCTGAAGGCCTCAAGGTCCCTGAACCGCAGGGCGGTAATATTTCGGCTTCCAACACACCTAAGGATGCAGTTCAGCCTACCAAAACACGCAACTTTTCTAAATCTAACTCAGCGGTGGGCGACGAGGCCCCAAAAGAACGTTTTAGTGAGTTGTCATGTCTCTCTCTTGTGATTTAGCATTTTGTTCACTGAGGAATGATTTTGCACTAAATGTTCTTTGTTGGCTCTTTTGGCAGTTCCTCCATCTCCCAAGACTCCCACTAATTCACTCCGAATTGATTGTTTTTTGCGTCCTTTTACATTGAAGGCTGTGCAAGAACTTCTTGGCAAAACTGGCAGCATCACAAGTTTCTGGATGGATCATATCAAAACCCATTGCTATGTCACTGTATGTCTCACACTCACACTCATACTCACACTCACACTCGCACTCGCACTCGCACACTTAAACACTCAGGAAGAAGTTGCATATTTGGGCCTTTAGGTTGTACCAATTTTTTTGGGGCCTTTAGGATGTTCAAAATGCGCTGCAATCGTATATACTTGATTTTTTATTTAATTCCAACTTTGTCCTTGAAATGAAATTGACCGCTCACTTACCAATGCGAGAGGATACTTTCTGGTGACTTCTGAGGGTACATGAACATATAGCTAGTATTAGCGATTTTGGATTCTACAGGTTTTATACTATGATCATTGATTTTTCAAAAAAATGGGTCTAATTTTTTGATACTAACAAAAAAGAAGTGTGACAGTTTGAACATCAACTTGCTGCCCATAACCTTGCTAAACTCAGCTCTGTGTTATCACTGAAATTATATGGACATCATATATGTATATTCATCTATTTGTTTTGTTGCTTTTTGAGTGTGCTAGTGGTTAGACATTAACATGAGGTTTTGGGTTTTGCATTTGAGTAGGTTTATTATGGAGTAGAGTATCCACAAATGGGTAAAAATGTAATCTTTCTATGCGAAATGTGTAGTTATCTAAGGGGACACCTTTTTTGGGACATCCCAAAAAAGGAATAAGAGACTCTTGGCATGGAGGGAGTTACATTTTGTGGGAGTCATGTTGAGTTTACTTGTGGAGTATTGCAGCCCCTCCCCTTCCAAGTTTTGGTTCTTATTTATTTTTGAGCAATTGAATTTTGTAATTTCAATGTGAATGTGAATGTGAATGTGAATATTGATCTCATATCTCATATTTATCCATTTTCTTACACTTTAGAAAGGTGTAATTTGTGAGTTGTGGCAGTTTCTTCCTCTTTTCAATAAACTTACGTGCTCAAAAGAAAATTGCTGAGTGGGAGGGATACTTTATGGAATTTTCTTGTTGGAGGATCTGCAGGTTTTGAATATTTTATTCATTTTGATAATTGCATTTATTGAAAAATATTGCTTTGTAATTGCAGTATTCCTCTGTCGAAGAGGCGGTAGAAACCCGAAATGATATGTTCAACTTATAATGGCCTACAAATGGCAGCCGCCTTCTCGTGGCCGAGTTTGTAGATCCTCAGGAAGTAAAGAATCGGTTAGAGGGTCTTCCTCCATCTAGCACCACCCCTACTCATCCACCCCCTCCTCAGGCTCCCATGCAGCCCTCCCCTCGACTACAGGTTCAAAGGCAGCAGCTTCCGCCTCCACCACCACCACCACCTCTATCTAACCCACCTCCGGAAAAACCAATAAGCAGTAGGGATTAGGCTGTTACTTAAACCAAGCTCAATGGATAGCTTAGCTGAGTATGCATAAGATAATAATGGTAAGAAAGTATCATATAATTGAATCTTTGCAGGTCTGCAGGTGTTGCTTTTAGGAAGGAACTGTTTCAGCAAATGTGGCGCAGGAGGAGGAGCTGGTTTGTCGGTGAATTTGGGTATTCTTGGGGGCTGTTTTGGGTTGAAAGAACTACGAGTATTAATTTTGGTATAGGACCCTTGAAATTGGGATTTCCTTTTGAGTCGAGGAAACCAATCTTATGCCTGTTTAATCTACTTGCAAGTTGGTGTTGCCGCCTAGTTAAAGTTGGGATTCCTGTGAATATTTGAACCAGTTTTCTGTTCTTATAGAGCTGAGAATGTAGTATGGTCCTTGTGCACTTTTTTATATGCCATGCGTTTGGAAAGTTCAATCTGTTTGTTTTATTCTTTCAATCTTCTTCAGAGTGTCTGCAAACAAATAGCGAAAAATTCCACAAAATGTGATGCAAAGAAAAGAAATTTGGTTTGATAAAGGGTAAATGACAATTTAGGGCCTGTAGTATAGGGGCATTACCACATTGTGGCCCGAAGTCCAAAAACTATCAATTTAGGGCCTTAATTTACAATTTTGATCAAATTGGGGCCTTTTGACGGAAATCGTTAAAAAAGGTCGTTAACTGACCCTATGTGATGCACGTGACATTTTTTGAGGGTATTTTGGTCATTTCATAAACTTCAGGCCCTAAATTGACAGTTGCTCTATAAAATAATAAATATTTTTTTTTTTTACAATTAACCACATTCTCTCTCTCTCTCTCTCCTCTTTCCCTCTCTCTTCAATGAACGTTACCCAAAAGAAAAAAAAAAACCCAAATCCCGTCCCTCCTCCCATCACCCTCCCCCCATTAATTCCGGCGAACACTGCCTTCCACACCTTCTCCTCCAACAACCCCATTTCTTCAATAGCGCCGCCCTCATCCACAAGCTGATTCATAACAAAAACATTCGATTAAAATGGGTAATTTCCGTTCGGACCTTGAAATCCATAAGATCCAAACGGAAAAGTCGTCGGATCTACAAGTCGCTGTGAGGGTACAGAAGCTTGGTGGCGGCAGTAGCAAGGGTTTTGGCTTCGCACTGGGGAAGATTTTTGGCCTGATTTGGGTTTGGGTTTTCACTGGATTGGAGAAGGAGGGTGCGGCTGATTTGGGAGGGGATGGATTGAAGAGGGTTAGTGTTTTGCTGGTAATGGTGTTTTTCGGTGGACTGGAGAATTTGGACAGGGGAGGACGTGTGGAACAAAGAGGCTGGGCCTGAATCAATGAAAGAACTCGCCGGAATTGATGAAGGTTTTTGGCCGGATTTTGGTTTTGGCCGGAATGTGTTGTTGTTGTGTGTGTGTGTGTTTGTGGGTGTTTATGTGTGTTGAATTTTATTAAAATGGGTTGAAATTCTAGTGATGGTGTTTTTAATGGAAGTGGCGGTGATGGTGGTGGTGGTGGTGGAAGCAGTGGGGAGACCAAAATTTAAATTTGATGGTGTTTTTTTTTTTTATTATTTGTGTATTTATGAAATTCTAGTAACACTTATTACATTATTCCATCTTTAAATCTATGATTAGTAATTTTTTTGTAAATATTTATTTTATTTAATCTATATTTATTTAAATATTTTATAAATTATTCAATCTAAAATAATTATTAATTTTTTTGAAGCAAAATAATTAGTAATTTAAATTATTAGAAAAAATGATAATAGTTAATATCTTAAATTATTTTAAATCATATTAACTATTATCTTTATTTTTTTCAATATTTTAAATTTATTAATTATTTTTTGTAAAAAAAAATATTTTAAATTTATTAATTATTTTTTGTAAAAAAAAATATTTTATTTATTATTTTATAGGGCAACTGTCAATTTAGGGCCTGAAGTTTATGAAATGACCAAAATACCCTAAAAAAAAGTCATGTGCATCACACAGGGTCAGTTAACGACCTTTTTTAACGGTTTCCGTCAAAAAGCCCCAATTTGATCAAAATTATAAATTAAGGCCCTAAATTGATAGTTTTTTGACTTCGGGCCCCAATGTAGTAATGCCCCTATACTACAGGCCCTAAATTGTCATTAACCCTTTGATAAACTACTAGTACTCTCCCAATAAATGTTGCACTTATTTATGAATTTTTTTTCTCAAAATATTCCTTTTAAAAAATATAATTTTCAAAATAACGACCCTTCCAAACTATTTGCAAAAATGTTCATTTTTTTTTAAACTTGCTAAATGGTATAGCGAGTTTGATCTTCGTCCGTTCAAACTCGTCAAAAGGAATGACGAGTTTTTTTTTTCTTTTGAAATTTCCCTTTTTTTATTCCTGCATTTTAAGAAAATGACATGAAAATGAAACTCGCCAATTGATTTGGGGAGTTTAAACGAAATTTCAACACTTCCATTCAGGAGTTTGCAAATTACAGAAGAAAAAAAAAAACAAACAAAGAAGAAAGGAAGAAGAAGAGACCAAAGGAAGACGATTTTTGAAGAGCATTTTGTCAAATTCAAAACCCCTCTATTCAAGTGATTCTTCAAAATTGATAAGTAAGTTTTTATTCTCTTCCCTTTATTTCCATTTTTTGAAGGTTAGAATGAGTTGTGCTTGTGAATTTAGGATTTAAGTTTGAGTTTGAATTTGGTCATTTTAGATTTAATTTGAACGAATTTGGGTGTTTTTCTCTAGGTTTTTCCATTCATTTCATTGAAATAGTATTTATTTGAACAAATGTTAGGGCTTTAGTTACATTTGATTGGTTTGTGAGTATTTCTTAGAGTATGATTTATTTTTAATCAAAATTTGGGAATATTTTGTGTTGCGAGTATTTCTTAGAGTACTGATTTGTGAAAGTAATATTTGTGTTTGTGTTGATTTGTGAACATAAAACTTGTGAAAATAACACTTCCTAAGTATTTGATTTGTCAAAATAATACTTGTGTTTGTGTTGTTTTAATTAACAGATGGATACTTTTGTTGATCCTGAGCCTTTTGATGCTTCTGTGTTGACTTTACATCACTTCCACCGAGCTCGATATTTGGGCAAATCATGACGTTTCGAGTTTATCATTTCGCCGCGGTGTGACCGTGCCAGATGTTATGGCTCCCGTTATCCAGGAGAGATTAGCAGTGTTCATTTGATCGGGAGAGTGCAGTATGACTGGGCTTTATTTGAGGCGTTGATTGAGAGATGGCGTTTGGAAACCCATACATTCCACCTCCCTGTTGGTGAGATGACCATCACCTTAGAGGATATCGGGATGCTGTCCAAGTTGCCGATTGATGGGTTACCCGTTACCGATTCAGATTTGTCCGTGGTTCCAGATTGGCGGAGCTTATGTGCGGAGCTTCTAGGTGTTGTCCCACCTGATGCATCGTTTGATGGAAGTAGTCTAAAGCTTAAGTGGCTTAAGACACATTTTTCTGAGTTTGGTAGCCTTCCTGCTGATTCCCCCCCCCATACTTGGTTGATAGGTATACCTGTGCCTATATTTTGATGGCCCTTGGGGCAAATGTGATGCCAGATCGTACTAACAACAATGTGAAGCTGTTTTATCTCCCTTTACTTAGAGATATTGAGAGGATATACATATACAACTAGGGTAGTGCATGTTTAGCCTTTTTATATAGGGAACTTTGATGTGCCATTCACCCCGAGACTAGCCGGTTTAGTGGATTTCTGAATATTCTGCAGGATCAGGACAACCTTCCCTTGGGGTGCATGTATACATTTATTAACGACGTTTCCATCTGAAATGTTATTGTCACCTACTACATATTGAAACTTTTGACTTATACTTCTCCATTTATTGAATTTTAGCTGGATTGGACGGTTATCTCTGAAGTATGTTACTACACACAACCTTCGCAGCTATCGAGATCAGTTAGCCCAATTGATTGATGATCAGGTCGTGTGGATGCCATATCTAGATCGACAAGCTCCATCTTATTATCGTCAGGGAGAGGCTGTTTGGAGGTCTAGAGTCCCTCTTATCTGTTTTGAGAAGGTAGAGTGGCACCACCCTGATCGTGTGTTGAGGCAGTTCGGCGTGCTGCAGGGGATCCCACAACCGTGTGACATAGGGGAGGAGTTGCAGAAGGTTGACCGCCACGGGAACAGCCATGCCCTTTGGAGTTTCCGACACCAGCGATATATATCAGCTTGGGAACAACAACGGGATAGAGTGGTATACGGGCAGATGGAGGTTTAGGTCATGCATTATACACATACTTACATGATTTGGTATAGGAGGATCATGTGCATGTTTGTCCAAAACCCATTGCATGTAGAGGAGTTTGGTTACCGGACGATAGCCCTTTCTTGGAGGGTTTGGTAAGCATTTCTTAAATTGTTCTCATTATAATCACCTTACTTTTTTTATTTCGAATTATTAAATTATGTCTCATTCTCATATTTTATGTTATAAAAACAGGTACAAAACTTACAATGTGTTCATGTGACCAATGAAGCTGGCATTACTAGGGATAAGGAGCAGCGAAGTCCGTCGTGTCCGTCCCGGTTTGAGGTGGGAGGATTGTCAGACATACTCTCACGCATGTGAGAGAGCAGCAACGGCTTAAGGTTGAAGCACCTTCAGTACCGGTTGACCGCGCCCAGGGTGTGGCACCTAGACATCCTCGTCGACGTGGACATCGTACACCCAGACAGGCACAACCTGGGATGAACTTATATGATGAGCCAGAGCCAGAGCCTCAAGCACAGACCCATGATGATAGACTATTTCAATTGCTGTCACAGTGGACAGTTACTCAGAGTCAGTTTAGTGGGGTCCATCATCCATCTAGACCCACAGTGGATAGGGACGATGATATCGTAGACCCTCCCCCTAGACCCACTATGGGTTTTGGAGTATATTCGGGGAGTGGGAGTGGCTTTAGGGTTTCTCCATCTACATCACGAGCAGCGATCCGATCATTTTCCGATCCGAGTTTGACTTCTTCTGCGGGACTCACTTTGAGGGCATTACACAAGCTCAGAGAGAGGAATTTCAGAGACAGACTGACATAAGAAAGGGGTTTAGGACGCGATATCCGGCAAACAAATACACTCCATCTACATATGATAAAACATATGAAAGAAAGAAGAAGTGAGATTTGATTAGTTTAGTAGTTTTTGTAACGGATATTTATAGTATTTCTTGTTTTTGTAATCTATTTGTTGATTTCTTGAAAGTTTTAGTTTGTTTCTATATTTGTTGCTGTATACATGGGTTTTGTTGAATTTTGATATGTCCAGGTTTGCAGGTGGATAGTTTCTGGTAGGGATGTGCATGGGCCTAAAGGCCGCGGGCTTTGGCAAAGCCCAGTATGGGCCCATTTAGTTGCGAGCTTCAATTTCAAGAGCCCAACATAGCGGGCTTCACTCGGACTCAAATTAACGGACTTTTGCGGGCTTTAAACGGGCATTGAGCGGGCTCGGGCTTGACGGGCTTACAAATTAGATGTTGTATTTTGAAAATTTTATACCGATTACATTTTGGGCTTTAAATTATTTTCAGCCCATCAATTCATTACCACTTTATCATTTTGCCATGGAGTGTTTGGAGCCCAATTATTCAAGATCAAAAGAATTTCCATACAAAAGAATTGTCATATAAATTATTTTCAGCCCATCAATCCATAACGTATAAAAAAAATTCAAGTTGTAATCAAAGTTACACCATGTGCATCATTCCTAATACATGCTACAATGAGGAAAGTAAATGGGTTTTGAGTCTTTTGACTTTGTGAGTGTTAAATTTATTATATATATAAATTGCAAAACGATGTAGTTTTGAAAGAGACGGGCCGGGTCGGCCCCTAACGGGCTGTAGAACAATAAGAGCCCAATCTCAGCCCGAGCTCGCGGCCTTCAAGCTGTCAAGCCCAGCAGGGTTGAAAACATTGCGGGCGCGGGCCTTGCGGGTTGATGAGCGGGTTTGCACACCCCTAGTTTTTGGTATATGGTGTAGTGGAATCTGGTCCAGGTAAACTCGCCATTTCAATTAGCGAGTTCTCCTAACTCGCCATTTCAATTAGCAAGTTCATCTAAACTCGTCATTTCAATTAGCGAGTTCACCTAACTCGCCAAATCCACGTCATTTCTTAAAATGCAGGAATAAAAAAGGTTTGACGTGTTTGAACGAACGAAGGTCAAACTCGCTATACCATTTAGTGAGTTTAAAAAAAATGGACATTTTGGCAAATAGTTTGGAAGAATTGTTATTTTGGAGATTATATTTTTAACAAGGAATATTTTGAGAAAAAAAAAATCCTTATTTATGTTTATTTATGTTTGTACGGTATTTATTCTAATGAACTTTTTTTTTTTATATTAGTATGAAGAAATTTTGAGTAATATTCAAGGTTAATTTATTTTTTCAAATATAAATATGAAATTTGTTATTGATATATCATTATAAATATTATTAATAATATTTTTTTAAATTTTTATTAGAATAATTACATTCACTTGAAATTATTTATTGCTCATTTTTTTTTACAAAAAAACATTAAAAAAATGCAATAATTTTTGAAATGCTACAACATTTCTAAGAAAATGAAAATAGAAATGGAGAGATAAAAGGTGAAACAAACAATAAGGTAAACTTAGAGTTAAAAAATAGGTTTTTGAAACTCGAACGTCTCATTCAAGGGTTTAGTACCACTGTACCAGTAAAATAAAGTGTCTGTGTTTTATACCAATACCTAAAAATATTTAAACCACTATTTATAATTGTTAATAATTATTCGTATATGTTAAAGATTGTCGGTGATAATATTAAAAGATCACTAAAATAGTTCAATGGTAGTGTTAGTGTTAGTGTGTTACAAATCGTCAGTGATAATGTTAAAAAAAAGAGTGTCAACGTTAGTGTTAAAAGAGTGTCAACGATAGTGTTAAGAGAGTGTCCATAATAGTGTTAAAAAGGTGTCAATAATAATGTTAAAAAGTATCAATAATAATGTTAAAAGAGTGTCAATGATAATGTTAAAAGAGTGACAGTGATATTGCTAAAAGAGTATTAGTGATAGTGTTAAAAGAATGTCAACAATAATTTTAATGAATATCATTAAGTGGTATTAAAGAGTGTTAGTGTTAGAGTTAAAAATTGTCGGTGGTTGAAGATGAACACTTTGAGCCTGAATTTATGGGCTTGCCGTCAGCCCGCCGCTTGCCCAGCCCGTATTCAAGGGACAGGCCGGATCTGAAATATAGGCACTCGCCGGCCCAAGTCCGCGGGCTTTATGGGCCCTCCCAGCCCGCCATCGCCTATCCCTCTCATTTGCAAATTTTCAATTTTTTTTAGTGTGTTTTGAAATATTATGATATTACTTTGGTTTGTTTTGAAATATTATTGTTTTAATTTTATTTATTTTGTTAGAATAGTTTTTTGCATTTTCTGTATATATATTTTAAAAAAAGCCCGTTCAGATCCGCTAACAACTTAAACGGGCAAACGGAGCGGGCCGGGTTTCACCATGACGGCTGGGTCAGACCAGGCTTGGCCCACGGGCAAAAAAGCAACGGGCCAGATTAGCCCGTTTAATCCGTGGACTTGTCTTCGACGGGCCAAACCGACCCGTGTATACATCATCATCAGTGGTACCACGCGCCCTCCTAGGGAGCTCACATAGTCATGCGCCCTCCTAGGGAGGCAGCATGGAACTGTCCTCCCATGAGCCTTCCAGAAGAGCATGCATAGAACCCTTGCCTTCCAGTTTTCTTCTCCTCATTTTCCTCCCCCTTTGAGCAATTTGACTCCAAATCGAGCTCCTTCTTGATTTAAACTTTCACCCCGTCAATGATCCTCGTCTATTAAATCATATACTCCCTCCTCCATTCTTCCACATATAACTTCACTGAAAAAAAAAATAAAACTAAAAGTTTCAATGTATCACTAAAATTAAGATTTAAAGGATTTAAGTCCAAAGCAATAAGTATTCGGACTAATAAATTAAAATGATAATTCATGTGTCCCAAAATATTATATTTTTAAAATCATAAAAAAAATTACTAAATATTTAAATAAAAAATAGAATTGATGCAATTTTACTAATGCTTCTCCCTTCATTTATAAATAAATGTCAGAGGGATGTTTTAGACTTATTCACACATATTAAAAAATGCAATTAATACATGTAAAAGAAACTCACATACCCCTTAAATAATTAAATTACCTATGTAATTAAATGCTTGTACAAGAGATATTTTACAATCATAAATAAGGGTATAATTGACTGATAAAAACAAATTCTTCTAGACAATATCAAAGTGTCAAATATTTTATAAATGTTCTTTTAAATATTTTTGATTAAATGAAATTAGTTCATTCGTCTCAAAATAAATGTTATTTTTTTAATGAAATTACAGATTATAGCAATAAGTGATTATATATATATACTTCATCCGTCCCAAAATAAATGTTTTTTTTTAAAAAAAAAAATAAGTTCAAGAGCTTAGTTTCACACTTTACTATGTATTGTTTAACTGAGTGTTGTAATATTTGAATTATGGGATAAACTCTAATTTAGTTGCATTTCGCCAATTATTAGCCGCCATGTGTCACATTCAATGAAGAGTTTTATTTTGAATTTTGATTTAAACACAAAATTTAGCTTTTAAATCCAAACAAAATATCTTTAAACGTAATAAATTCAAACTACAGCGGTTCCGAAAGAATGTGATGGTGGTAGAAAGTAGAAACATTGTCTTGGAGCATGCACTGATTTCTCTTATCATTATCCCCCATAATAGATTTTAGATTATTAGATTGGTTTATTTTATTTTATTGGATTAAATTTAATTTTTTTTAAAAAAATTGTATTATTCTCTCCATCCTAAAATGAATGATTTTTTTCAAAATTTAATAATTATTTTAAAAAATTTAATTTTAATCTAGAAAAAATAATAAATATTCTTTTAATTCATTTTCAAAATTTTACATTTGTAAAAATATAATGAATTATGAAAAAAAATTAAATCAAAAAAATTTAAAAGAACATTTATTTTGAGAAAATAATGGTCATTCAATCTATATAATATATAAAAGCAAAAACATTTCAAGACCATACAGCTCGCCACGTGGAATTTCAAGTCAGCTCTATGTTCACCAATTATTAGCCGCCATGTGTCACATTCAATGAAGAGTTTTATTTTAGATTTTGATTTAAACACAAATTTTAGCTTTTAAATCCAAACAAAATATATTTAAACGTAATAAATTCAAACTACAGCGGTTCCGAAAGAATGTGATGGTGGTAGAAAGTAGAAACATTGTCTTGGAGCATGCACTGATTTCTCTTATCATTATCCCCCATAATAGATTTTAGATTATTAGATTGATTTATTTTATTTTATTGGATTAAATTTAATTTTTTTTTAAAAAAATTGTATTATTCTCTCCATCCTAAAATGAATGATTTTTTTCAAAATTTAATAATCATTTAAAAAAATTTAATTTTAATAAAGAAAAAATAATAAACATTCTTTTAATTCATTTTCAAAATTTTACATTTGTAAAAATATAATGAATTATGAAAAAAAATTAAATCAAAAAAATTTAAAAGAACATTTATTTTGAGACAATAATGGTCATTCAATCTATATAATATATAAAAGCAGAAACATTTCAAGGCCATACAGCTCGCCACGTGGAATTTCAAGTCAGCTCTATGTTCACCAATTATTAGCCGCCATGTGTCACATTCAATGAAGAGTTTTATTTTAGATTTTGATTTAAACACAAATTTTAGCTTTTCAATCCAAACAAAATATCTTTAAACGTAATAAATTCAAACTACAGCGGTTCCGAAAGAATGTGATGGTGGTAGAAAGTAGAAACATTGTCTTGGAGCATGCACTGATTTCTCTTATCATTATCCTTCATAATAGATTTTAGATTATTATATTGGTTTATTTTATTTTATTGGATTAAATTTAATTTTTTTTTTTAAATTGTATTATTCTCTGCATCCTAAAATGAATGATTTTTTTCAAAATTTAATAATCATTTTAAAAAATTTAATTTTAATCTAGAAAAAATAATAAACATTCTTTTAATTCATTTTCAAAATTTTACATTTTGTAAAAATATAATGAATTATGAAAAAAAATTAAATCAAAAAAATTTAAAAGAACATTTATTTTGAGACAATAATGGTCATTCAATTTATATAATATATAAAAGCAGAAACATTTCAAGACCATACAACTCGCCACGTGGAATTTCAAGTCAGCTCTATGTTCACCAATTATTAGTCGCCATGTGTCACATTCAATGAAGAGTTTTATTTTTAGCGTACACACCTAAACTTTACCAAAAACTCTTATTTTAGGTGTGTACGCTAAAAAGGGCGTAACTTTTGATTCCGGATGAACCACAGAACGCACAACATATCAAATTGAAGCTCTTTTCGAGACGGACAAAAGTCATGGGCATAGCCCCATGACACAGGTTTTTATAAACATAAAGCTCGAATCTTGGCAGTCAAATGATGTGCTGAACTAATTTAATTTTTGTAAATTAATATTAAAATATTTTTTAATATTATTTTAAATTATTATTTTAAGTTCTGGATAATGCCAATATTTGATTTTTGAATTAACAGTTTCAACTTTCATAAACTGTTGAAAATCTGTGTCTGAATTTGAAAAGACATGTCTTTTCAAATCATAGTCCTATATAAACCATTTCAGATTGTGTTACAATGTACACAAAGTTTTCATCTTCTCTTTCCCTTCTATCTTTCTGAAAGCATTTAGTATATTGTAATGAACAAGCTGTTGCTGCAGTTACTTATGCATGATGACCACCCTGGTCTAAGCCAAAACAATTAGGAAAAACATGGTATAAGCATCATTTGCATCCTAAACGACAACATGAATACGAGGTATACTCTCTCCATCCCATATACTCTGTAATTTCATTTAATGAAATTACAGATTATAGCAATAAGTGATTATATATATATACTTCATCCGTCCCAAAATAAATGTTATTTTTTTTTAAAAAAAATAAGTTCAAGAGCTTAGTTTCACACTTTACTATGTATTGTTTAACTGAGTGTAATAATATTTGAATTATGGGATAAACTCTAATTTAGTTGCATATTTTTCATGCAGGGTCTGGACTATCAAGCTCTGTTTCATTTGTTTGCTCAGCTATCATTGCTATAATGGCTGCCTTTGGTGTTATTTTGCCATCCGTTTTTCACTTTATACTGAATCGAATTGAATATTTAAAAATATTTTGTTGATTTTTCCCTCCTTTTTCATGCAAGAAGTATGCAAAGTTTTGACAAAAGAATAAAGTTCAAATGAGCGTTGAACTTTTCATGCAGTCTCCGTTTTTCATCCTCCGTTATTGCTCGCTCTCATCTTCTTTCTTCTTCTTGACCTATTTGATCTCTTAATTGTTTTTTTTCTTTTTCTTTTTTTCTTTTTTTTTTTTTACTTTTTTTTAGGTTTCAGGGACAATGTTTTTCTATGATGTAAGCTATTTTAGTTAAAGATATTCCTATTTATCATTTTTATTTTTAGCGAATTTATGGAATCACAAAATTTGATATGTCTGAATTGTTTAACAAAGAATAGATGTCATGTTAAATGTTTACATAATATTATGCTTAGTGCCTAATCTTTGAATATTCTGCTGTTTAATTAAAGATGTTTTGACTAATCTTTCCTTATCAGAAAATGATCCACAAGAAAAATTATAACATTTTGCTTAATGGCTAAAGCCTAACTATGCCCGTCGAATTTCGACGGGTTACTCACTAGTTTTAACCTCTAAAACGACATGTATTTCGAACCAAGTAAGTAGCAATGTTTTTTTTAATAAACTGTTTAGGGCAAAGTTTTTTTTTAATAAAAGTATTCATTTGAGATAAAAAAAATTAATTTAAATATTCCGTTAATATGTATTATCTCCAACTCAATCTAAAGTTTTGAGTTTGACTTTACACGAATATTAAAAAAAAAGTAAATATTGTGATTATGAAAATATTGAAAAGTAAGTAGGAGACAAAAAGTTGATTGTAAATAGTAAGTGAGTTATTATTATTAGTGTAACAAGTGAGTCTCATTATCTATTTTAAAAATAAAAGCAATCAAAAAATCTTAAATTGAGACAAATTAAAAAAGAAAGCAAAAATCTTAAATCGAGACGGAACCTTAAATCGGATTTTGAACTGCTACAATGAGAGTTGACTCCAACGCTCCATCGAATTAAAATCGGACAATAAATGTAAAAGTAGGCTTTACTATGTAAAAAGCATACTACAACACAATGTAAAAAAAAAGAGTTTTTACATTGTGCAGTGAAGCTTTTATACGATATTATTTAATTTTACATCACGTTTTAGTATAAAAATATATTTTTATATTGGTTCAAAATATTTTATACTCCCTCCGTTGTTCTAGGTGAATGTGAATCAAAATTTTTGGCATACAAATTAAAAAAATGTAAGAGAGATAAATAGTGAAAGGAGGTGTTTGTGAGTATGAAAAATTAAATATGAGAGAGAATGAGTAAGAGAAATAATAAGTTGATTGGTATTGTGAGTGTAAAAGTAAAGTAGGAGAGAGAATGAGTGGGTGAAATAGTAAAGATTTTTTGCCATTTTGAACAGTTCACACTCATGTGGGACGAACGAAAAAGAGAATAAGTCTACACTCACGTGGGACGGAGGGAGTATTATTTAGTGAAACTTTTAAATATATATATATATACTCCCTCCGTTCCAGCCGAGTGAATACCAAAAATTTGAGCACACAGATTAAGAAAAAGTAAGAGACATAAAAAATGGAAGGAAATGTTGTGAGTATGAAAAATTAAATAGGAGGGAGAATGAGTGAGAGAAATAGTAATTTGATTGGTGTTGTGAGTGTAAAAGTAAAATAGAAGAGAGAATGCGTGGAAAAAATAGTAAAGATTTCATTCCATTTTGAGCAGTCTCCATTGGGTTGGGACGGACCAAAAAGGAAATAAGTATTGACTCGACAGTGACGGATGGAGTATATATATACTCCCTCCGTCCCGGTAATTGCTTCACCCTTTTGGAGTGGGCAAGTAAATTAAGGAAATTGGTGAGTGGAGAAAATGTTGTGAGTGTAATAGTAAAATAGGAGAGAGAATGAGTGAAGGAAATAGTAAATTTGAAAAATGTTGTGAGTGTAATAGTAAAATAGGAGAGAGGATGAGTGGGTGGAATAGTAAAGATTTTTTGCCATTTTAGGAAAGGTGAAGCTTTTAACGAGACACCCGTTTTGACAAAAAGTGAAATTATTAATGGGGACTGCCTAAAATAGAAGGAAATCTTTACTATTTTTCCCACTCATTTTCATTTCTATTTTACTTTTACACTCACAATATCAATCAAATCACTATTCATCTCACTCATTCTCTCTCCTATTTAATTTTTCATATTTACAACATTTCCTTTCACTTTTTATTTTTCTTACTTTTTTTTAATTTATACTCCCTCCGTTTCGGCCGATTTAGGATTTATTTCCATTTTGGGCGTCCCACCCGATTTAGGACGGCCCAAAATGGAAACCTTAAATCACTATTTTCTCCACTCATTCTCTCTCCTACATTATTTTAATACTCACAACACCATTATAATTTACTATTCCCTCCACTCATTCTCTCTCCTATTTTTAAATTACACTCACAACATTTACCTTTTCCTTAATTTCCGTATCGATTCAAAAAATTCTAAATCGATCGGGACGGAGGGAGTATATCAAAAAATTTGGTCTCATTGAATTGGAACGGAGTGAGTATAGTTTTGATTAGGTGGAACGTTGGGGCGAAAAACATGGTCAAGTCAACCCACTGGATTAGCTTCCGACCACTCCGAGTCTCACTATTTGTCAGCAGCTTTTTGTTACTAGTCTAGGACAGTGTCCCGTTTTGGGCCAAAAACACACAAATTTTGTGTCCTCGTTGCCCCCGGCTGCCCGCTGCTCAAAAAAATTGAAAAAACAAAATAAAAAACCCAAAAAATTCTCCCTCCTGTTCTTCGACAAAAACCCCAAAAGAACGTTTTTCTTTTTATGTTTTTTAGGGTTTATAGATTTTTTCCTCAGTCCTGACGCTGATGATAACCCACTCGTAACCCCCCAAAAGATACACCCTTTTCTCTCTTCTATTGTCATTCTTTGTGGATTCGTTCCAATCTGATTCAGATTAGGGTTTCATTTTTTGTATTTGTCGCAATGCAATTCTCCAATTCTGCCCAAAATGGGGTATGAATGTGAAAGTCTTGGTCTTGATAGATGTTAGGGTTTGAATCTTAGTGCTTTGATGATAGGGAGAGTTTTTAATTTAATTGTATCTATATAGATTAGATATATACAAGTACATTTGAAGGAGGAGTCGGTGGCGGGAAGTGCACGGTGGTTGTGGTGGTGGTGAGGCATTGGAATGAATAGTGTCTTTACTGAAGTGATTCTTGCAGAGAAGCTGTCAAAGCTTAACAGCACTCAACAGTGTATCGAAAGTATCCTTCTTTTATTATTATTCCATCATTTATATGTTTTCATCTTTTCTGAAGTATTATGGGTGGATGAAGAAGTTGTTTCATTTTGGTTTTATGCTCTAAATTTTGTTTCTTGCTACTTTTTGTTGGTAATTGATTTATTCAGCTGCTATTTCTTGGTATATTGGTAATGCCATTTATTTTTGGCTCTTGTATGGTGGATTATTAGAATTTGATTCAAACATGGCAAAGGATTGTTGAAATAGTTTTTGTTTAAATCTGTTCAATTGTGTATATGTTGTTTGTTGGGTTTGTATCAATTGGGTGAGACGTGGATGTTTTATTTCAATGCCACTTTGCCTAATTTACGTTTGTAAAACTTAGGTGAGCTTATCATTTGCAAGAAATGCTGCTCAACCACAGGAAGAGAATGTGTGTGCACTTTCTGGCTCACAAAGACAAAATTTATACTTAATGGTCCATATAATTCATGTTTTGTGAATTGCTTTTGGCTGAAGCATATGGTCATAAAAGGTTTTGTCGTTTTATTATAATGAGTTATATTTTGGGATTGAGCTGACCTTTAGTATCTGGTTGAGTGGTAAAAGAAAATATCCTAGCAGAAAAAGTTAAGATTTGATGAGATATTTTTCTTTTATTTTGTTTTACACGAAGGTATGTCTAAACCGTTTTCTTTTTCAGAAAGAATTTACAGATGGAACTTTAGATGAGCATTAAATAGTATGGTTATTTTTGGAGCTTTGTGTTGAACTTTTAATTTGATCATAGGGCCAATAAGCCCTAAAATTAAAAGTTTCTCTATGTGATACATCAAATACTATTCAGCAATACTCTAATTGCTTAGTTTAAATAACATTTCTTTAAAGAAATCTGTCTCGTTTCTTGCTTTCTTATTATTTCTTTGCTCATTTCAGTGCCAAAATTGTAAACATCATTAGACATTTTCTCTAGGCAATAAATGAGCAGATGAATCATCCACAGAAGAAATTAGACAAAGTGTTGTAAATTTGTAATTATCTCATGATATGGCTTTGAGCATTTGATCACTTTACAAATAGAGTTTTGGTGGTTTTAGTGTTTAAGCATGAGTTTCTATTCAATGCCCAGTGATTTATTCCAGGCCAGATGCTTTTGACTCTCTAAAAATTAAACAGAAGATGGAAAGAAAAAAATCATCGAAAAAAGTTGTATAGTTTTTTTTTTTTTTTTGCCCAGCAGCTGTCTTATTTCTCTACTATGCATTTCTGCAAAAGCTTCGACAGGCTTTAAGAAAGAGTATCCGAGAAAGTTGCTTGCCTTGGTTCAATCTGCTCTGTAGTTTCTATGTAGGAGTTTGTCTATTTCGTACTCTGCGAGAACTTATATTGATGTCAAAAATGGATATTTTTTTTTTGGTTTCTTAAATCTGTAACTTAGACCGAATCCCTCCGTTTCTAAAACAATGTCATTGAAGCTCATTACTCACATATTAATAAATATGCTAAAAGTACTACACTACCCTTAATTACTCCTATATTTAATGTTTATTGAAGTTTATTGTCAAAGAATACTAAAAGTCAAGTGAATAAAGGCTAGGGACAAATTTGGAAAACAAAACTAAAATGTTGTTGGATACAATGAAATGACAATGCTTGTGGAACAATTTTTTTTCTTCTCCAGCGACAATGTTTTAGAAATGGAAGGAGTAACTGGTTTACCTGGTTTTAAGTAATCATCATCGTACTTCACCGGCTGGCTGTGTGTCATTAAGTAGGTGCACTTGGTATAAAGCTTTTATTTCCTGAGGCCTGATTAAGCAGTTATGAAGTCCCCCTCATATTTCAATCTTGGGAATCTGGCTGTGAGAAGTTTTTGTTTTGTCCAATACTCCAAGTTCTGCACTTCTCAGAAACCATCCTTTGTGATGGTTAAAGATTCCGGGTTTCTTTGTAATTTTCATTCTTCCTCATTTTGGATTCAGAGCTTTACTATTTTGGATGACTGCTGCATCAAGTGTTGTAAATTTTCACCAGCTATCTCAAATATGTGTTATTTTGGACTAGCATTCTAGAACGGTTAAAATTATTTTTCCTTGTTTCAGTCCGGAAGACTATTGATCCTTGTTGGCCTCCTCATAGGTTTTGTGTTAAGTTCCGTGAAGCTTAAATGAGCAAAGCCATCTGTAGTGTTTGCAATTATAGTTATTTTTGCTTCTTTGTATTTTTTTTTGATATTTTATTGATTGGAGAGCTTAGTTTCCTAAGTTACCATCTACTGGCTGACTCTATGACAGTTGTTCGGATTAGCTTTGTCCTCCTATTGACTTGACCTTTTATAGCTTTGTCGCATTGGTGTATATTTCACCGGAGCAAAGCAGAGCTAGTTGCCACAACATGGGATAAGCAGTTCCATGTTTCAGAGATTGTTCAAAAGATTCCGCTTCTGTATCTTGCGAATGATATCTTACAGAACAGCAAACGTAAAGGAAATGAGTTTGTCACGGAGTTCTGGAAGGTTTTGCCTGCTGCTGTAAAAAATCTTATTGAAAAAGGTGACGACCATGCGAAAAATGTGGTTTCAAGATTGGTATGTTCTCTCCATTCTACTTTTCTTTCTTGAATAGTTGATGTCTTTGTACTAATATTCTGCTTTATTTTTCTGATACATGAATTGATTCCCTTCCGGGATTAAAGTATTGTTAGTTTAATTGTGGAGGGCATGGTTCAGAATGTTTTTCTCTCAGTTAATTATATTACTACATAGTGCCCATGTGTTCAATTCATTTTCACAAAAAAAAAAAAAAAAAAGGGCCCATGTTCATTTTGTCCTCTGTACTTTGAGGGTACTTTCACTTTAACCATTGTACTTTTTTATTAACATAAATCCCTTGTACTTTGGAAACCTATCACCTTGGCCCCAAATTCGCGGATCAGAGCATGAATTTTGACACGAATGAAGGCACGAATTTGGTATAGGGATGAAAGGTTTTCTAGAGTACAATGGTTTTTATGATAATAAAACTAGTGATTGTATAATTGGTAGGTCAATATATGGGAAGAAAGGAGAGTTTTTGGTTCCCGTGCAAAGAGCATTAAAAATGTAATGCTTGGGGAAGAACTGTCTCAACCATTGGAGTTCAGCAAAAAGCGTTCCCGATCGGTGAAAATTGTCAAAAGGGATTCAAGGTCAATAAGAACGGTGAGGATCATTGCTCTTCTGCTTCTGTCCCTCTGTTCTTCAATTAGATTTAGTTCCATTTGTTAAATTTATGTAAAAGAAATTGGTTACTTCCTACTCCCTGTCCCAAA
Source organism: Adenophora triphylla var. japonica (assembly GCA_022495995.1). Classification (NCBI taxonomy): domain Eukaryota; kingdom Viridiplantae; phylum Streptophyta; class Magnoliopsida; order Asterales; family Campanulaceae; genus Adenophora; species Adenophora triphylla. Next base: position 389,325 of record JAFEMH010001476.1, on the reverse strand, counting down.
TTGAATGTTCCTTTTGTCCCAAAACATATGACATTTTGAAACTTTACCTTCTAATAACTGTCCCTAAATCATTTTTTTTTCATAGTTCATTATATTTTTGCAAAACTAGATTTTGAAAGTGAATAGCAAGAATGTTTATGATTCTTTTCCTATTAAAAATCAATTTTTTCAAAATGACCCTTAAATCCCAATTGGACATTCATTTTGGGACGGAGGAAGTACTTATTTTTGCTCCAGTTTACAACAGCATGTTCAAAATATTGCTCACATCTCTTAATTTTGAAAACAGAAACTGACTATTGGAGGGACAGCAGAAAGAATTGTGTCAGCTATTCATTTGGTGCTTAGTGACCATCGTGATGAAGATGAAGAGATGGATAAATGCAAGTCTGCTATCCACCGTGTGAGGAAAATGGAGAAAGATGTCGATCTGGCTCTAAAAAGTGGTATGGGGGTGATCATGTCAAATTGACATTCTATGTAGCAACTGTTGGTCTCTTAGTTTTTTTTTTTTTGGTGGGTGTTTGGGCACGTTCTCTTATACTTTTGACAGTTGTGATGTCTAATTTTTGATTTTTGTTACTCAGCAAAGGATCCGAAGAGAAAAACCTTGGCCAAAGAGCTTGAGGAGGAAGAAAATCTCTTAAAGCAGTGCATAGATAAACTTAAAGTTGTTGAAGCAAATAGAGTAGCCCTTGTGTCCCAGTTGCGAGATGCATTAAATGACCAGGTAGTCCATATGCAAATCTTTTCTCAAGTGTTTAAAGCTTACTCCCTCCGTCCCATTCGAATGGGCACAAATTTTTATTTTCAGTGTCCCATTTAAGAGGGCACACTCCCAAAATGGAAACTTTTTAATACTTGTTTATTCATGGGTCCCATTTGTCATTTTAACAATAATCATCAGCTTACTATTCCCTACCCCACTTTCTCTCCTACCTCACTTTTCATACTCACAACACTTACTCCACTATACACTCTCCTTAATTCCCGTGCAAGGCCAATTTTGTGCCCCTTTGAATGGGACGGAGTGAGTATTTGTTTTGCATACGGAGTTTTTCAATGTTTTCATTATCAAAACTTACAAAACCTATGTGCTCGTTCAAAACTGAATACCTATTCATAATGATGTTGATGGTTCTTATTCGTATTATTTCAATTGCCATTAGTGTTATTATTTTGTTGAACATCTCTATAAATTTTCCAAACTGAGACTACATTTTGACATGAAAACGTAAACATTTGTAAAAATGCAGGCCATTATTTTTTGTATGTTTTTTAATTTGAAAGGCCTTGTCTGATAGCTTAATAATTTTCTTCTGATGCCCCGTTTTTAATACATTTCAGGAATCCGAGCTAGAGAATGTTCACACTCAAATGCAGGTTTGTTACAATATTTATAATGTTATGTACCGGCATCTTTCTTTTTTTGTTTGATCTTTATATAGATCTTAGCTCTTGCATATTAATTGCTTTCTATTTCTCAAAAAATGTTTTTCTATAATCAGGAATCACCTTTTCCCTATGGCCGTAATGTGCCTTCGAATCTAATCTAGTTGCACTATGTCAGCTAATTTCCATCTCCTGAGACTATAACCCACCTCAAGAAGCGAGAAACATACTATTTGAAAGTAATATCGCCTACATCCCTAAAATGAATGTCTATTTCTTACAAAGTTGCCAATATATTACACACTTATCATATCCTATTCTAATATGAACAGATTTGCTTCAATTCTATTATTTTCTTTCTCATGTCATGGTGAGCTGGCCACTAGAAAAGATTTTACAGATCCCAAATGAGTATTCTTTTATTTTGGGTGATTTTTATTCTTCTCATTTATGCTTATGCTGAAATCCCTTGAAGCAAAGATGTTACTCCCCTTTTCTGTTCCTAAATGAATGTCGAAAAACTTTCAAATAAAACTTTCAAATTTGCTCTTAAACCTTTTCGACATTCATTTAGGGACGGAGGGAGTATCTGTTTCAGGAGTTCAATAAAAGTGGCATAATATATATCATATTTAACTTCTTTCTAGGTAGCACAAGCACAGGCAGAGGAAGCAGGAACTATGCGAAAACGGCTCAATGATGAAACCGATGTGGCAGATTCAAAATCTTCAACGACTGCTAACTCGCCAACTGTAGAAGCCAATTCCAAAGGAGGAACCAAGAAAACAGCTGCAGCCATTGCAGCTGAAGTTGCAGACAAGCTTACAGCTTCTACTTCCTCTCAGTATATTATGTCATCAGTTCTCTCCACATTTGCAGCTCAGGAAGCAAAAAGTGTTGGAATTACAAATGCCTCAGTAGTAGGAAATTCAGCTTCAAAAACTGAACAACCCCTTACTTTTATGCCTGCACCACCGATCAATCTTCAATCGAACGGTCCGTATCAAACCGTATTCATGTCACAGGCTACTCAGGTTCCTAATTCTCAACCTCAATACCATACGTTATCTAACCCACCGGGCCCACAATATTTGCAACCATCAGGTGGGATTGTGACCTCGTATACTTATGGTAGCGTTCCCACCTTGCCAACGGGGCCACCCGGGCCCACTCCACCTCAACCGCCATTGTATATGATGAGTCCAATGGTGCCTTTGACTCATCAACAATTTCAGATGAGTCAACACCATCAGTCACTTCAGCAGCAACCTCCACCACCTCCTAGTTTTAGGCCGCTTGGCCCTATGCCGCCTTCTGGAATGGTGTTTTATACTCACCCTCATCATTCACAGTGACAAGTGACAGTTAAAAATGATGCATTTGGTTAAGGCAATTTCTGGATAAATTTTGGTATATTGTCTGTATTTTTTTTTCTGGTTTTGAGAATTAGGTCTGACGGAATGTATACTGGTGTTGAGTGTAGAGATCAATGGATACTAGTTCAGGTGAAGGATAGCGGTTCTTTTTATCAATGTTTAGGCTTTGTCAGAAATAGAATTAGGATAGATCTGGTGTTGAAGGTGTCCGTCCCCCTTTTATTGTCTTCAATCTTCATAACTGTTTGCTTTTTCATTTTCTTTTTCCCTTTTCAGGATATTTATACTGTAAATTGATGGTTTAGCCGACAGTTTTGTACTTCAATGGTGATCTGGAAAACGACACCGTTCTTACTCAATATATCCCGCACATTTTTGGCGTCAGCTCTCAGATACTTCAAATCCTTCTATCCATTTGTTGTGATTCCACCGGCGGTGGCTAATCAAAAGAACATCAGGCAAGCATTTACATTGTTCATTCATTTATGCAAAGTTCTAGGATGTGTGCTTTTAGTTGGGAATTTCTTTTGGCAAAAACCATAAATGCTTTGACAATTGTACCCAAAGAAACAAAAGAGGTACCTTCAATACTGGATTAAACATTTTACGTGATTTTGAGGGGAGACATTTTCTTGCGAAATCTGGAGGTACTTCACCTTCAGTTTGGTTCTTGATATGACTTTGAAGACTTGAACTTGTATTATCTGTAATGATATTTTGTGATATGCTCCCTCCGTCTCATAACAAATGTTACATATTTTTCTCTTTTGGGCATACCATGACAAATGTTACTAACCCAAAAGGTGTTCCACTTGCAACACTGATACCAAAAATCTTTCTACCCACTTTCTCTCTCATACTTAACTTTTCATACTCGCAACACTTTGTTTTTTTTTTTAATTTTCGCACATTCAATTTTAGTAACCATTGTTACGAGATTGAGGGATCAGCTTTCAACTCTTTAGGGAGAATATAAATTTGTACCCCTGTACTTGAGGTTACATGCACATATACTCTTAGACCAACTTTTCCGCAATTATACCCTTGTAATCAACATTTGGCCCTACTAATATGCCCTCCGTTAGTTTTTTCGTCCAAATATTGATGAAACTACTGACTAAAGAACTAATTTGGAATATATACCCTTCTTTAATAAGTTGTTGAGTTTTTTATTAAATTATGGGATGCAATTGAAAAATATAGCTAGTCTATTGACAATGCCGTCAAATATTTAGTAAATTTAATGGTTTTAGTCAGAAAGCGACTAATATCTGTCAAATAATTAATGATTCCATTTAATAACTTTGATTATTTATGTCAGAGATATTATCCCACAAAGGGGAGTGGCTCAGGATCTTTATATGTCATATGCAAGGTTTGTCAATTCCCAATGTGGGATAATATTTCTAACAATTTAAGCGATCAATCTAAACTAGTTATTGTCACCACCATAACAGCAGCCACTTGCACCCCACGATCCACATGCCACCCACCTCCACACCACGCCACCCACCCTTTTAAGTCAGTGCACTGCCCCCGCTCATTGTCATCATCGTCGTCATCCTCTCATGTATTTGATTTTATGTGAGTTGCCAAAAATTTATTGTTCTGTGCGAGTTGCTAGAAATTTATTGTTCCGACAACTCGCATGAAATCACCACATTCATGGATTTGATTCTATGTGAGTTGCTACAAATTTATTGCTATATTTCACTAATTAGTGTTCAAAAGTGAGGATAAATTTGCACATTGTGATTTTTAAGGTGGTACAACGAGAATGGGGCGACAAATTGAGACACGAGAGAGGATGGCGGCAACGATGAGGAGGAGTGGGGTGGTGCACTGACTTATAAGGGTGGGTGGCATGGTGTGTGGACCGTGGGTGGAGGTTAAGGTGACCGTTGTTATACTGGTTACAATGATTGGTTTAGATTGCTCGATTGAATAATTAAAGTTAGAAAATTTGACATAGGAGTTATTTTTGCACAAATTGCCTATCCCGATTTTTTTGCCTAAATCACAATGATGCGAAAGTTCTTAGGCAGTAATTTAAATTACTGCATGTAGTATTATAGAAATAATGAGCAACTTTTCGAGAAATATATGATACTTTTAAGAACTTTTCGATCACTCTCCGTTAAAGTTATTAAATTGACCTATTAATTACTTGACGGATATCAGTCATTTTTTACTAAAACCATTAAATAATTGACGGCTTTGTCAATTGACCGACTACACTTTTAATTATATCCCACAATTTAATAAAAATGTCAACAACTTACCAAAGAAATGTAAGTATTTCAAATTAGTCCCTTAATCAGTATTTTCATTAATTTTTGGATGAAAAATTTATGGAGGGCATATTCGCGGGGCCAAAAGTTGAGTACATGTATAATTACGAGAAAGTTGTTCCGAGGGCACAGTGCATGTAACTTATAAGTATAGAGGTATAAATCTATATTCCCCCAAACTCAACTTCAGTAGAAAGTAAAGATGTAATGGAACCAAATGCTTTATGCCATATTGTGTGTAACTAGTTATCCAACGATTATGTATTGTTATGGTTAGCAACAGTGGCGAATCCAGGATTTGAATGGAAGGGGATCAAAATTATGATATAGTGTCATTTTTTTCTGGATCAAAGGGGGTCGAAATTGCAAAAAAAAAAAAAAAAAAAAAAAAAAATAGTTTTTAGTTCTAAAAGTGTTATATTTCTAAATTTAAAAGGATTAAAAATGAAATAACTTCAAAATCAAGGGGTCAAATGACCCCCTTATGCTATTCCTAGCTTCGCCACCGGTTAGCAACATTGATGTCATTAAGCATGGATAGCTGTGAAATCAACAATGGTACATGATGATGCCAAAATCGTCAAATCAGCCCAAATTCAAGCGATGAAAGCTCCGGCGATTGCAAGGCCTGAAAATAAGAGAAAACAGGTAAACTAAGCCGGGGCGAATCCGGCTAAAGGCCCTCCGGCGTGAGAGTAAGTTCACGATTTGTAAGTGAGAAATCAAATTGACAGAGTTTCTCCAATGTAAAAAGTAACGTACCAAATAATGAGCCATGTGGCTTGTATTTATAGGGATGGATTGATAGAATCCATGTTGAAGTGAACTTGCACATAGATAAGATATAATCCTAAGAGAATTATATCTGTTAAGGAGTCATTGTTTGACTTGAATTGGTGTTGGTGATTGTAATCCTGATTGGATAATGATTGTAGAATCCTTGTTTGATAAGGACTCGTAATCAAGCTAGGCTAGGAAAACCGAGGAACACAAATGTTTTACCTCGGTCTTGTCAATTGGCCGAAGTGAATGATTGAGCTCCCCAGTCATTTGGTAATTGGTCGACAAGGAGAAGCGCCGGGGTGAATGATTTTGTTTCCTCGTCACTTGATGATATGCCGAGATAATAACTTTTCTCTCCTCGTCACTTGTGACATGACGGCCCAAGAATGATGTCCCAAGGCCGAGGCGCATGCTCCTCGGCATATGAGGAAGGCCTTCCTCGGCCCTAATACTTGGGTGCTGAATTATGTTAAGGGCCCAATCCATTGAGGCCCAGCTCGGGCAAACCCATAGTCGTATCTCGGTTTATACTGTTCAGTGGCCCCCGACTTTCTAGCTCGGATTAGGACGAGTAGAAAGTCACCTTGTCCTCGGCATATGGGATACGAACGGGTTTGACACGTGCCCTCGGCATCGCTTCGTATAACTGACGGTTGCCATTCTGGGGCCCCCCAGTCTTGTCACGCCTCGAAACCGTCATTTTGTATTTAATTCTTGGGGCGCCCGGACCGGGGTTTAGCTTTACCCATGGGTTTGACCCGATTAAGGAGTTATAAAAGCTAAAACCCTTCTCATTTCACCCTTTACAGACCCCAAGCATTTGAGAGAGAATAGCAAGGTTCAGGCGACATTCCGGCGATCTTAGTCTTGTTCAGCCCAGTTTCCGACGAGCTTGTTTTTTCCGAGCCAGTAGCATCATTGTGATTCCATCAATTTCTCCAAACTCAGGTATGAAATCTCTTCCCTTTTGTGCATTTTGATTCTGATTTCCAGCTTTCTAGGGTTTGTTGGGAAGAATCTTGAATATGTCAAGAAAAGGCGAACCACCATTGTTAAAGAATGAAGCTTTTCTTCATGAATTCTCAAAACTTCAAGTCTTTGATTTTCTTTGTATTTTGTATGAACTTTCTTGAATATTGAATGAACTCCCCCTTTCATTTTTGATTCCCCTTAGAAATGGCTCGTTCTTGGGACTATTCCCCCCGATTCCGTTATTGATATCATACTGGCAATCTGAGGGTCTATCGTAGAGAGAGAGAGGTCCATGGTTGATGCTCACCCTGGATGATGTAAGCAAGCAGTTGAGAGGTTATGGTCGAACTCATCTATTCCTCCAATACCCTGATTCCACAAGAATAGATAGGATTGAGTGCAGTTCACCCAACATTATAGTTTTTGAGGATAGAGCCGAGATGATGGAGCACATCGAACTGTTCTACCCGGCCTCCGATCGCGAAATGCGTGAGCGCCTGAGAGGTACGGCTCCCTCCTCGGCCTTATGAAATGACGAGGAGGGGAATCTCCCCTCTCCGTCCTAAATCAGCCATTGACGAGGTTACTAACTTTGTCTCCTCGTCTTTATGCAGATATGACGGGAAGAGAAGGAGAACCCTCCTCGTCTACTCAAATAGTTGACGCTTTCATGGAAGATGCACAAGCTGATGGCCGCCTGGCCCGAAGAAGAGGAGGCCGAGGAAAAGGAGGCCTAGGATTAGGAAAGCGACAAGAGAGGACCCCAAGAGCCGGGGATCCCATGTTGGAAAAGCTGTACTCCAAATACGGGGTAAACAAAGCTGAGTACAGGCTAACTTATATGGGCCATATGGAGCTTAAGACGAAGAAGGAGGAGGAGGACTTTTATTATAACCAAGACTATGTCCATTTTTACTTCAAACAGTTTCAACAGGGACTTCGTCTTCCCTTGGATCCCTTCATCTGTGAATTTTTGGACGATGTGAGGGCGGTGCCAGCCATGCTAGGAGCTAATGGTGCCCGGGTTCTCGTCAGCTTCATTGTCCTCTGCCGTAGCTTAGGGTATGAGCCGACCATGGGAGCTTTTCGACATTTCTACAATGTTCAATATGTCAAGGAAAGTTGGCTCCTCGTCATTAGGAGTGCATCCAAAAAACCGAAGCTGCTCCTCCCTATGTCTAGCAAAGGTAGAGGCTGGGATAACCATGTTATAAGGGTTGAGAGCCGCCAAGGATGGGAGTTCCAATCTCCTTGTAAGGATCCAACTTCGTCCTTTCCCGTCCAATAATATGAATGGACCCAGGCTTTAATCAAACGCTTAGAAGAATTTGCCGAGGTGGGGGTCCTTGATTGGTCGGTGGTAGAATCTTCAGACCATTATTATATTCAGGCGGGTCTGATGCCGGGGAAGAAGGATGGGGTATCTCCCCTTGTCACCGTAAAGAGGGGGAGACGCTTTAATGACTGAACAGTTCACCCCGGCCTGGTATTTCACGAGGATTGCACTAGGTGCAAGACTGAACGTCCCCGGGACCAGTGTCTGGATGAGACAGACATAGTTGGATGTAAATATTTAACTCTTGGTACTTGGTTATTTTTTGGATGTTCCTTCTTCTGCTCGTACTTAACCATTTCTTCCTTGTCTTTTCAGTCTTAACACCCGAGGAAGAAGCTACCCTAGCCATGCAGAGACTAAGTCCCCAAGAGCTGGTAAAGAGGAAAAGGAAGCAAAGCAAGAAGTCTGCTTTGGTGGAGAGGAGAGAAGAAGCTAATGCCCGTAACTTGGTGCTTAATGTTCAGGGTGACCAACCCCTTCCCCTTAAACTACATAGGGAGGTAAATGCCGAGGAAGCGGCGACTGAGGAACAAACCAACCCATCAACTGTAGAGGGGCATAGCCTCCATGTTGATGCCGAGGAAGTGGAGACCGAGGTGACCAACCTCGTCCCTAGGCACTCTGGCTCCAAGAGAGCCCAAACTGCTAGTATTGAGGAGCCAGCAGCCAAGAGGGCAACTGTTGGGGAGGCTTCCAATCCTGAGGCTGCTCCTCCCTTGACCATCCAAACCGCCAAGACTCAGGCTGATGCAGAGAAGCTTGCTCAGCTCATGGTGGAAAACGTCCCTCGTCTGAAGGGCCTTCCTGTGCTAGACAGGAAGAGTTACATGATGAAGTTAGGCCGAGCTCCCATCCAGAGGGCCTTGGACGAGGATGTGTACGACACCCTGGTAAAGGGGAAGGCGAGTAGGGACCATTTGCTCTGCCGTAAAGGACTCATGTTGGCTGAGGTAGTGATCTCGTTCTTTTGACTTCGCTGTTTTTACTTGTGATTGCTCATAGTTATAACACGAGTTTTCCTTGCAGCAAGCTAGCATTGCGGCCTATGAGGATGTCTTGGCCAAAGCCCAAGAAAAACGAGTGGTTGAGGCCAAAGCTGCTCAGAAGGTGAGTGAAGCGAGGCGGGCCGACTTGGCGAACTCTTGAAGGCCAAGGAGGCCGAGCTCGAAGGCTGCCGTGCCAAGGTTGAGGCCGAAGTAAAGAGAGCCGAGGAAGCTCGTGCTCAGGCCAAGGACGCCAGAGATAAAGCCGAGGAACAACTCCGGCTGAAAAATGCTGAGGTGGAAGAGGCAAAGAGGGCTAAGGCCGAGGTCCAAACTAGGGCCGAGGAAGCCGAAGCCAAATGCCGAGGGTTTGAGGCTACTCTTCCTGCTAGGGAAGAGGAGGCTGTTACCCGATTTTAAAGAAAGCCAGGCCTTTAAGGATGCCATGCTGACCAGCTCGGCCTTCCAAGATGCCGTGAATGATCAAACGGCCACCATGTTCGAGGACGGGTACCTACACCTTGCTCGGAGCATCCTGGCTGACCCCTCCACCAACTTAGATATCAACAAAGTAGCCATGTTGATCTGCCAGGATCAGTATAGAGAGGAGGTTAGGGCTCTCCACCACCTGGTGCCCTTCTCTGATAGTAACTTGGAAATAATGGCAGCTAAGGACGCTCAGGCCTGCAGAGAAGTGTGGAAGCCGGCCTCCGTTGTCCCCGACAATCTTAAGGCCTTGGTGGAGGCGATCCAAGACGAGGAGGAGCCTGAGGCCGGGGAAGCCGAGGTGGGAAGAGAGGTCGAGGAGACTAACTCTCGAGCTGATCAAACCGATCTTCCTCCCCCTGGCACTATCACAGAAGACTGGCTCGAAAAGCCTTTTGACGACGGGCAGCAATCTTAGGATAGTTTTCCCATTTTTTACTTGTGTAATAGATGGTAGGGTTTGTAATTTTCTTTGAATATCAATGAAAAATCCCTTTGTCATGGTTCGTGTTATTTCAATGACTTGCTTATATTTTTGTACAAGGGCACTAGACTTAAGAAGGTGGGATCCAAGGAGGGTTCCTTGCTCCCTAATTGTTGAGCAAGTGGTTAGGCCGAGGAAGGACTCCTCGGCTTTAACTATACTCTTAATAAGTTTATTTAGGCCGAGGAAGGTTTCCTTGGCTTTAAATGTGTTGTAATCCTGAATCAAGGTGGACCCTTGGTAGGACGTTTGTTAAGCCATCAGGCCGAGGAAAATCCTCGGTCTTGGCTGTTATGTTTGTAATGTTGAGTCAAGGTGGACCTTTGATAGGATGTGTTAAGCCATCAGGCCAAGGAGGACCCTTGGTCTTGGCTGTTGGTATCCTGAATCAAGGTGGACCCTTGACAGGATGTGTTAAGCCATCAGGCCAAGGAGGACCCTTGGTCTTGGCTGTTGGTATCCTGAGTCAAGGTGGACCCTTGACAGGATGTGTTAAGCCATCAGGCCAAGGAGGACCCTTGGTCTTGGCTGTTGGTATCCTGAGTCAAGGTGGACCTCGACAGATGTGTTAAGCCATCAAAGCCGGGCGAGGACCTCGGGTCTTGGCCGTTGGTATCCCCGAGTCAAGGTGGACCTCGATGATGTGTTTAGAAAATTCGGGGATAAAGTCCTCGTCTCATGATGTCTGTGTGAAGAGTTGATAGTTGCTTTGCGTGTTGGAAGAAATTGCTTTCGTAAAACTGAAATGCGATTACATCGAACTGCAATCCTATCAACTAACAAAAAAATAAAAGACAGAAAATAAGAAACTAATCTACTGTAAAATAAACTGGACTAGTGATAATATTTTCTAAGGTTGTCGGAGTGCCACGGATGCTTGAGGTCCTTCCCCTCCTTGGTCTTCAATCTGTAGGTCCCTTCTCAAATGATTTGAGTGATGATATATGGACCTTCCCAATTTGGGGAGAGCTTGTTCTGCTCTCCCCGCCTTCCGACTCCGCAGCTTCAATTTTTCTAAGTACCCAATCACCTACTTGGAATACTCTTCTGATGACCCTCTTGTCGTGATATGCCTTGGTCCTTTGCTTGTAATTCACCATCCTCATCCGTGCGCCTAGTCGTTTTTCATCTATCGATCTAGGTCTAGGAGCCTATTGACCTTGTTGACTTGCTTCATCGTAATGGGAGTTTCTCACGGTAGGGATGGCCATCTCCGCTGGTGCCATAGCCTCGTAACCGAAGGTTAGTGCGACTGGGGTTTCCATTGGCCCCCGGGTGGTTGTGCGATGGACGACCCATAAGGCTAGGGAAGTTCGTCCAACCATCTACCCTCACGTCCTCAAGGTTCTTAGTAAGGGCTAAGCAGACCAGCCTTGTTTGCCGCTTCGCTGGGCCATTGCCTTGTGGTCTCGCTAATCAAGATTTTGCATGGCGGACTTTTTACCCTTCCCAACTCAGTAGTGAATGCCGTGGAGAATTGCGAGTCCATGATCGCAGACAATTGTATGTGGAAGGCCGACCCGCACTGTATGTTGTCATGGACAAAGTTGATCGCGTTCTCTTCCGTTATCTTGGCTAATGCCTTGGCTTCTATCCACTTGGAGAAGTAATCACGGCCTACTATCACATACTTGCAATTACCACGGGCGGGAGGGAAGGGTCCGATGATGTCGATCCCCCACATATCAAATGGCCACGTAGGTATTACAAGTGTTTGCTCAACCGCCGTAGTCTAGGAATGTCGTAGAATCGTCGGCACTTGTCACATTTTCTAACATAGGCGCGTGCGTCTTCCCTTAGGCTCGCCGCAGTAACCTAGCGATATGATCTTGTCGCCTAAGGTTCTCGCCCCCGGTGTCCGCCGCAAACGCCTTCATGTACTTCGCCAAGAGGTTCGAATTTCCTTGGGATAGACACACCTTAGCAGGGGCTTCGTGAAAGATCTTCGGTAGAGGACTCCGCTTATTACCACGAACCTTGGAGACCTCTTCTTGATGATTTTAGCTTGAGCTTCATCTTAGGGAGTTTCTCCTTCTCAATGTATTCAATGTAGTCATCGATCCAGCATCTATCTTCTCCATCTAAGAGCATGACTTGTAGTCTTTCGTATGCAGGTTTCTCGGCGTAAACTACATATGGACTAGTCTTAGACACATCCATGGTTGCCAGTTTGGAAAGAACGTCTGCGACTTGGTTATCTTCCCTGCCAATTTGTTTGAGCTCGAAAAATTCCATCTTCTTCGTCATATCTAGGACCAGGTCTCTATACTTGGCAAGGGTGGGGTCTTGGGCATTATACTCTCCCTTTACTTGTTTGACAACGAGTTGGGAGTCGCAGAAAGCCGCCACCTTAGTTGCTCCATAGAAGGAGGCTAATTCAATGCCAAATATTAGAGCTTCATATTCTGCTTGATTATTGGAGGCAGGGAACTTGAAACGGATGGCGTCTTGAGTAGTAAACTCTCCTTCCGGGCTTCGTTAGTACAATTTCGCCCCGCTTCTTTCCTTTGTGGCCGATCCGTCCGTATACGTGATCCAACAATTGGGTGGGAGTTCAATGGGAGAGTCTTTATCCTCTCGGTGCGTTTTGCTTCCGAGAGGTGGGGAGATGCTCACCCATAAAGGCGCCTCAACCATGAAGTCAACCAAAGGCCGTGCCAGAGGGTCTTCCTTGGTTGGTAAGTGATATCAAACTCGGTGAGAGCGATGGACCAATTAAGGAGACGCCTGTGAGCCGTCCAACTTATGTAGTATCTTCTTCAACGATTCATTTGTGTACACGGTGATAGGATGTGCGTAAAAATAGGCACGTAGTTTCCTCGATGCAATGACTAGTGCGTATGCTATCTTCTCCACATTGAAGTATTCGCTTCCACGTCTGGACAAGGCCTTAGAGACATAGTAGATGTGCTTTTGAATTCCTTCATCATTTCGAACTAGGATACCAAGCGACAAAGATGATCGCGGGCAGCTAGGAAGACGTACAAAGATCTCGCCTTTAGCCTGGACCGCTAAGCAAGGGAGGGGAACCCAAGTAATTCTTCAACCGGGAGGAATGCTTCAGAGCATTCGGGAGTCCAGAGAAGCTCTTGGTGCCCTTCAATACCTTGAAGAAGGGCGGTGACTTTTCAATGGATTTGGCGATGAATCTTCCTAGGGCCGCGATTCTTCCATTAAGCCTTCAACCTCCTTGATGGTGGTAGGTTCCTTCATGTCAACGAGCGCCTTGATTTTTTTTCGGGGTTTGCTTCAATCCCCTTTCGAGATACCATGAAGCCTAGGAATTTTCCAAATTGCTTACTCCAAACACGCACTTGCTTGGATTTAACTTCATGTTATTAGATCGGAGGTTGTGGATTGTCTCTTCTAGGTCCGGAGCGTGGCTGCCTTCCTTGGTCTTTATGACCATGTCATCAATATAAGCTTCCATGTTTCGACATATCTGGCTTTCAAAAACTTGATTCACCATCCGCTGGTAAGTGGCACCCGCGTTCGAGCCCAAAAGGCATCATGATGTAACAAAGAATTCCCACCGGTGTTTGGAAAGCCGTCTTCTCAATGTCCTCTTCCGCCATTTTTATCTGATGGTAGCCTGAATAGGCGTCTAGGAAGCTGAGAGTTTGGTGTCCCGAAATGGAGTCAACCAACTTGTCAATCCTGGGTAGAGGATAGCTGTCCTGGGGCAGCCTTGTTTAGATCAAGAAAGCTCTATGCACATACGCTATTTCCCATTTTGCTTCTTCACCATAACTACATTGGCCAACCAAACGGGGTACTTAACTTCACGAATTATTCCGGCGCTAAGTAATTTATGCACTTCTTCTTTTATAGCTTCCTCCTTGTCCCTTGCAAAATTTCTCCTTGTCTGGGAGATAGTCTTCGCCAAAGGATCAACTTCTAGGCGGTGGAGGGCTACTTCTTCCTTGATCCCCTCATGTCTTCGACTCTCCAAGCAAAGACGTCGAGACCGTTTTTTAAGAGGGAGATGATTTTTCTTTCTCTTCGCGATAGCCGGCCCCGAGCTTGATTTTCTGTTCAGATAGTCGGATTAATGACCACCTCTTCCAAACTCATCTACAAAGCTTCATTTCAGTCCGTCTCGAAATTCCAGGGATTCGATGATAATTTCTCTCGATTCTCCTCCCTTCGTTGTCGTTTACATTGAGACCTTCTTCTTCCATAAGTTTATCAATGTCTCTGGGAGATCGTTCTTCTCCACGCCATGGTTGGCCCCCGAGTTCGGCCATTGACGAGAATGGGATATTCCTCGAAAAGGGCGGAACTATGCCTTGGTCATCCACAGCTTTCTAGGACCATAGGCTCCTCCTCGTACATAGGTACAGAGAGAGATATGCCTTGGTCATCCACAGATTCTAGGACCATAGGCTCCCCTCACTTTCCCATACCTCTCGGATATAGCTCATTCTAGAGATAGTTTCAATGGTCTTCATGCGATTTGGAGATCTTGATGTTCTCCTCAGTGTATCTATCTCCACGCTTTTCGACTTCTTCCGCTCTTGACAACATGCTCCAAGAAGTCTTTGGGGTTGCCCTCACGCATCCAATGCCAAAGACGAGTGGGAAACTTAACTCGCTGGTGAGGAAGGGAGGCTACCATCCCAAGTTTGGCTTGACTTGGAATGCCTATGATTGCATGATAGTCACTAGTCAAATCCATGACTATAAAAGTGACGTAGCTTTGCCTCTAAGGGATGATCGCCGACTTCAAGCTCTAGTTCCACGGTCCCCTTTGCTCCAACCTTATGGTTGGTGAATCCTTCAAGCCTACCGTGATATGATTCTAGTACGTTGTCTTTCAATCCCATTTGTTGGAAGGTCAATAGTACAGATGTCACGGAGGCCCCCGTGTCAACAAGAAGTCTTTCGGATTCAACATTTGTCAATTCGGCCCTTTATGACCAAGGGTTGTTCACGGCCGCTCGGCTCCCACCAACTCATTAGGAGAAAAACTAATGACCTCTTCCGCTTTATGGATCCAAGCAGGAACATGGTATACTTTGCTTAGCTCGTGGATCTGGTCCCTTAGCTTTCTGGTGGAGGTCACCTCTTCACGGATCACATGCAGTTTAGCCCTAGGAGGCCTTCGATCTTCATCCCCACTCTTAGAATCATCTTCACTCTCCTCTTGCTTCCGCTTTCGCTTGCCGTCTTTCTTCATGACATAACGGTCTAGCTTTCCCTCGTCAACCCATTGTTGGATTATTTTCTTGAGGGCCCAACACCCATCGCTGGTATGCCCGTTATCCTTGTGAAAATCACGCGTATTTGTTCATGTTACGAGGAAATTTTGGCTTGTCGTCACGGACGGGGTGGAGGAAGGTTTACCAACCGCATGATTTCTGAGACGGGTTTTGTAAGGGGGTAAATTCAAGCTTTTCAGCTGCTCCTTGTTCTATTTTTCCCTCGAACCCTCGCGTTCCCATTGTCATTCGGTGGGCTTTAGCCGCCTCAGTTCCGTCTTGTCGCTCCCTTTCTTTGTTTTGTCTTCACCATGGAAATGGCATAAGCCACCTTGTATAAATCGGCCTTGGATTTAGGTTCCCGGCCGAGAGTTCATAAATGAGGGGGCGATTTTAACCCGAGTTAAAATGTACTATGACCTCCCTATCGCCGAGGCTCTCTTCAACTTGGTCAACCATTTTTCGAACCTCGTTTTTTTTTTTTTTTTTTTTTCTTTTTAAAAAGAAGGGGATCAACACATTTCACCGCTCCCCTCGATGCACTTCACGAGGCGCCTAGCTATGCTAGGGAGGGCAATGTCATTCCCTCTAACCACTGGTGGGGGAATCGAACCCATGACCTCCAGGTTGGAAGCCATGAACCCTAACCATCAGGCTAAGACCCCACGTGCTTTCGGAACCTGTTGTAATAGCTAAGGGTGGTCTCTCCCTTTCCTTGCTCAATGTTGGCCAAGTCAGCCAATCTCATCTTCCTCTTACCTGCAGTAGCAAAGTGGTCTAAGAACATTCTCCTCATGCCCCTCCAAAGAATCGATGCAACCTTTCTTAAGCTCACAACCAGTCAAAGCCGTTCCGAGAAGGTGCTCGCGAAAGCTTTGCAGAGCAAGTCATCAGCGGTAGTGAGGAGATTCATCGTTTGTTCAAAACTTTGCACATGGTCCTTGGCGTCTGTGGTTCCGTTATATTTCTCAAAATTCGGGATTTTGAGGTGAGGATTAGGAGGTGCAGCAGTTATCCTCAAGGAAAACGGACGGGTGGCCCAGTCATAGTCATCATCATTGTATTTCTTTCCCATCTCCATGTCATCTAGCCTTTGCTTCAACAGCTCCCATTGTTTGGTCTTCTCCCTTGTCGCCGCTTGAGCGGGTGCTTCGTTGGGAGCTTCGATTGATTTATCTTTGGTACGATTGTTCACCCCGCCGTGCTCCGCATCACGCTCGGTGGCCGTCCCGTTTAGAGGGAGCTTTGTCACGCCTTAGTTCCAGGTCTTGACCGCCAAGTATCATCCTGTACGGCTCTGGTGTCCTCGGCCTTGCAAATTCTCGATGCCGAGGACGAGGAGAATCCGGTCGACGAGGTCGAGGAGAATTTGGTCGACGAGATCGAGGTGGCATGGGATGCCTAGGTGCCATGACAAGACGAAAGGTGGGATAGGCGTCCTGTTCAAGCCGAGTCTCGTTCTTAGGTCCCCGGAATTTACTTCCTCTTCCCTAGGAGTTAAGTGGCTTCTCAGTCGACCACCGGAGCCTTCGCTACCGTTGTGACGAGGATGAGGAGAATCCCGGGGGGCTTGCCTTGGTAGGTCCCCGGTCTTGAGGGGAGGAGGTTGTTGCTCGTCTTGTTCCCTTACCAGGGGGTTGCCCATAGATGGCATAATGAATGGAGCCATGGAATGATCTGGGTCTAATTGCAAAAGAGCAACTTGTGTTTCATACATCCTTTGCATTGTCTCCATTTGTTTATGTAACAAAGAGCGCGCCAATCAACGGGTTGAGATCCTCCCCGCTTGACCTAAGACGCATCGGCATTCTTTGTTTTCTTCCTTCCTCCTTGCTTTCCTCGAGCACGAGCAGGACGAGGAAGCTCGCACCCTCTCCTCGGCATTCTCCGCCCGACCCATGGAACGAAGGGTCGCGGCGAGGGGAGGAGGGGCATCTGGCTGAGGTAGAGGAGGAGGAGGAGGCAGCTCCTCGGCTCCAGTGTTCCCCCCATTCACTTGGGTTGGGTCCTCAGCTGTAACACTAGTAAACTGTCCGTCCATTGTAAGTCTAACAACAAATTACCAAGTAAAAATCTTCCAAAAATCACAATTTCAACAGATCCGAATTTATGGCCAAACGTAAGGCAAAATTTGACCACAAACAAACAGCCAATTGTGATTTTTCCGACAAAAATTTCAAGCCAAAACTGGGGCGGAATTTCACGCTAAAAACGCCTCCAACGGAATCTGGGCAAATTCCGGTTAAAATTTGCAGATTCCGGCGGTTTCAAGAACAGAGCCCAAACGATCCAGAAATTCCGTTCAAAGAGAAAAAAAATTCCGGCAAGACAATTGGCTCATAGCGAGCGTTTTCCAGGCCAAACAGAGGGTGTTTGAGTCGATTTCCCGGCAATGGAACCAATTGATGATGCCAAAATCGTCAAATCAGCCCAAATCCAAGCGATGAAAGCTCCGGCGATTGCAAGGCCTGAAAATAAGAGAAAACACGTAAACTAAGCCGGGGCGGATCCGGCTAAAGGCCCTCCGGCGTGAGAGTAAGTTCACGATTTGTAAGTGAGAAATCAAATTGACAGAGTTTCTCCAATGTAAAAAGTAACGTACCAAATAATGAGCCATGTGGCTTGTATTTATAGGGATGGATTGATAGAATCCATGTTGAAGTGAACTTGCACAGAGATAAGACATAATCCTAAGAGAATTATATCTGTTAAGGAGTCATTGTTTGACTTGAATTGGTGTTGGTGATTGTAATCCTGATTGGATAATGATTGTAGAATCCTTATTTGATAAGGACTGTTTAACTGCTAGCCGAAAAACCGAGGAACACAAATATTTTACCTCGGTCTTGTCAATTGGCCGAAGTGAATGATTGAGCTCCCCAGTCATTTGGTAATTGGTCGACAAGGAGAAGCGCCGGGGTGAATGATTTTGTTTCCTCGTCACTTGATGATATGCCGAGATAATAACTTTTCTCTCCTCGTCACTTGTGACATGACGGCCCAAGAATGATGTCCCAAAGCCGAGGCGCATGCTCCTCGGCATATGAGGAAGGCCTTTCTCGGCCCTAATACTTGGGTGCTGAATTATGTTAAGGGCCCAATCCATTGAGGCCCAGCTCGAGCAAACCCATAGTCGTATCTCAGTTTATACTGTTCAGTACACAAAAGTTCTAAGACGATGAGATGCTCTCTTGTCATTGTCTTGATAAGGTTGTGGTCTTTTTATAGATGCTACTTGTGTTTTATAAAGACTAGAAATACTTTTCTGTATCAAAATTATCTTTCTATTATTTTGTTTGCTAACTTGCAGAAGGTACTTTGAACAATTAGGCTTCGTTTGTTTGGGGGAAAATATTTTACGTAAAACGTTTTTCCCAATTTTCAGTGTTTGGAAGCATCATCGGAAAATGAAAAAAATGTTTTTTGAAAAATATTTTTCCCACTTTTATAAGTAAAATGGCTTACAATTTTTTTTTAAGTAAAACATTTTCCATAAAATGATAACACCCTCATACACACACTTAACTTTTCATACACCCTCACGTTACCCACCCCACATTAACCACCCCTACCCTATCCCCTCATAAAAAAGATTATTTATATTAAAATTAGATTTTACAATTCTTCCTCTATCACCATCCCCCTCCCCACCCCCGCCCCCATCCCCTGCCCCACTCACCACCACCATTACACTCATCCCCATCACCCCCTGACCCCCACCCCCGTCGGGGTAAAACAAAAATTAATCATTTTAAATTTATTTTTAACAACTCACCACCCCACTCCATTCACCACCACCACCCCTGCCCCCCATTGGATCAAATTTTTTTCTAATCATTTTAAATTTATTTTTAACAACTCCCCACCCCACTCCATTCACCACCACCACCCATGCCCCCCCTCCATCGGGTCAAAAACAAATTAATTATTTTAAATTTATTTTTAACAACTTTCCACCCCACTCACCACCACCATCACTCCCCCTGCCCCCACCCCACCTCACCCTGCCCCCCCCCACTCTGTCCTAAATCCCCCCCCACACTCTCGACTACCCACCCTACCCCACACCTACCCCACCCCTACCCTATCACCACCCTAGCCTACCATCATCTTACCCTTTATATTTTTCCCACCACCCTATCCTATCCCCACCCTACCCTACCTCACACCCACCCACCTTACCCCTACTAATCCCCACCTTCATCACCCTACCCCACCTTATCTCTTTCAACTTATATTAAATTTTATTTTTATCGAAAAATATTTTCATTAAACAAATGATTTTTTTTTCGGAAAACATTTTACTTACCAAACATCCGAAAACATGTTTATCTCATTTTCCAAAAAATATTTTCATTTTTTCGAAAAATATTTTACAGGAAATTATTTTCCAAAAGTCATTTTACGTGAAACAAACAGAACCTAATTTTAGTTTAATTTAATTACTCCCTCCGTCCCAGGAAATCCGTCATTTTTTACCCAAAATGGCGTCCCGTTTGAAGCGTCACCTTTCCTAAAATGAAAATGTTTTATTAATATTCTATTACGCCCACTCACTATTCCCTCCACTCATTCTCTCTCCTAAAACACTATTACACTCCCAACACTTTTTAAATTTACTATTTCCTCCCCTAATTCTCTCTCCTCTTTTCAAATTACACTCACAACATTTTTTCTTCCCACTTTTTTTCTTAATTTGCGTGTCGAACCTAAAATGGTGACACTTTTCTTGGGACGGAGGGAGTATATTTCATTAGGGTGATGGGTATTTCTTGTTTTTTTCTTCAAATTATTCATTTCATATATATATACTCCCCCCGTCCCATTTTAAGCTTCACTTTTTGTCAAAATGGATGTTCCGTTAAAAGCTTCACCTTTTCTAAAATGGCAAAGAATTTTTACTATTCCACCCACTAATTCTCTCTCCTATTTCACTATTATACTCACAACACTTTTCAAATTTACTATTTCCTCTACTCATTCTCTCTCCTATTTTACCTTTACACTTACAACATTTTTTCTTCCCACCTATTTTCTTAATTTGCGTGATTTGAAAAAGTGTGAACCACGGAATGGAATGGGACGGAGGGAGTATATTTTTTACGTTCCACTACACACTTTTTAATGAAAATGTTTTATTACTTTTATATTAATTATACCTGCATGTGACAACAACAATTCGGTTATACCGACAACAATTCCATTAATCTAAATTTATTGATTAAAATACTTTTGTAGTGACAACAAATAAAATGCAAAGATCATTTTTAAACAAAGGGAGTATATTTGTAGATTGAGGGTGTCTTCTTAATTTGAATGTTTTACTGATTGGATAGGTTCACAGAAAAGTTGGTCTTTCATGGATGCTCTAATATAAGAACATGGACTATGGAGACTTGACCTCCGTTTATTGGAGGGGGGGGGGGGGAAGAATAATGTTCTAAAATAAAGTTAATCATCGAAAAATAAAGTTAATGATCGAAAAATAAAGTTAACGAAAAATATTTTGGTAACCATCGAAAAATAAAGTTAATGAAAAATATTTTTTGGTCAATGAAAAATAGGCTTGTTTCCTAAGAAAAATGATATCCGAATTTCAATTGCTCAAAATATTTGCCGCTGATTGCTTTTTAACACTTTCACCCCACCCATCTTTTCCAACACCCACCTTTACGGCTTTACCCCTAACCACTAAACACCTAACTCCCACTCACCCACCCACTATCCATCATCACCCATCACCCTATCCTACCCATCCTAATTCACTCACCAACCCACCCGAACCCCACCTTCACCCTGCTCACCGACTCCATTTTCACTACTCTATACTATCCTATCTTAATTGAACAGTATAAATCGAGATATGAACATGGGCTTGCCCGAATTGGGTCCAAAGGGATTGGGCCATAAACATAATCCAATACACAAGTGTCAGGGCTGAGGAACATCTTCCTCGTATGCCGAGGAGCATCCATCTCGGCCTTATATCTTCGTGCTTGGACCGTTGTACTCCGAGATATCACAAGTGACGAGAAGATAAAAGTTCTTACCTCGGAATATAATAAAGTGATGAGGAGAGAAAATCATTCATCCCGGCATCTTCATATGCCGGCCAATCATCAAATGACGAGGAGGCAATATCATGCATCTCGACTTATATGCTAATGCCGAGATAAAACATTCTTGCTCCTCGGCGTTCCGGCTAGCAGATTACACAGTCCTTATCAAACAAGGACTCTACAGTCATGATCCAATCAGGATTACAATTACCAACACCAATTCAAGTCAAACAATGATTCCTTAACAAGATATAATTCTCTTGGGATTATATCTTATCTCTTACAAGTTCACTTCAACATGGATTCTATCAATCCATCCCTATAAATACAAGCCATATGACTCATTATTTGGTACATTACTTTTTACAATACAGAAACTCTGTCGATTTAGTTTCTTACATACAAACCGTGAACTTACTCTCACGCCGGAGGGCCTTTAGCCGGATCCGCCCCGACTTAGTTTACGTGTTTTCTCTTATTTTCAGGCCTTGCAATCTCCGGAGCATCCGAACGCTTGGATTTGGGCTGATTTGACGATTTTGGCATCATCAATTGGTTCCATTGCCGGGAAATCGATTCAAACACCCTTTGTTTGGCCTGGAAAAGTCTCGCTAAAAGCCTGTTGATCGCCGGAAATTTTCTAGTTTTGAACGGAAATTTCTGGTCCGTTTGGGCTCTGTTCTTGAAACCGCCGGAATCTGGAAATTTCAATCGGAATTTACCCAGATTTTGTTGAAGCCGTTTTAGCGTGGAATTCTGCCCCAATTGTGGCCTGAATTTTTGTGTTGGTAAAATCGCGATTGACAGTTTGTTTGTGGTCAAAATTTGCCCTAATTTTGGCCAGAAATTTGGATCTATTGGAAATCGTGATTTTTGGGAAATTTGCACTTGGTAATTTGTTGATTTGCAATGGACGGACAATTTACAAGCGTAACTGCTGAAGACCAAATCCAAGTTAATGGGGTTAACACAGGTACCGAGGAGCTGCCTCCTCCTCCTCCTCTACCTCAGCCAGACGGCCCCCCACCCCTCGCCATGACTCTGCGCTCCAAGGGTCAGGCGAATGCCGAGGGAGAGGGCGCTGAGCTTCCTCGTCCTACTCGTCCTCGTGGGAAGCAAGTGGGAAGGAAGAAGACAAAGAATGCCGACGCCGGTCATTCGAGAGGAACTCAACCCATTGACCGACACTCTTTGCTACATAAACAAATGGAGACATTGCAAAGGATGTATGAGACACAGGCTGCTCTTTTGCAATTGGACCCAGACCATTCCATGGCTGAGTTTATGCTGTCGTCTATGGGCAACCCTCTTGGAAGGGAGCAAGGTGAACGACGAGGTCCTCCCCTCGATCCTGCATTACCATCTAAGCAGGCCCTTCGAGGTTCCCCCGTCCCCTGGCATGACAAGAAGAAGGATAAGGTAATTGACCTGAGAAGCCAGTTAACTCCTAGGGAAGAAGAAGTGAACTCACGGGACCTAAGGACAAGGCTCAGTCTGAGCAGGAGAATGTCACCACCTCGTCTTGTCATGACTCCCCGTCGTCCCAGATCACCTCGTCCTCGACGATCTCGTCATGATTCTCCTCGACCACGTCGACCTAGCCCAGATTCTCCTCGTCCTCATGCTCGTGAATTTGCCAGGCCGAGAACACCCGAACCGTACCAAATGATACTTGGTGGTCAAGACTTGGAGCCAAGGCGTGATAAGGCACCATCCAAGCGGGACAGCCACCGACACGATGTGGAACACAGTAGGGTGAATGGTTGCCCCAAAGACAAATCAACCCGTAGCTCCCAACAAAGCACCCGCTCAAGCAGTGACAAAGGAGTGGAAACAAAGCAATAGGAGCTGT
Source organism: Adenophora triphylla var. japonica (assembly GCA_022495995.1). Classification (NCBI taxonomy): domain Eukaryota; kingdom Viridiplantae; phylum Streptophyta; class Magnoliopsida; order Asterales; family Campanulaceae; genus Adenophora; species Adenophora triphylla. The sequence goes on along the minus strand of JAFEMH010001476.1, from coordinate 366,110 downwards.
TGAAACAAAGGCTCGATGACATGGAGATGGGGAAGAAATTTGATGATGATGACTTTGACTGGGCAACTCGTCCGTTCTCCTTGAGGATAACAGCTGCACCACCTAATCCTCACCTCAAGGTCCCGAATTTTGAAAAATACAACGGAACCACTGACTCAAAAGACCATGTGCAAAGTTTTGAACAAACCATGAATCTCCTCACTGTAGCTGATGACATACTTTGCAAAGCTTTCGCGAGCACCTTCTCCGGAACAGCCTTTACCTGGTTCCGTGAACTGAAAAAAGGTTGCATCGATAGCTGGAGAGGCATGATGAGAATGTTTCTGAACCACTTTGCCACGGCAGGAAGGAGAAAGATGAGATTGACTGACCTTGCCAATATCGAGCAAGGAAAGGGGGAACCACCCTTAGCTACTACAACCGGTTCCAAAAAATGGCAGATCAGGTAGAAGAGACCCTCACTGACAGGGAGGTCATTGTTTGTTTCAACTCTGGATTAAAATCTGGTCCCCTCATCTATGAACTCTCCGCCTGAGAGCCTAAGTCCAAAGCCGAATTATACCAGGTAGCATACGCCATTGCAATGGCTGAGGATAAGAGCAAGAAAAGGGGATCCGACAAGACAGAACCGGAAGCAGCTGGCACTCACCAGAATGAAAATGGGAACGGTAAAAGCTCCAAGGGGAAGAACAGGACAAGAAGCACCGAAAAGCCGGAAGTATTCACCCCTCTTACTAAACCCATCTCAGAAATTATGCAATTGGTAGATTTTCCTCCTCCCCGCCCACTGAGTGACAAACCGAAGTTCCCCCGTGATAAATCTAAATTTTGTGATTTCCATAAGGACCATGGCCACAATACTGATGGCTGCTGGGCCCTCAAGAAAATAATACAATGGTGGGTCGACGAGGGAAAGTTAGACCGCTATGTCATGAAGAAGGATGGAAAGCGAAAACGAAAGGAGGAGGAAAGTGAAGATGATGATAAAAGTGAAGACGGAGAGCGTAGGCCTCCTAGAGCCAAATTGCACGTGATCCGTGAAGAAGTGACTTCTACCAGGAAGCTAAGGGACCAGATCCATGAACTAAGCAAAGTGTACCATGTGCCTGCTTGGATTCATAAGGCGGAAGACGTCATCAGTTTTTCTCCCAACGAACTGGCAGGAAGCCGTGCTGCCTGTAAACAACCCTTGGTAATAAAGGGCCGGATTGATAATGTGGAATCGGAAAGACTACTTGTAGACACGGGGGCCTCCCTTGACATTCTGTACTATTCCGCTTTCCAACAAATGGGATTGAAAGACACCATGCTGGAACCATATAATGGTAGACTGGAAGGATTCACCAACCATAAGGTTGGAGCTAAGGGAACTGTGGAACTGGAACTTGAAGTTGGTGAACATCCCTTCCGAGCCAAGGCTACTGTCAATTTTGTAGTCATGGACCTGACTAGTGATTATCATGCAATCATAGGCATTCCAAGCCAAGCTAAACTTGGGATGGTGGCCTCCCTTCCCCACCAACGAGTTAAATTTCCCACTCGTTCTGGAATTGGATGTGTGAGGGCAACCCTCAAAGACTTCTTGGAACATGTCGTGAAGAGCAGAAAGAAATCTAAAAGTGAGAAGATAGATACACCCGAGGAAAATATCAAGATCTCTAAATCTCAGAAAACCACCGAGACTAGCTCTAGAATGAGCTATATTCGTGAGGTACTTGATAATGAAGAAGAGCCCATGGTCCTAGAAACTGCAGATGACCAGGGCATAATTTCACCTGTATCTGAGGAAGTACCTATGGTCCAAGAAATTGCAGATGACCAAGGTATAGTTCCGTCCGTCTCCGAAGAAGACCCCATCCTTGTCAACGGCCAGAACTCGGGGGCCAACCATGACTTGGGGAAGGTCGATCTTCCTGACGTTGATAAACTTATGGAGGAAGAAGGCCTCAATGTGAACGACAACGAAGGGAGGAGAATTAGAGAAATTATTATCGAGTCTCTGGAATTTCGAGACGGTCCCGAAATGAAGCCTGTAGATGAGCTGGAAGAGGTAGTCATCAATCCTGACTATCCTGAACAAAAAATTAAACTCGGGGGCCAACTATCTCCAGAAGAGAAAGAAAGAATCATCTCCCTCTTGAAAAACAGTCTCGACGTTTTTGCCTGGAGAGTCGAAGACATGAGGGGGACAATGAAGAAGTAGCCCTCCACCGCCTGGAAGTTGATCCTTTGGCAAAGACTATCTCTCAGACAAGGAGGAACTTTGCAAGGGACAAGGAGGAAACTATTAAGGAAGAGGTGCAGAAATTACTTAGCGCCAGAATAATTCATGAAGTCAAGTACCCCGTTTGGTTGGCCAATGTAGTTATGGTGAAGAAGCAAAATGGGAAGTGGCGTATGTGTATAGACTTCACCGATCTGAATAAGGCCTGCCCCAAAGATAGCTATCCCCTTCCCAGAATCGACAAATTGGTTGACTCCATTGCTGAACACCAAACTCTCAGCTTCCTAGATGCCTATTCAGGCTATCATCAGATAAAAATGGCGGAAGAGGACATTGAGAAGACGGCCTTTCAAACACCTGGGGGAAACTACTGTTACATCATGATGCCTTTTGGGCTCAAGAACGCCGGTGCTACCTACCAGCGAATGGTGAACCGAGTGTTTGGCGCGCAAATAGAACGAAACATGGAAGCATACATTGATGACATGGTCATTAAGACCAAGGAGGGTAGTCATACTCCTGACTTGGAAGAGACAATAAACAACCTCCGTGCCAACAACATGAAGTTAAACCCAAGTAAGTGTGTGTTCGGGGTAACAGCTGGAAAGTTCTTGGGCTTCATGGTATCACAAAGGGGAATTGAGGCGAACCCCGAAAAATCAAGGCACTCATTGACATGAAGGAACCTACCACCATCAAGGAGGTTCAGAGATTAAATGGAAGAATAGCGGCACTCGGAAGATTCATTGCCAAATCTGCCGAAAAGTCACTGCCCTTCTTCAAGGTATTGAAGGGTACCAAGAGCTTCTCCTGGACTCCCGAATGCTCCGAAGCATTCCTCTGGTTGAAGAAGTACTTGGGTTCCCCTCCCTTGCTCAACAGTCCGACTACCGGTGAGATATTGTACGTATTCCTAGCTGCCACCGATCATGCTGTCGCAGCTGTTCTAGTTCGAAATGATGAAGGAATTCAGAAGCCTGTCTACTATGTCTCTAAGGCACTATCTGACGTGGAAAGCAGATACTACAATGTGGGGAAGATAGCGTACGCGCTGGTCATTGCATCAAGGAAATTACGTGCCTATTTTTCTGCACATCCTATCACCGTGTACACGAATGAACCACTGAAGAAGATATTACATAAGTTGGACGGCTCAGGACGTCTCCTTAATTGGTCCATCACTCTTACCGAGTTCGATATCACCTACCAACCAAGGAAGACCCTCCTGGCACAGCCTTTGGTTGACTTCATGGTCGAGACTGCCTTTATGGGTGAGCATCTCCCCACCTCCCGGAAGCAAAACGCACCGGAGGAAAAAGACTCTCCCATTGAACTCCCATCCAACTGTTAGATCCTGTATACAGACGGATCAGCTACAAAAGAAAGAAGCGGAGCTGGAGTTGTACTAGTAAGCCCGGAAGGAGAGTATACCATGCAAGACGCCATCCGTTTCAAGTTCCCTGCCTCCAACAATCAAGCAGAATATGAAGCTCTAATATTTGGTATTGAGTTGGCCTCCTTCTACGGAGCAACTAAGGTGGCGGCTTTCTGTGACTCCCAACTCGTTGTCAAACAAGTAAAGGGAGAGTATAACACCCAAGACCCCACCCTTGCCAAGTATAGAGACCTGGTCCTGGATATGACGAAGAAGATGGAAATTTTCAAACTCAAGCAAGTAGGCAGGGAAGATAATCAAGTCGCAGACGTTCTATCTAAAATAGCAACCATGGATGTGTCTACATCTAAGACCAGTCCATATGTAGTTTATGCCGAAGAACCTGCGTATGAAAGACTACAAGTCATGCTCCTAGACGGAGAGGAGAGATGTTGGATCGATGATTACATTGAGTACATTGAAAAAGAGAAACTCCCAGACGATGAAGCTCAAGCTAAACTTATCAAGAAGAGGTCCCCAAGGTTCGTTGTGATGGGCGGAGTCCTCTACCAAAGATCTTTCACAAAGCCCCTGCTAAGGTGTGTCTATCCTAAGCAAATTGAGAACCTCTTGGCAGAAGTACATGAAGGTGTTTGCGTCGGACACCCGGGGGCCAGAACCTTAGCTGACAAGATCATATCGCTAGGTTACTACTGGCCAAACCTGAGGGAGGACGCGCACGCCTACGTTAGAAAATGTGACAAGTGCCAAAGATTCTCTGACATTCCTAGACTACCGGCAGTTGAGCAAACACTTGTGATACCTACGTGGCCATTTGATATGTGGGGGATCGACATCATCGGACCCTTCCCTCCCGCCCGTGGTAATTGCAAGTATGTGATAGTAGCTATTGATTACTTCTCCAAGTGGATAGAAGCCAAGGCATTAGCCAAGATAACAGAAGAAAACGCAATCAACTTCGTCCACGACTACATCTGGTGCAGATTTGGCCTTCCACACACAATTGTCTCTGATCATGGACTACAATTTTCTACGGCATTCACTACAGAGTTGGGAAGAGTCAAAGTCCGCCATGCAAAATCCTCAGTTAGCAGACCTCAAGGCAACGGTCAAGCAGAAGCTGCCAATAAACTGGTCCTAACCGCCCTTACCAAGAACCTTGAGGGACGCGAGGGTAGATGGTTGGACGAACTTCCCCTAGCCTTATGGGCTGTTCGCACAACCACCCGGGGGCCAACCGGGGAAACCCCATTCGCACTAACCTTCGGTTCTGAGGCTATGGCACCAGCTGAAATGGCCATCCCTACGATGAGAAACTCCCATTATGATGAGCAAGTCAACAAGGTTAATAGGCTCCTAGACCTAGACCTGATAGATGAGAAACGACTAGCCGCGCAGATGAGGATGGTGAACTACAAGCAAAGGACCAAGGCATATCACGACAAAAGGGTCATCAGAAGAGTATTCCAAGTAGGCGATTGGGTACTTAGAAAGATTGAGGCAACTGGTCGGAAGGCAGAACAAAACAAGCTCTCCCCAAATTGGGAAGGTTCCTATATCATCACTCAAGTCATTCGAGAAGGGACCTACAGATTGAAGACGAAGGAGGGGAAAGATCTCAAACACCCATGGCATTCCGACAATCTTAGGAAATATTATCACTAGTCTAGTTTATTTTGCAATAGATTAGTTTCTTGTTTTCTGTCTTTTACTTTTTAAGTTGATAGGATTGCAGTTCGATGTAATCACATTTCAGTTTTACGAAAGCAGTTTCTTCCAACATGCAAAGCAACTATCAACTCTTCAAACCAAAAGATGAGGACCTAATCCCCGACTCTTTGAAACATACACCTTACGTCTTGACAAGGGTCCGCCTTGACTCAATGACTATCAGCTCCTAACAGCCAAGACCGAGGGTCCTCCTCGGCCTAATGGCTTTATATCCTGACAAGGGTCCGCCTTGATTCCAGGATTACAACTATCACAGTCAAGACCAAGGATTCCTCCTCGGCCTGATGACTCGCCTCACGTCAAGACAAGGAAACACCTTGTCACTACGATTAAAAGGCATCACGTCTGAAACCTGTGCACGAGTCATCTTCCTCGGCATAAGGAGACGAAAAAGAAGAAATCACCCAACAGTCAAAGCCGAGGAGTCCCTCCTCGGCCTATACGACTTAGAGTACAGTTAAAGCCAAGGAGTCCTTCCTCGGCCTAACCACTTGCTCAATATTTAGGAAACGAGGGACCCTCCTCGGATCCCACCTTCACAAATCTGGTGCCTATGTCTAGCATACAGAAACACAAACAATTCATTGAAACAACATGAACAAAGAAGGATTTTTTCATTGAAATTCAAAGAAAATTACAAATCCTACCCATCTATTACAAAAGACAAAAAGCAAGAAAGGAAAATCTATCCTAATTTTATTGGCCATCGTTAAAAGGCTCTTCAAGCCACTGCTCCGTGATAGTACCAGGGGGAGGAAGAACGGCTTGATCAGTTTGGGCATCAGTCTTCTCGGCCTCTCCTCCCCCGGCCTCGGCGTCCATGTCCTCGGGCTCCCTCATCCTGAATCGCCTCCACCAAGGATTTGATATTGCCGGGGACGACAGGGGTTGGCTTCCACACTTCTCGGCACGCTTGAGCATCTTTCTCGGCTATTACTTCTAAGTTATACTCAGAGAATGGAACCAAGTGGTGGAGAGCTCTAGCTTCCTTGGCATATTGATCCCGGCATATCAGCATGGCCACCTTGTTAATGTCCAAGCCGGTGGAGGGGTCAGCCAAGATACTACGGGCAAGGTGGAGATACCCGTCCTCGAACATGGTTTCCGTTTTCTCATCCACGGCATCTTGAAAGTCCGAGCTGGCCATCATGGCGTCCTTGAAAGCCGGGCTCTCTTTGAAGCGTGCCACGGCCTCCTCCTCCCTGGCAGGAAGGGTAGCCTCTAACCCTCGGCACCTGGCTTCAGCTTCATCGGCCCTCGTTTGAACCTCGACCTTGGCCTTCCTTGCTTCCTCCAACTCATCATCATTTCACCGGAGATTCTCCTCGGATTTGGTCTTCTCTCCCTCGGCTCTCTGGACTTCGGCTTCTACTTTGGCCTTGGCCGCTTCGAGCTCAGCATCCTTGGCCTTCAAAAGCTTAACCAAGGCAGCCTTATCAGTCTCACTCTTCTCTTGGGCGGTCTTGGCCTCATTCAGACGCCTGGCTTTTTTCTTGTCCAAGACATTCTCGTAAGCCGTGACGGAAGCCAACTGAAAGAAAAATCGATGTTAGAAATCCAACAAATCTCAAAATCAATATAACCGAGAAAAGGAGACATTCACCTCGGCAATTAAGATCCCCTTGCGGCAAAGCAAGTTATCTTCGCTGGGAGCCTCTTTGACGAGAGCCTCATAAGCCTCCTCGTCCATAGCCCTCTGAACTGGAGCTTGGCCCAATCTCACCAAAGGTCCCTCCCTATTTTGCAGAGGAATTCCCTTCACACGTGGGACACTGGCAGCCATGCGTCGAGCCAGCTCGTCGGCCTCGTCTTAAGTTTTAACGGTTTGAATGGTAAGGGGAGGAGGACCCGCAGGGTTGGAGGATTCAACGGTTGCCCGCTTAGCTGCAGGCTCCTCGGCACTAGCAGCTCAGGCTCTTTTGGAGCCAGATTTCCTTGGGACGAGGGCGAACTCTTCGCCCCCCACCTCCTCGGCTTCAACACGGAGGCTATGCCCCTCTACGGTTGGTTGGTTAAGTTGCTCCTCGGACGCCGCCTCCTCGGCATTCACCTCCCCATGTGGTTTGAAGGGAAGGGGTTGATCACCCTGAGCATTTAGTACCAAATTTTTTGGCATTGGCTTCCTCTCTTCTCTCTACCAAGCCCGACTTCTTGCTTTGTTTCCTCTTCTGTTTCACCAGCTCCATGGGACTTAGTCTCTTCATGGCTAGTGCTGCTTCTTCCTCGGGGGTTAAAACTGCAAAGACAAGGAAGAGATGGTTAAGTACGAGCAGAGGAAGAAATGAACATGCAAAAATTACAAAGTATTAGAGTTAAATATTTACATCCAACCACATCTACTTCCTACAGACACTGATCATGAGGAGGGATCTTGCACCTCGGACAATCCTCATGAAATACGAGGCCGGGATGTGTGGTCCAATCATTGAAGCGCCTTCCCCTCTTAACACTGACGAGGGGGACCACCCCGTCCTTCGGCCCCGACATCAGACCTGCCTGGACATAGTAGTGATCCGAGGACTCAATTGACTTCCAGTCGAGGAGCCCTACCTCGGCAAATGTCTCTAAGCGCTTGATCAAAGCCTTAGTCCATTCATATTGCTGAACGGGGCCTGATGAAGTTGGATCCTTACAAGGGGATTGGAACTCCCAGCCTTGGCGACTCTCAACCCTAATAACGTGATTATCCCAACCTGCAACTTTGCTAGACATGGGGAGAAGCAGCTTTGGTTTCTTGGGTGCACTCCTAATGACGAGAAGCCAACTTTCCTTGACAAAGCCAACATGGTAGAAGTGCCGAAAAGCTCCCATGGTCGGCTCGTATCCTAGGCTACGGCAGAGGATAATGAAACTTAGGAGGACCCTGGTACCAATGGCTCCTAGCATGGCCGGCACCGCTCTCACATCGTCTAAGATTTCGTTGATAAAGGGGTCCAAAGGAAGACGAAGCCCCTGTTGAAATTGTTTGAAGTAAAAGAGGACGTAATCTTCATTGTAGTAGAAGCTCTCCTCCTCCTTCTTAGTCTTAAGATCAAGTTTGCCCATATAAGTTAACTTATATTCGGCCTTGTTCACCCCATACGTGGAATACAATTTTTCGAGCATGGGATGCCCGGCCTTTGGAGCCCTTTCTCGTTGTTTCCCTCGGCTTCCCCTTCCTCGGCCTATTCTTCCCTCGACCAGGGCGCCCTCCATGAAAGCATCAACAATTCGGGGGGACGAGGAGGTCTCTCCTTCTCTACCCGTCATATCTGCAAAAAGACGAGGGGACAAAATTAGTTACCTCGTCAATGGCTGATCTAATGACGGGGAAGGGAGATATCCCTCCTCGTCATTACATAAGGCCGAGGAGGGAGCCTTACCACTCAAACGCTCGCGGACTAGGTGATCAGAGGAAGGATAGAACAACTCGATGTGTTCCACTATTTCTGCTCTACCCTCAAGCAACACTACATTACGAGTTGAAGAGTCAATTCGGTCAATCCTTGTTTTATCTGGGTATTGGATGAACATCCGGGTACGGCCATAACTTCTCAACATTTTTCCTATGTCATCCAAGTTCAGCATCAACCATGGACCTCTCTCCCTACGATAAACCCTCAGATTGCCGGTGTGATATCGATAACGGAATCGGGGGGAATGGTCCCAAGAACGAGCCATTTTTAAGGGGAATCAAAGATTAAAGGGGGAGTTCATTCAATATTCGAAGAAATTCATACAAAATCCAAAGGAAATCAAAGATTTGAAGTTTGAAGAGTTAAAAAAGTAGAAATTCATAAAAAAAAAGCTTCAGTCTTCAACAATGGCGGTTCTTTTTCTTGGTACATTCAAAATTTCTTCCAAAAACCCTAGAAAACTCGAAATCAGGAGCGAAAGGCATAAAAAGGGAGAAATTTCATACCCGAGTGTGAAGGAATGGACGGAATCTCAACAGAACGTAACTTCGCCGGAAAAATCAAGTTCGCCGGAAACTGTAAATTTAAGGATTGCTGTGTTCGCCGGTGATTCTCTCTCCTATGCTCTCAAATAATTTGGGCAAGTAAAGGTTTAAATGAGAGGGTTTTAGCTTTTTATACTCACTTAATCGGGTTAAACCCATGGGTAAAGCCAGAATCCGGGTAAGGCGCCCCCTAAATTAAATGCTGGTAACGAGTTCCAAGGCGTGACATGACTGGGGGGCCCCAGGTAATCATCAGAATATTAACCGTCAGATAACAAAGAGACGCCGAGGACACGTGTCAAAACCCGTTCGTATCCCATAAGCCGAGGACGAGATGACTTTCTCCTCGTCCTAAGCCGAGCTAGAAAGTCGGGGGCCACTGAACAGTATAAACCGAGATACGAACATGGGCTTGCCCGAATTGGGCCCAAAGGGATTGGGCCATAAACATAATCCAATACACAAGTGTCGGGACCGAGGAACATCTTCCTCGTATGCCGAGGAGCATCCATCTCGGTCTTATATCTTCGTGCTTGGACCGTCGTACTCCGAGATATCACAAGTGACGAGGAGATAAAAGTTCTTACCTCGGCATATCATAAAGTGACGAGGAGAGAAAATCATTCACCCCGGCATCTTCATATGCCGGCCAATCATCAAATGACGAGGAGGCAATATCATGCATCTCGACTTATATGCTAATGCCGAGATAAAACATTCTTGCTCCTCGACGTTTCGGCTAGCAGATTACACAGTCCTTATCAAACAAGGACTCTACAGTCATGATCCAATCAGGATTACAATTACCAATACCAATTCAAGTCAAACAATGATTCCTTAACAAGATATAATTCTCTTGGGATTATATCTTATCTCTTTACAAGTTCACTTCAACATGGATTCTATCAATCCATCCCTATAAATACAAGCCTTATGGCTCATTATTTGGTACGTTACTTTTTACAATACAGAAACTCTGTCGATTTAGTTTCTTACATACAAACCGTGAACTTACTCTCACGCCGGAGGGCCTTTAGCCGGATCCGCCCCGGCTTAGTTTACGTGTTTTCTCTTATTTTCAGGCCTTGCAATCTCCGGAGTATCCGAACGCTTGAATTTTGACTGATTTGACGATTTTGGCATCATCATTAATCATAACCCCTACCCCACCATGTTCCCACCACCTACCCTACTCCTATCACCTATTCGCCTATGCTACCTACTCCAATTTGTATTTTAATCGAAATTTCTTTTTTTAATTTATCAAACATATGAAAATGTTTTCTGTAAAACATATTTTTTAGATTTATCAAATAACGAAATGTCATTTTTCAGAAAATATTTTCATTTTTTAGAAATTGTTTTCCGAAATCATTTTTCGAAAAATATTTTTCCCCAAATAACAAACAAAGCCTTAGAAACAAATCTTAATGCCATCTTTTTGGAAAGCTTAGCTTAGAAGTAAATCTTAATGCCATCTTTTTCTGTATTTCTGTTTATTCACCAAACATAAAGAAAAGAACTATGCATATGAGATGGAGTATAAGTAATAATAATAATAATAACAATAATAATAATAATAATAATAATAATAATAATAATAATAATAATAATAATAATAATAATAATAATAATAATAATAATAATAATAATAATAATAATAATAATAATAATAATAATAATAATAATAATAATAATAATAATTTACAAAAAGGGCCATTGTCTCTATTTATTTATTTTTCTAAAATTGAAATCGTTTCAGAAATTTACTTGTCCCATAAATTTAACTCTCGCTTCTTTCCATTTTGTTTGTTCTTAGTAAACTGCACTTTCTATCCAAAATGGCCAATTTTCAAAAATTTTTTATTCAATGGGATTCGGTTGTTATGTTCACAATAACAATATCTCATTATTTTCACGCCACTTACAATTTTTATTCCACTTTTCATACTCACAACTTCTGCTCTACTGTCAACATTATATCCTTCTTTTTGGCAAAAATCCTCTTTTTGTCATTGAACTTTAGGCCAATTTACAATTTTCTCATTGAGTTTTTATTTTTTACAATGTTCTCATTAAACTTTTTATATTTTCACAATGTTCTCATTCCGTCTATCATTTCGCTAAAAAGTTAACGAAAGTCAGTTAAGTGACCTAATGTGAAAAACTTTCGTGAGGTCACGTGCGAGGTTAATGACGGGTGATTTAACGCCCATAATCTAGTTAGCATACACATCAGTAAATTGATTAAAAACTTACTGAAAGTTAGTCATGTGAGGTCATGTGACTGACTTTCGTAATATTTTTAGCGAAATTATGATAGGAGTGAGTGTTGGGTTTTATGGGTCCATGCGCAGCGAAATTAAGCATCTAATTAACACAAAACCCAAGAGCCTAGGATCCGTTCTATACAATTAATTTGAATTCCTATGAGATAGAAGTAACCAACCTTGAACGCTTTCCGTTCTTGAGCTATCGAACGATTTAATAATGTGATTTCGAATCACAAACTTCGTTCTTCAGATTGCTTGAACTCTAGGCCTTGATCGTTGAACGAGCGAAGACCCTCTTTCGGTATCCACACCTTTGAATGAACCAAGAATGACTTCTTGAAGATTGCTAGATCTCTTAAACATATGAAGAATATTGAGAATATATGTTGTGATTTTCTTTTCAATTATTCGGCTAGCTTTTTAGGGTTGACAGACCTTCATATATATACTACATTAGTATGGTATATGTTTCCTAATCAAATTAGGAAACCAGTCTGTAAAACCGCCTCAGGACTTGTTATGTCGCACGACCACACGAGGCACATGACCTTGTTGTGTCGCACGACCAGACAAGGCTGATGAGGAATTTCTCAATCATTCTTCCTATGGTTTAATCAATTCATTCTAGTTGTGTGTGACCCAATAGGATTATATTATGTTGGCAACGAGCTCGATCATATCGACTCTCATAAGACATAAGCGGACTCTAGCAAGCTATTATGTATACCCAAATAATATAACGTAAGAGTTCACGTTTCCAATGGTAGACTTTCATTTCTCCCTTTGTCTCACGATGTTATATTGAACACAAGTCATGGTCCTCGTCAACTTGTCTTTGTTCAATGCTTTCTCGATTCCGAGTATAATGATAATCCAATCGCATTGGGGTATGGCCATACACTTTCATCATTATCACTCATCGAGGGGCACAAGCAAAACATCTCTCTTTCGAGGGACAAATTTCATCTTGACTTATCATCCTTCCCATCATGAATCCGATCATGCCAAAGATAGCCTTTATAGATATCGTGTTAAGATATCGTTTGGCTAAAATCAAACATGACTTTCATCATATGTAAGGTCATGATAATCTCAGGTCTAGGGACTAAATGAAGTGACCTTATGAGATTTAATTATGACATTTGACCATGACATAAATCTCATGCGGGTCAAGTCCAGTCACTTGTTCTCTAATAAGTACTCATAAATTTAATGTGCATCTCTAGGCATATAATCATCATATGATTATCCATTAACATTTATACTAATTATTCACATAATAATTAGGGACGGAAATTATTATAAACAAATATACAAAACATATAATAATCAAATAATAAACATCTCATATAATAATCAATAATGTCAACACATAAGTCTATCAATCATAGGCCTAGGGCATAACACAAACAGTCTCCCACTTGCACTAGGCCCAATCTCCCATGTATCGAATACCCATGGACCTAACATGACCATCATGCTTAGCTTGCGGGAGAGCCTTAGTTAATGGGTCCGCCATGTTGTCATCAGTGTCTACTCTGCATATCTTTACGTCTTCCCTTTCACATATCTCTCGGATAATGTGGAAACGTCGAAGTATGTGTTTGGATCTCTGGTGTGACCTTGGTTCCTTTGCTTGTGCAATGGCACCGTTGTTGTCACAGTAAAGTTCAATAGGATCTTTGATGCTCGGAACGACTTCCAAATCACTAATGAACTTTTTCATCCAAACGGCTTCCTTAGCTGCATCAGATGCCGCTATGTACTCAGCTTCGATTGTAGAATCAGCGACGGTACTTTGCTTGGAACTTTTCCAACTCACAGTGCCTCCATTCAGCGTAAACAAAAATCCAGTCTGCGATCTGAAATCATCCTTGTCGGTTTGAAAGCTTGCATCTGTGTAGCCTTTCACTACAAGATCTTCTTCCATTCCTCCAAAGACCAAGAATACATCCTTAGTTCTTCGTAAGTACTTGAGGATATTCTTGACTGCTATCCAATGTGGTTCGCCGGGATCCGATTGGTACCTACTCGTCATGCTTAGATCACACGAGACATTGAGTCTAGTACATAACATAGCATACATGATAGACCCAATTGCCGAAGCATATGAAATACCGTTCATTCTCTTTCGCTAATCATTAGTCTTAAGAGATTTATGGAGGGCATATTTGCGGGGCCAAAAGTTGAGTACATGGTATAATTACGGGAAAGTTGGTCCGAGGGCATAGTGCATGTAACTGATAAGTACTCCCTCCGTCCCGGTCGACTTAGGATTTTTTGAAATGGCACGGATATTAAGGAAAAGGTAAATGTTGTGAGTGTAATTTAAAAATAGGAGAGAGAATGAGTGGAGGGAATAGTAAATTATAATGGTGTTGTGAGTATTAAAATAATGTAGGAGAGAGAATGAGTGGAGAGAATAGTGATTTAAGGTTTCCATTTTGGGCCGTCCTAAGTCGGGTGGAACGCCCAAAATGGCAAAAAGTCCTAAGTCGGCGGGGACGGAGGGAGTATGGGGGTATAAATCTATATTCCCCCAAACTCAACTTCACTAGCAAGTAAAGATGTAATGGAACCAAATGCTTTATGCCATATTGCGTGTAACTAGTTATCCAACTATTATGTATTGTTATGGTTAGCAACATTGATGTCATTATGCATGGATAGGCATAGCTGTGAAATCAACAATGGTACACAAAAGTTCTAATGTTAAGATTAAACAAAACCCATCAATTTTCCTGTATCAAATGCTTTATGCCATATTGCGTGTAACTAGTTATCCAACTATTATGTATTGTTATGGTTAGCAACATTGATATCATGTCATTGTCTTGATAAGGTTGTGGGTCTTGTTATAGATGCTACTTGGGTTTTATAAAGACTAGAAATACTTTCCTGTATCAAAATGATCTTTCTATTATTTTGTTTGTTAACTTGCAGTTTGTTTGGGGAAAAATATTTTACGTAAAACGTTTTTTCATTTTTCAGTGTTTGGAAGTATCGAAAAATGAAGAAAATATTTTCACTCACCACCACCCCCTAACCCCCACCCCCGTCTGGTCAATTTTTTTTTTAATTATTTTAAATTTATTTTTAACAACTCCCCACTCCATTCACAACCACCCCCTGCTTCCCATCGGATCAAATTTTTTTCTAACCATTTTAAATTTATTTTTAACAACCCCCCACTCCACTCACCGCCACCACCCCTGTCCCCCCTCCCATCGAGTTAAAAAACAAATTAATCATTTTAAATTTATTTTGAAATTTGAGGGGGATTTAGTTCACAATAATTACGAAAATGCCATCCCCTCTATCTTTTTTTTTAATCTGGAGCATTGATGTGTTTTTTAATCCAATGGCTGTTAGTGGTTCTCATGGTTCTCATATAAATTTGGTTCTCATTATAATAGGACCCTATATATATATATATATATATATATATATATATATATATATATATATATATATATATATATATATATATATATATATATACTCTTACGTCTCACTACAAACTACACACTTTTAAAATGAAAATATTTTATTACTTTTATATTAATTAGACCTACATGTTATACAGACAATAACAATTCGATTATACTGACAACAATTCCATTAATCTAAATTTATTGTTTAAAATACTTTTGTAGTGACAACAAATAAAATGCAAAGATCATTTTTAAACAGAGGGAGTACATTTGTAGATTGAGGGTGTATTCTTAATTTGAATGTTTTATGTTGGAAATGGGTAATGAAAGTTAAGTTTGACTTAACGTTGACCTAACTTTCTAACGGAATTTGTTAAATAGTTAACGAAGCAAGTTACAAAATGTAATCTACATTAAGTGTAGATTATGAAACTCATTTATTGTCTCAAAACCATTTTCGGGTGAATGAGAAATTAATGACAAAGTTTTGTGACTTAACGAGAGTTGGTTAAAAGGGTCAATTAGATCGTTTGGATTTAATTGGAGTTAAACTGCGTTTTGGCTGATGAAATTGTGCACTCTGGTGATCAGAACGAGTGGGGACTCTGAGCACGAGTCGTGAGCACGAATGGACTTTGATGACCATTTGCTCAAAACTGATCAGAACGAGTGGAATGCTTGAGAACGAGTCATGAGCACGACTCGTGCCAAGGGGCACGAGTCGTGCCCTTCACTGTTGTTCGAAAAGTTGCATCTTTTCAATGGAAAAGACACAAAACCTTTTGACTCTCCTTATATACTTCCCCTCCGAATTTCAATTCATACATACAGTCATTTGAGCCTCTCTACCCACATTTGAGATAGATTAACATAGCCAAATCATTTCATCTTGTTGCATCAAATTCTTTCAAGTCCAAAGTTCTAAACAATCATTTGTTCGTTAGATTAGTTATATTGGAGTGCTCCTTATAACTAATAGTAAAGTCGTTTTATCTTACAAGAGTTTTGTTATTCAACCGTAAGCACTTGTGCGTTACAAATAACTCTTACGGAGATTGTATACAATACAAGACTCGACTTGTCTCCTAGTTTTCCCAATCTCCGTTAAATTCTCCGTCAGTTTTTATGTTAAGTTCTTGAGAAGCCATACCAAAAGTCCAACAATCGTAAGAGTTAATTGACGCTTCTTAAGACTTTCAAGAGATGGCAACTGAGAAAGACACCACCGCATCCTCCGGGCTTACGCCTCCTCCTCAAGGTGACGCAACGTTCAACAATGTTGCACCCGCTACTACACCATCTCACTCGATTCATGGTAAGAAGCCTCCTTCACCTGGCTCAGGTACAACCTCAAGGGTTGCACCTCATAATGCTCTCCCTCCGTCTCATGTGTTCGTGCATGCGGAAAGACCGGGTATTCTTACCGGGATGGACTTTAAGAGGTGGCAACAGAAAATGTTGGTCTATTTGACAACATTAAAATTGGTGCGATTTCTTTGGGAATATCCACCATTGATATCCGACGAGGATGAACCCAAAGCAAAGAATGACTTGGATACATGGAATCACAGCGATTTCTTTTGTCGCAATTATATTCTTAATGGCTTGAATTATGCACAATACAAGGTATGTTGTGGCATAAAGACCGCAAGAGAACTTTGGGAATTTCTCGAGATGCACTATTCCATGTGTATAGTGACAAAAAGACGGCAAGTGAACTTGGCAAAAGCAAGTACCGGAAACAAGAGAAAGAACACCGGGAAAGTAAAGAGGGGAACTACAACCGCCAAGAAGTTCAAAGGTAGTTGTTTTAATTGTGGCAAACCCGGGCATGTGGCTAGGGAATGTCGACATCCTAGAATCAACAACCAAGATGTAAATCCTCTTCAAGCCAATGTGACTGAAGAACAATATGTTCCATTGGACTTTGATCAACTTAGCCTAGGGGCATAAGGTTGTATTGACCATATGTGGTCATTGTACTGTATTAGAAATAAAAGGGGGTACCTTGATGAAGGACTCTTTAATCTGAATGTAATGAATAGTTATCCGCTAAGAGCGAAGAATAAAACATCAGTTCTTTTATTTCCTACTTGGCTTGTGTTATGACTTGTTCATTTAGGTCTTGTAAATTTAAATTCACTCCGTCGACTAGTTAATTTAAAATTACTACCTAAGATGAAGTTTGATTCACAAATCAAATGTGATTTCTTTTGTGGAAATCAGTTCTTCACTACTTCTATTGATATTTGCACTCGATAATGCAAAGTACATCTTTTGAAATAGTAAAGATGAAACCTTAAGAGGTTTTAAGTAATAAAGAATGAGTTAGTGACTCATCTTACTTGTGGAGAGTATGTAGTATTGTTTGAAAAATAATTATTGGGACACCGACACTTATTTATCAAACAAATACTTACACACCCAAAGGAAGAATAGAACTTTTAAGGAGAGGTTAAACTCCTTATTAATAAAGTTCCGTCTTATTTGACAAAATGTGGGATACCTAGTATAGGTAGAAATATCTAAACCTAAAGAGGTTAAGATAAGACCCAAACCATGGATTACGTTTCCATTGGATATGCATACAATTAGTAATGCATATAGGTTTGTGAAGAACAAATTTAAAATTCCCGATATGACAAAGGGGACGATCATTGATATGCGAAATTTGCATTTAAAAATGACGAAGTCGCCATTTAATGCAATAGAAAATTAGAAGTGATAGAGGAGGAGAATATGAAGCTCCGTTTGAAGGATTATGTTGGGAATCTGGCATAATTCATCAAACAACGGCTCCATATACCCCTCAATCTAACGGAGTTACTGAACGCAAAAACTGTACTCTCAAAGAGATGATGAACGCGCTTTTGATAAGTTCAGGCTTACCCGACAACTTGTGGGGGGAAGCAATACTCACTTCTAATTATGTTCTTAATAAAATACCCAAAAAAGGCATTGATAAAACACCCTATGAATTGTGGCATAATCGTAGGCCATGTTATAAATACCTTAAAGTATGGGGGTGTTTGGCCAAGGTTGAAGTACCTAAGCCGAAACAAGTCAAGATTGGTCCAAAGACCATTGAGTGTTTTCATTGGATATGCCAATAATAGTAGTGCCTATCGTTTTATAGTGCACAAATCGGACATTCCTGATATGCATGTAGGAACTACTATAGAATCAAGGAATGCGGTATTCTTTGAAAACATCTTTCCGGCTAAGGACAGGAAAGATATAGGTTCTAATAAGAGAACATATGAGTCTACAATCGGTCCTTCTCAAATAGAAGATGAAGAACCGAGACGTAGCAAAAGGGCAAGAGTGGAAAAGTCTTTTGGTCCTGATTTTCTATCTTACATGTTAGAAAACGAACCAGCCACTGTTAAAGAAGCTTTATCCGGTCCGGATAGTTCATTCTGGAAAGAGGCTATTAACAGTGAAATAGAATCCATAATGCTCAACAATACTTGGGAATTAGTTGATCTCCCTCCAGGTTGCAAACCATTAGGTTGCAAATGGATCCTTAAAAGGAAGTATAAGGCGGATGGATCAATCGATAAGTACAAAGCTAGGCTAGTTGCCAAAGGCTTTAGACAGAAAGAGGGATATGATTTCTTCGATACATACTCCCCTGTCACAAGGATCACATCTATTCGTGTTCTCATAGCTATTGCAGCAGTGCATAATCTTGAGATACACCAAATGGATGTGAAGACTGCTTTCCTAAATGGAGAACTTGATGAAGAAATTTACATGGAACAACCTGAAGGGTTCGCAGTTCCTGATAAAGAAAGAAAGGTGTGTAAACTCGTAAAGTCCTTGTATGGACTAAAACAAGCACCTAAACAATGGCATGAGAAGTTCGATAGAACCATGTTATCGAATGGATTCAAGATTAACGAATGTGACAAATGTGTCTACATTAAAAGAACATCTGAATCATTCGTTATCGTTTGTCTTTATGTAGACGATATGCTCATAATGGGAAGTAGTCATGATTTGATCATGAATATCAAAGGCATGCTTAAGAAAAACTTTGACATGAAAGACATGGGATTAGCTGATGTAATATTAGGGATAAAGATCTCTAGAACATCTGAAGGATTAGTTCTTTCACAATTTCATTACCTAGAGAATGTTCTTCGGAAATTCAATGTCTTTGATGACCCTCCGGCTAAGACACGGGTAGACTTGGCTCTACATTTAGCCAAGAACAAAGGGGAACCAGTTTCTCAACTGGAATATGCAAGAATAATTGGTAGTCTGATGTACTTAACGAATTTTTCACGTCCAGACATTGCATATCCAATGAGCAAACTAAGTAGGTTCACAAGCAATCCTAGTACTGATCATTGGAAAGCACTAATAAGAGTACTAAGATATTTAAAGTATACATTAAACCATGGGATACTTTACAAGAAATATCCAGCAGTATTAGAAGGATACTGTGATGCCAATTGGATATCGGTCACGAAAGACTCTAAATCCACGAGTGGATATGTATTCACAATAGGTGGAGGAGCAGTGTCATGGAAATCCTCCAAACAGACATGTTTAGCCAGATCCACGATGGAGTCTAAGTTTATCGCTTTAGATAAAGCTGGGGAAGAAGCAGAATGGCTTAAAAACTTCCTGGAGGATATTCCTTGTTGGAGCAAACGTACTGCTTGTACTAATACATTGTGATAGTCAATCAGCAATTGAAAGGGCACAGAATAGTATGTACAATGGTAAGTCTAGACATATTCGTCGTAGACACAATACCATTAGACAGTTGATCAAGAATGGCGTTATCACTATTGATTATGTAAAGTCATGTGATAACTTAGCGGATCCGTTTACCAAAGGTATAAATCGAGATCAACTGTATAAACTGTTAAGGGGAATGGGTTTAAAACCCACAACAAAAGGACTTATAGCGGACACTCAACCTTGAGAAATGGAGATCCCAGGCCCTTGGTTCAATGAGACAACCAAGTTATAAGTTCTAGTAGAGTTACTTGGAAACAACAACTCGGTTTATTAACCTGGAGATGTTGAATACTCATTCCCAGAACATCCAAGTACAAGCACATGCAGCAATGGTAAGGATAAGTTGAGAAAACTTTAATGATTACTATACCTACGGGTGGAGTAGTGCATGATACTCCTTATAGTGAAAATCACCTATATAAGCGAGAGGTAATTTGGCCGCCTCTAAATGAACGCTTATGAATGAGATACGGTCCATGGCCAAAATGGACAAAACGTGAGAACAACAATTGTTAGAGCTATTATTATGTGAGTATTATTGTCTTGGTATACATCCGAGAGTCACTGGTTCAAAGAGACTCGCTACTAAATGGCTAGTATATCCGATAATATTTCACTAGGGAGGATTCAAGGCCACAAGCTATCTATCCCGATGTAATAATAGTTCGCCGAAACTTTGGACGAAATTGCATTCATGCATTAATTGTCATTCATGTGGGGGATTGTTGGAAATGGGTAACGAAAGTTAAGTTTGACTTAACGTTGACCTAACTTCCTAACGGAATTCGTTAAATAGTTAATGAAGCAAGTTACAAAATGTAATCTACATTAAGTGTAGATTATGAAACTCATTTATTGTCTCAAAACCATTTCCGGGTGAATGAGAAATTAATGACAAAGTTTTGTGACTTAACGAGAGTTGGTTAAAATGGTCAATTAGATCGTTTGGATTTAATTGGAGTTAAACTGCGTTTTGGCTGATGAAATTGTGCACTCTGGTGATCAGAACGAGTGGGGACTCTGAGCACGAGTCGTGAGCACGAATGGACTTTGATGACCATTTGCTCAAAACTGATCAGAACGAGTGGAATGCTTGAGAACGAGTCGTGAGCACGACTCGTGCCAAGGGGCACGAGTCGTGCCCTTCATTGTTGTTCGAAAAGTTGCATCTTTTCAATGGAAAAGACACAAAACCTTTTGACTCTCCTTATATACTTCCCCTCCGAATTTCAGTTCATACATACAGTCATTTGAGCCTCTCTACCCACATTTGAGATAGATTAACATAGCCAAATCATTTCATCTTGTTGCATCAAATTCTTTCAAGTCCAAAGTTCTAAACAATCATTTGTTCGTTAGATTAGTTATATTGGAGTGCTCCTTATAACTAATAGTAAAGTCGTTTTATCTTACGAGAGTTTTGTTATTCAACCGTAAGCACCTGTGCCTGACAAAAAACTCTTACGGAGATTGTATACAATACAAGACTCGACTTGTCTCCTAGTTTTCCCAATCTCTGTTAAATTCTCCGTCAGTTTTTCTGTTAAGTTCTTGAGAAGCCATACCAAAAGTCCAACAATTGTAAGAGTTAATTGACGCTTCTTAAGACTTTCAAGAGATGGCAACTGAGAAAGACACCACCGCATCCTCCGGGCTTACGCCTCCTCCTCAAGGTGACGCAACGTTCAACAATGTTGCACCCGCTACTACACCATCTCACTCGGTTCATGGTAAGAAACCTCCTTCACCTGGCTCAGGTACAACCTCAAGGGTTGCACCTCATAATGCTCTCCCTCCGTCTCATGTGTTCGTGCATGCGGAAAGACCGGGTATTCTTACCGGGATGGACTTTAAGAGGTGGCAACAGAAAATGTTGGTCTATTTGACAACATTAAAATTGGTGCGATTTCTTTGGGAATATCCACCATTGATATCCGACGAGGATGAACCCAAAGCAAAGAATGACTTGGATACATGGAATCACAGCGATTTCTTTTGTCGCAATTATATTCTTAATGGCTTGAATTATGCACAATACAAGGTGTGTTGTGGCATAAAGACCGCAAGAGAACTTTGGGAATTTCTCGAGATGCACTATTCCATGTGTATAGTGACAAAAAGACGGCAAGTGAACTTGGCGAAAGCAAGTACCGGAAACAAGAGAAAGAACACTGGGAAAGTAAAGAGGGGAACTACAACCGCCAAGAAGTTCAAAGGTAGTTGTTTTAATTGTGGCAAACCCGGGCATGTGGCTAGGGAATGTCGACATCCTAGAATCAACAACCAAGATGGAAACCCTCTTCAAGCCAATGTGACTGAAGAACAATATGTTCCATTGGACTTTGATCAACTTAGCCTAGGGGCATAAGGTTGTATTGACCATATGTGGTCATTGTACTGTATTAGAAATAAAAGGGGGTACCTTGATGAAGGACTCTTTAATCTGAATGTAATGAATAGTTATCCGCTAAGAGCGAAGAATAAAACATCAGTTCTTTTATTTCCTACTTGGCTTGTGTTATGACTTGTTCATTTAGGTCTTGTAAATTTAAATTCACTCCGTCGACTAGTTAATTTAAAATTACTACCTAAGATGAAGTTTGATTCACAAACCAAATGTGATTTCTTTTGTGGAAATCAGTTCTTCACTACTTCTATTGATATTTGCACTCGATAATGCAAAGTACATCTTTTGAAATAGTAAAGATGAAACCTTAAGAGGTTTTAAGTAATAAAGAATGAGTTAGTGATTCATCTTACTTGTGGAGAGTATGTAGTATTGTTTGAAAAATAATTATTGGGACACCGACACTTATTTATCAAACAAATACTTACACACCCAAAGGAAGAATAGAACTTTTAAGGAGAGGTTAAACTCCTTATTAATAAAGTTCCGTCTTATTTGACAAAATGTGGGATACCTAGTATAGGTAGAAATATCTAAACCTAAAGAGGTTAAGATAAGACCCAAACCATGGATTACGTTTCCATTGGATATGCATACAATTAGTAATGCATATAGGTTTGTGAAGAACAAATTTAAAATTCCCGATATGACAAAGGGGACGATCATTGATATGCGAAATTTGCATTTAAAAATGACGAAGTCGCCATTTAATGCAATAGAAAATTAGAAGTGATAGAGGAGGAGAATATGAAGCTCCGTTTGAAGGATTATGTTGGGAATCCGGCATAATTCATCAAACAACGGCTCCATATACCCCTCAATCTAACAAAGTTACTGAACGCAAAAACCGTACTCTCAAAGAGATGATGAACGCGCTTTTGATAAGTTCAGGCTTACCCGACAACTTGTGGGGGGAAGCAATACTCACTTCTAATTATGTTCTTAATAAAATACCCAAAAAAGGCATTGATAAAACACCCTATGAATTGTGGCATAATCGTAGGCCATGTTATAAATACCTTAAAGTATGGGGGTGTTTGGCCAAGGTTGAAGTACCTAAGCCGAAACAAGTCAAGATTGGTCCAAAGACCATTGACTGTGTTTTCATTGGATATGCCAATAATAGTAGTGCCTATCGTTTTATAGTGCACAAATCAGACATTCCTGATATGCATGTAGGAACTACTATAGAATCAAGGAATGCGGTATTCTTTGAAAACATCTTTTAGGCTAAGGGCAAGGGAAAGATATAGGTTCTAATAAGAGAACATATGAGTCTACAACCGGTCCTTCTCAAATAGAAGATGAAGAACCGAGACGTAGCAAAAGGGCAAGAGTGGAAAAGTATTTTGGTCCTGATTTTCTATCTTACATGTTAGAAAATGAACCAAATGCATCGTTAAAGAAGCTTTATCCGGTCCTGGATAGTTCATTACGGAAAGAGGCTATTAACAGTGAAATAGAATCCATAATGCTCAACAATACTTGGAAATTAGTTGATCTCCCTCCAGGTTGCAAACAATTAGGTTGCAAATGGATCCTTAAAAGGAAGTATAAGGCGGATGGATCAATCGATAAGTACAAAGCTAGGCTAGTTGCCAAAGGCTTTAGACAGAAAGAGGGATATGATTTCTTCGATACATACTCCCCCCGTCACAAGGATCACATCTATTCGTGTTCTCATAGCTATTGCGGCGGTGCATAATCTTGAGATACACCAAATGGATGTGAAGCGCTTTCCTAAATGGAGAACTTGATGAAGAAATTTACATGGAACAACTGAAGGGTTCGCGGTTCTGGTAAAGAAAGAAAGGTGTGTAAACTTGTAAAGTCCTTGTATGGACTAAAACAAGCACCTAAACAATGGCATGAGAAGTTCGATAGAACCATGTTATCGAATGGATTCAAGATTAACGAATGTGACAAATGTGTCTACATTAAAAGAACATCTGAATCATTCGTTATTGTTTGTCTTTATGTAGACGATATGCTCATAATGGGAAGTAGTCATGATTTGATCATGAATACCAAAGGCATGCTTAAGAAAAACTTTGACATGAAAGACATGGAATTAGCTGATGTAATATTAGGGATAAAGATCTCTAGAACATCTGAAGGATTAGTTCTTTCACAATTTCATTACCTAGAGAATGTTCTTCGGAAATTCAATGTCTTTGATGACCCTCCGGCTAAGACACGGGTAGACTTGGCTCTACATTTAGCCAAGAACAAAGGGGAACCAGTTTCTCAACTGGAATATGCAAGAATAATTGGTAGTCTGATGTACTTAACGAATTTTTCACGTCCAGACATTGCATATTCAGTGAGCAAACTAAGTAGGTTCACAAGCAATCCTAGTACTGATCATTGGAAAGCACTAATAAGAGTACTAAGATATTTAAAGTATACATTAAACCATGGGATACTTTACAAGAAATATCCAGCAGTATTAGAAGGATACTGTGATGCCAATTGGATATCGGACACGAAAGACTCTAAATCCACGAGTGGATATGTATTCACAATAGGTGGAGGAGCAGTGTCATGGAAATCCTCCAAACAGACATGTATAGCCAGATCCACGATGGAGTCTAAGTTTATCGCTTTAGATAAAGCTGGGGAAGAAGCAGAATGGCTTAAAAATTTCCTGAAGGATATTCCTTGTTGGAGCAAACCTGTGCCTGCTGTACTAATACATTGTGATAGTCAATCAGCAATTGGAAGGGCACAGAATAGTATGTACAATGGTAAGTCTATACATATTCGTCGTAGACACAATACCATTAGACAGTTGATCAAGAATGGCGTTATCACTATTGAGTATGTAAAGTCATGTGATAACTTAGCGGATCCGTTTACCAAAGGTATAAATCGAGATCAACTGTATAAACTGTTAAGGGGAATGGATTTAAAACCCACAACAAAAGGACTTATAGCGGACACTCAACCTTGAGAAATGGAGATCCCAGGCCCTTGGTTCAATGAGACAACCAAGTTATAAGTTCTAGTAGAGTTACTTGGAAACAACAACTCGGTTTATTAACCTGGAGATGTTGAATACTCATTCCCAGAACAACCAAGTACAAGCACATGCAGCAATGGTAAGGATAAGTTGAGAAAACTTTAATGATTTCTATACCTACGGGTGGAGTAGTGCATGATACTCCTTATAGTGAAAATCACCTATATAAGCGAGAGGTAATTTGGCCGCCTCTAAATGAACGCTTATGAATGAGATACGGTCCATGGCCGAAATGGACAAAACGTGAGAACAACAATTATTAGAGCTATTATTATGTGATTATTATTGTCTTGGTATACATCCGACAGTCACTGGTTCAAAGCGACTCGCTACCAAATGGCTAGTATATCCGATAATATTTCACTAGGGAGGATTCAAGGCCACAAGCTATCTATCCCAATGTAATAATAGTTCGCCGGAACTTTGGACGAAATTGCATTCATACATTAATTGTCATTCATGTGGGGGATTGTTGGAAATGGGTAACGAAAGTTAAGTTTGACTTAACGTTGACCTAACTTCCTAACGGAATTCATTAAATAGTTAACGAAGCAAGTTACAAAATGTAATCTACATTAAGTGTAGATTATGAAACTCATTTATTGTCTCAAAACCATTTCCGGGTGAATGAGAAATTAATGACAAAGTTTTGTGACTTAACGAGAGTTGATTAAAATGGTCAATTAGATCGTTTGGATTTAATTGGAGTTAAACTGCGTTTTGGCTGATGAAATTGTGCACTCTGGTGATCAGAACGAGTGGGGACTCTGAGCACGAGTCGTGAGCACGAATGGACTTTGATGATCATTTGCTAAAAACTGATCAGAACGAGTGGAACACTTTAGAACGAGTCGTGAGCACGACTCGTGCCAAGGGGCACGAGTCGTGCCCTTCACAGCTGTTTGAAAAGTCGCATCTTTTCATTGGAAAAGACACAAAACCTTTTGACTCTCTTTATATATTTCTCCTCCGAATTTCAATTCATACACACAGTTATTTGAGCCTCTTTACCCACATTTGAGATAGATTAACGTAGCCAAATCATTTCATCTTGTTGCATCAAATTCTTTCAAGTCCAAAGTTCTAAACAATCTTTTGTTCGTTAGATTAGTTATATTGGAGTGCTCCTTATAACTAATAGTAAAGTCGTTTTATCTTACGAGAGTTTTGTTATTCAACCGTAAGCACCTGTGCGGGACAAATAACTCTTACGGAGATTGTATATAATACAAGACTCGACTTGTTTCCTAGTTTTCCCAATCTCCGTTAAATTCTCCGTCAGTTTTTCTGTTAAGTTCTTGAGAAGCCATACCAAAAGTCCAACATTTTACTGATTGGATAGGCTCACAGAAAAGTTGGTCTTTCATGGATGCTCTAATATTAGAACATGGTACAACTATGGAGACTTGACCTCCATTTATTTGGGGGAAAATGTTATATAAATATTTTTCCTATTTTTCGATCAATGGAAAATAAAGTTAATCATCGGAAAATAAAGTTAACGATTGGAAAATAAAGTTAACAAAAACTAAAGTTAATGAAAAATATTTTGGTAATCATCGAAAAATAAAGTTAACGAAAAATATTTTTCGGTCAATGGAAAATAGGCTTGTTTCCTAAGAAAAATGACGTCCGAATTTCAATTGCTCAAAATATTTTCCGCTGATTGCTTTTTAACACTATCACCCTACTCATCTTTCCCAACACACACCTTTACGACTTTACCCCTAACCACTAAACACCTAACTCCCACCCACCCAAAAACTCCCCTTTCCCCCACCCACTATCCACCATCACCCTATCCTACCCACCCTAAATCACTCGCCAACCCACCCGAACCCCCACCTTCACCCTACTCACCCACTCCATTTTCACTACTCTACTCTATCATATCTTAATCATAACCCCTACCCCACCATGTTCCCACCACCTACCCTACTCCTATCACCTATTCACCTATGCTACCTACTCCAGTTTCTATTTTAATCGGATTTTCTTTTTTAAATTTATCAAAAATATGAAAATGTTTTCTGTAAAACATTTTTTTTTAGATTTACCAAATAAAGGAATGTCATTTTTCAGAAAATATTTTCATTTTTCAGAAATTGTTTTCCAGTAATTATTTTTCGGAAAACATTTTTCCCCAAACAACAAAAGAAGCCTTAGAAACAAAAAGGGCCATTGTCTCTAAAAATAATTTCTAAAATTGAAATCGTTTCAGAAATTTACTTGTCCCATAAATTTAACTCACACTTCTTTCCCTTTTGTTTGTTCTTAGTAAACTGCACTTTCTATCCAAAATGGCCAATTTTCAAAATTTCTTTATTCAATGAGATTCGGTTGTTATGTTCAATATAACAATATCTCATTATTTTCACGCCACTTACAATTTTTATTCCACTTTTCATACTCACAAATCTGCTCTACTATCAACATTATATACTTCTTTTTGGCAAAAATCCTCCTTTTGTCATTGAACTTTAGGCCAATTTACAATTTTTTTCATTGAATTTTTATTTTTTACAATGTTTTCATATTTTCACAATGTTCTCATCCCGTCTATCATTTCGCTAAAAAGTTAACGAAAGTCAGTTAAGTGACCTAATGTGAAAAACTTCCGTGAGGTCACGTGCGAGG
The DNA here is from genome assembly GCA_022495995.1 of Adenophora triphylla var. japonica. NCBI lineage: Eukaryota > Viridiplantae > Streptophyta > Magnoliopsida > Asterales > Campanulaceae > Adenophora > Adenophora triphylla. The sequence goes on along the minus strand of JAFEMH010001476.1, from coordinate 338,291 downwards.
TTAATGACGGGTGATTTAACACCCATAATCTAGTTATCGTACACATCAGTAAATTGATTAAAAACTTACTGAAAGTTGACTTTCGTTATGTTTTGGCAAAATTATGATAGGAGTGAGAACATTGTAAGAACATGAAAAGTTAAGTGAGAACTTAGGAAGAAATAAAAGATCAATGAGACTTGTAAATTGGATTAAAGTTTGGTGATGAAAAGATGCTTTTTGCCCTTTTTCTTAATTTTCATATTTTCCAATTTGGTGCAATTTATTATGGGATGGTGGAAGTATAAGTGTGTGTGTTTGTGTGTTCTTTTTTGTAATGGTATATAATGAGTGAAACATATTCTGTGTTGTCGCTAATAGCCAAGATTGTTGATTCTTCTGAAGAGCACTTTTCTTAATAACCTGACTTAACTTCAGGCTCAGGTAATAGAAGCAATTGCTTTATTCTACAGCATCAAGCTAGTGCACAACACAATGCACCAATGCGTGCAATCTATAAATAATAAGTTTCAACATTTCATTGCCTTTCTGAGAAGGAAATCCTTGACAGAAAGTGGCAAATGATACACAATTGCCATAATGGTGGAGAAATGGCCTGCTGAGAACCAAGAAGGCGGATTCTTCTTCAGTAATGCAGCTACCGTCATCTTTGCAAACTCGTCTGATGGGGTTGACTTTGGGCCTTGGGAGAAGTAGGCTCTGTCTCGGATTGCACCTTCGTATTGCTTATATAACTTCCATTCTGGCATCTTCTCGTAGTTTGCGATGGCAGAGTTTCCGATGTTTGACTTAATAGCACCAGGAACTACATTAACTACATCAATCCCTAGAGGCTTCAGTTCTAATCTGCAACGCATTAGAACAAAAATCTACTAGCATGAGAATATGGTTAATCCCATAAATGAGGAATAAGTTGCCCTGTAGAAGAAAGACTATACTCCTTCCTTCCCGGCTAAAATAACACTCTTTACCATTTTGGTTGGACTAAACTACCAAAATGACCCGCATACTATTTCAGATTATCACTGTAACCTTCAGTTAATATCCCGGAAAAAACTTGCCATGCTTTCTAGGGATGTCTAATCCATTTTATTTGCATTTTTGAGTCGCCAACTATGTATTAAAGGAAAACATAAGAAACTTATTTCTAATTGATTTTAAGCATGCAAAACCAAAGATTCTATATGAGGGGTTCGGGGGCTAGGTTACATAACGGGAAGGTGTTAGACACCCGCTTTCCCCGACCTTGAGGCCGATCTTGCTACTTTAGGTGTTCTATTCTAGTTATTGTTCTCTAAATTAACTTGTTCTAACAATTAGCACGTGAGGGGTGTTTTGGGGTAATTGAGATGTTAGGGAGGCGATTTATGGTCAATTCAATGGAGTGAAAAGACCTTCAAAATGCTTCACATGTTGATAAGGATTGCATACATGGGGGCAATCATATAAAAGGCAAAAGAAACATAAATAAGAAGAAATTGATACCTCGTCGAAAGTGTGCTTTCTGGGAATGCCTTACTTATTTAAGGCTTGTTATTCCTTTGAAAGCTTGATTGCAATAGAATAAGGGTGTTTGTATGCATGTCTGTGTTTTAGAGAGAGAGAGAGAGAGAGAGAGAGAGAGAGAGAGAGAGAGAGAGAGAGAGAGAGAGAGAGAGAGAGAGAGAGAGAGAGAGCGCCTTGAACTTTTAGAAATTTAGTCTAGTTCTTTAGGGGTGAAAATTGTTCCCCATTTCAAGGAGTAGAGGACCTCTTTTTTTATAGGCTCAAGGGGTGAAAAAGTGGAGGAAAAACATGTTGAAATCGCCAACTGATGGATGTGGTTCACCCATCCAAAAGATATGTTTTCAAGCTTATTTTCTGTTCAAACATTGGGAATTTAATGTTTTTTGTTAGTGTTTTGAAAGTATAGGAGTTGAAGTGCAATTAGGAAGAAAATGGAGGATATAAGCTTGTTTTGGAAGTTCAGGGACCAAATTGCAATTATGAAAAATTAAGGAGTAAACTGATATTACAAAGTTCAGGGGCTAAAATGCAAAATATTAAAAAAGGAGGGACCAAAATGCAAAAGAGGAAAGTTCAGACCAAAGTGTAAAAGAGAAACGTTGAGGGACCAAAGCTGAAAATATGAAGGAGCGAACGCTCCAAATAATAGGAGCGGACGCTCCAACATGGCAGTAACTTTGGGTGAATAGGACGCTTATATTCTGACGGAAATTCTGTGACGGATTTAATTCCGTCACAAATTTAAAGGCAACTTTTAAAGAATATTTGACAGAATTGCAGCAGATTAGTGACAGATTTGGTGCTGAATCCGAATTGGATAAGGATTTTAGCAGATTTTGGCCAGAATTGATTTTCAATTAGGATTTCCTCCTCCCTCCTACTATATAAAGGATCTCTAGACAAGTTTTTACAGATCTTTAATCTCTGATTATCTCTTATCATCCTCTATATCTCTTCTTCTCTTATACATATTAGATTATGGTTTTTATTTATTTTGAAGATTCAAGAACAAGATTTATTTATTTTAATGGTCTTTCAAGGCTAATTTATTTGATTCGTGGATTGAGATAAGTAACAATTGAATCTTTATGCTATGATTTTAATTCTTCCTATCTCTCTCTCATTCTTGTTCTCTCAACATTCTTCAAGATCATTCATAGGCTTCAATTGTATGTTGAGATACTTTTGGTCTATGAATCTATTTGGGTATAAATCGTTTCACTCACATGAATGATTTATACATTGACCATTGTTGAGAAAAATAGATTTAATTGAGGACGTAACTGAAATCAATGAATCTAGGTTTTTATGTCCTTATGTCTTAATTGAATCTCTTGAATGTTTATATTGACTTAACAGAATATATAAACAACATAGAGATATTAGGGTTTTAATGGTCTTATCGACTTAAATGAAGATATTAATATCTTAACTCTAGATTTTTGTGAATGAACTCTTGAATGAGATTGAATCCTTTTTACATGAAATAAAAAGCATAAAGTGACAATTGTTATGATCCCCAATCCATGAATCCCTTGTTTCTTGATTTATTTGCTTGTTTTATTTTGCTTTCTTAGATTAATAACTAAACCAATCAAACCCTTTCTTTTGGTTACTTTAATACATTAATAAAATATACTTGTTCCACTTTAGTCCCTGTGGATTCGACCCTTGCTTTGTGCATATTACTACATTGGTAACTGAAATGCGCTTGCTAGGTATTTATAATAAGAGGGAGATTTCTTCCATCACCAACCTTTCCAATGGATCAGGGATCAGCCGGGAGTTAATAGGGAAGAGTTACAAATAAAAAAGAGTGAGATTTTTTGAGAGCGAAACTCGCGCGAGTCACGTATAGTGAGTAAGACTCGCATGAGTTTCACACCGGTGGCGTGTTTTAACCGATATTCAGAAGTGATAAATGACATAAAGACACTGAAAGTTAACTTCGTTATTCAGTTTAGTGTCAAAACTAACAGAATCAGTAAGGAACTTGACGAAATTAGACAGAAATTAAAAAAAAAAACAGTAAATAAGAATAAAAAGCAAGACTACGTATGCAATCGGGTGTTAGCGGTCCAAGGCGGGGTGTCTACACCTTTATACTGTTTAAACAACAAATGTGACATGCATACTATCGATTAATTAGCAAAATTAACCATAATACTATTTAATCTATCTATATTTCTTAACAGATGTTTTTTCAAATGAACATTAATTTATTCTAACGAGTAATAACAATTGAACAAACAATGGTCACGTGCTTGTTGTGAGGGCTATCTCAATCATTCCCATTCCAAAAAAGAAAAAGAAACTCTAACCCCACCGTCTCCCTTGTCACGTTCCCAACCCTATTGTCCCTCCTCCTTTCTCTCCTCCGATCTCCCTCTCTCTCCCCCCTTTCTTCATTTGATTTTCTATCCTTCGGGATTCTTAATCTCCACAAATTGAAAGAAACTCCATTTTTGTAATCATTTCTTCCCTCAAGGTCTTCAATGGCGATTGGCTTTTATCAATCACTCCGACCTCCCTCTTTCCCTCCTCTCCAATTCATTCATTCAAACCTAACTACATCTTTCTCTTCTTAAACGAAATCCGACACCACTACATCAACTACTAATTATCAATAATCAGAGGTTTGTGCTTGATTTGGAATCGGGTTTGGATATTGTCGTTAAAGCGATTGAAAACCCAAATCTTGACATCAATTTACTAGTACGAAACCTAGTTTTAAAAATTGTTGTCGGCCGTTGATAAAGCTTGTCGCGTACTGACTCTAAAGTAAAGGCGGCTTGAATTGTGGAATTACGGTGGGAAATTGTTTTGGATCTGATAGTTTACCTCTCATTCCAATTTGTATAAATGCGCTTGTTGAAGTAATCCTAAATGAAACTTTTGTTCCTCTGAAAGGCAACAATTTGTGACTAGTTTGTTTATCGAGAATGATTACTTGGCCTGTGACCATCAAGCGAAGAAATATAAAAATGGGAACTTCGTATGTGGTAACAAACAAGAAAAATGGAACACTGTCGACAATTTACTGGTCAATATTACCAGGTTGGCAACATTTGTGTTCTAGGATGAGAAATAATACTTAATGGTGTTGATTAAGAAGGAGAGGGATGAGTGTAAGATGGTGTATGGGGATTGGGATGTGGAGTATAGCGAGAGGAGGGTGGGGGTGGGGCTGTGAAAGCATTTGTAAAGCGATCGATGTTAAATGACCAAATTGACCAGAACAATCGATGTGGGGCTTCTTTTTTTTTTTGGTCGGTTGGGAATGGGAATGACCAAGATGGTCCTCGCATGACAAGGACATGACCATTTTTGTTAAGTTATTCACGCTTGTAGAATAAATTAAAGTCCGTAAGAAAAATAACATTTGTTAGGAAAAATTGACGATTAAAAGTACTATGGTTAATTTTGCTATGTAATCTATAAGACACATGTCACATTTGTTGTTTAGGCAAATACGAAGGTTAACGTATTAATACGGAATTGGAAAAGTACGCGGGTCATTTTGGTTGTACCAACTAAAATTACACTTTTCCAAAATTGAAACTTTTTAATACTTTTTTATTGATGGAACACCTTGCATATTCACAACAATTATCCATTAAATATTCTCTACCCCACCTTCTCCCTCTACTTCACTTTATATATTAGCGGCAACTTATACCACTTATTCCCTCCATTCCAACTCAAACCGGACTTTTTGCCATTTTCGTCCGTCCCACCTCAAACCGGACTACCCCAAAGAAATGGCGAAAGGTTTTATACTTTTATATTCAATGGGACCCACTTGTCATACTCACAACAACAATTTAGTTATTATTCCTCTCACTCATTTTCTCTCCTATTTTACTTTTCATACTCACAACACCTCCTCCCACTAATTCTCTCTCTTAATTTTGCTTAAATGTAGTGCCCAAAAAGCTAGTTCGGTTTGAGATGGGACGGAGAGAGTTTTTTAGTCCCTGTGCCCAAAACAAAAGTGTAATTTTAGCTTGACAGAGATAGTACACGGTTAATGACTCCATTTTGTGTATTTGACTTTAAATTAAAAAGGTTTTAATTCATTTTCAACTATCGTACTTTCACATGACTTTCACTTTATTTTATTTTATTTTTTTTCAGAAAAACCACTCTACTTTTAAAAGCCTTTCATCGCAACCACAAATTCGTGTCGAATTCGTGCCATAATCCGCGATTTTTGGGTCGGGATGAGAGGTTTTCCAAAGTAAAGTGTTTTTTGTGCAAAAAGCCAAAAAAAAAAAAGGGTATGGTGGTTATAGTAGAAGTCGGATGTAAGTACGATGGTAGAAAATGAATTTAAACCAATTAAAAATCATCAGAATTCACATGTAACAGAAAAATATCAAATGATTATTCTGTTTCTCATAAATTTCGGGCTTACAGTTTGTCAATTTTAGTTCAAGTAACATAGATTGGGTGATTTTTGCTTAGTAAGTTTTCTCGTCGTTGCTTTTTTTTTGGGGGGGGGGGTCTCGGTGTGTGTGTGGGAATATAGTAGGCTTACAAAGTGAGTAATCAGAATAGACAAACCTCAAGGTATCAGTGAGGGCGTGGAGAGCAGCTTTAGAGGCAGTGTAAGCACCTGACCATGGTCCAGGTCCCAAAACAGTTACGCTCCCAAAGTTTACAATCTTTCCTTTCTTTCTAGATGCCATATGAGGAACCACTGCTTGGATCAATCTCATTGTACCTGTATAAACATAATAGTACAATAAGAGATCAAATATAGCCACTCCCAAGTCCTCAAAACTTCTTGGTATAGAGTACACTTACACTATCACATGAAACAAGTAAAGGACATAAAGAATGAACAAAAGGTGCATGTCCACAATTCTGTTTTTGGACATTCCATTTTAAGAGTCCACTTTCAAAAATTAAGCTAGAAATATATTTTTCTCAAATTTTTTCTTTTACATTCAAAATATGATTAGTTTTCTTGCATATTGTAGAAAGAAAGTTATTTTAGTACAAATTACTCCTTCCGTCCAAAATAAGAGTCCCTTATTCGTTTTTGGGAAATGCTACAGACGGTCTAATGAGAGGAATGGAAGACGGGAAAGGTGTTTAAAGCTCTTTGCTACTCTGGGATGTCCCGAAAAAGGGGACTTGTATTTTGGGACGGAGGATAAGAATACAAATGTGTAAAAGTGCAAAATTAATAAGTCAAACTTTCAAACCTGTACTATTTACATGGAAAGAGGAGAGGAGTATTTCACAGTGAAATCTACAAGGCAAAGGACTTTAAACTCATATCTTAAATTACTGTTATAACCTACAGTGCTGCTTACAGAACCAGTACTTTTGTGAAATCAAATATGGAACACTGACTATAAATTTTCAAAAATGGTTTCCCAAAGGCTTATTTATTAGCATAGACATTGTTCGATAAGACACATGGGCAGGAAAACAAAAGAATTTAGTCAAAGGGAATTAATTTTGGTCAAATTTCTCTATTTTCAAGGATGCAAAGTGTATTGGTGCCTAAATCATTAGTGATTCAGCCGCTGATTCTGATGAGGAGCCATACAATTTAGGTCACCATCTTGTACAGTGCAAATTAGTTTCACCACAGCAGAAAGTGTATTGGTGCCTCGATTTTCTAACTGTCGAGCCCCTATGTTACAGGCGACTAAACAAGCAAGAACCGAACAAGAAAAGATTGTTCTTTTAAAGCAGACCACAATAGAGTTGGGCGAAACTGAAAGAAGCTGTGGAAGGCATGTATATTAAGAAGTTTGCACGAACAAGGGAAATCAAAGAGAAGAGCATGAGAACAGAAGAAGAGGAGTATCTAAAAGCAACTGAATACAAGTCAGTTTCAGGTTCTTCCTCAGATTCTTTTCGTGACCTGATCAAAATGACCTTTTGTCCAACAAGGGAGAACGTTTAGGTCTATCCTTCGTTCCAGATCATTTGTTCCCCTTATCTTTAGGGGCCACTTTCTGCTTCCATCTCATTCCCCACCTTCAAGTCATTAAGACAGACCAAAATGTTGGTACATACTTAATATTCATACTTTTGTTGACTTTGAAGAATTGGTCCCAAAGTTGTAACTTCAAATCCAATCCAAGTACCCATTCAGCTAAATGTGTCACTCTAGAGATAGTCATATATTATTTCCCAACACCACCACCGCAAGTTTACGCTATCTTGGAATCTTTATTTTTGGCTTTGACAATCCAAAAGGAACTCTGAAAGAACCAAATACATAATGATATATAAGGTCAATGGATCTTGTGATATCAAATGATCACAACCACACCAAACACATCTGTTCTGTTTTTTATTTCAATCATGCTTTTTATTTTGACTTTTCTGATTTTAGTGAAATTCAAAGAAATAGTAGCAAAAGAATGAAATTCAAATTTTTGAGATGCTGCATTTATTTGGGTAGAATTGTTATCCACCCCCGCACAATTATTGAATACCCCCGCAATGCAATTGTTACAAAAATGCCATCAATTGAAATGACTATATTACCCTTAAATGCAATGTTGTACATCCGCAATTGGATTTCTTCAATATTACTTACCTATCTACTAAATACACCCGGAACATTAAATTCCTGATCATCTACCTATTAAATTTCATTTTCCCCATTAAATTTTCACCTCCCATTAAACCCTACAAACTTACCTTTCTTACATTCCCTCCTACCTCCATCATCAATTAAAAAAAAAAACGCTCCCTCTCTCCCTCCATCAAGCTTACAAAATTCTTGCAAAATTATCTCTTCAAGTTTACTATATTGTGTTGAAAGATCAAGCATGGATGGAAGAACACCTAATCTAGATGTAAATGTAAATATTTTAAACACTATAAGCATTTTTGCATTGTTTTTCTTTTGAGATTTTTAACATATCCTCGTAACTACGGTTCGGTTAGTAGTGACCAAACATTTTGCATTGTTTGGTGACTATCGACCAAACATATCACATTGTCTGGCCACGCACGACTGAACATTTAATGGTTGTTCAAACAATAGTGGCCAAACATTTCGAATTTATTCAACCAATGGTAGTCGAACATTTTGAAATTGTTCAACCAATTGTGGTTAAACAGTTTGAAATTGTTCCTCACTCTTGTCCGAACACTAAGCATGTAAGGTAATTGAATTTTCTTTTTGAAAATCTATTTGCATATATTTACCTAGTTAGAGTAAGAAACACCTTCTTCTTTCTTTCTCTTCGTTCTTTCTCTCTCTCTATATATGTGTGTGTTCTTCTGTTGCTCTTTTCTTTTCTTAAACATTGAATGTGTGGGTGTGTGTGGGGATCCGTGGGTTGCGTGTGTGTCTTAATCTGGGTATTTATTTAAGGGTTTAAAAGGGTAAAATAGAAATATTGGTGGTGTATTTGGTGTTGAGGGTTTAATCTTTTTGGTGAACTAAGTAATGCAGGGATATTTAGTAATGTTGCGGGGATGCATAACAACTCTCTTATTTGGGATAGAGGAAATAAATCAAAACCAGTATTCCATTTTAATTAGCTTCATGCTCCGGTAGCTTTAATAACATTATTTCCCGATCACCATCATTTTTTAATAAGAAATTTTCCGATCACCACTATCGAACTTCCCTAACATTTAAACACAAGAATAAGAACCTACCAGTTTTTGTTTTTCCCAAAAACAATAGAACTTGAATCATCACAAGCATAGTAAGTCAGTAAGAAATAAATGTGAGAAACTGAAAATAGAGATGGGAATGAAATCAATACCATAGACATTGGTGTTAAATGTCTGCTCAATTGAAGAAAGAGGGATTTCCGCAAGAGGGCCAACACACTGAACCCCAGCATTATTAACGACGATGTCGATCCGACCGAACCGTTCAAGAACATTGGTGAGAACAAATTGAACACTCTGATCGGAACAGACGTCGAGTTCATGTAGAAAGAAGCGGTCATCGTTTTGGAGGTCGGCCACGGAAGAGAGTGAGCGTGCAGTGGCAACTACGAGGCAATTTTCGGAGGCGAAAGCCCTAGCTAGGGCGTGGCCGATGCCGCCGGAGGAACAGCCGGTGATCAGAACCACCTGTTTGTCATAAAGCTCCATCGGGTGTGCTGGACTGAGTAGGGCTGGTAGTTGTGTACTGGCTGGCTAATTGTGATTTTGTTGTTGAGAATGAGATGGCATGTGGAGATGGGAATTAGAGGGATTCTGTCGGACGGAGGTTGTGAGACCTCTATCATTTATGGCAATCTCCATCCACCAAGGATAGTAAGAAAAGACAAAACTATTGAAATTAAAAAAAAGAAATATTAAATGGAGATAAGAAAATGATTGTGAATCAATCTTGGATATATAGTGGGACATAGTATGTCCATTGATTGGTGGATTTTTTAAATATTTTTTTTTATTTTTAATTATAATCATTTTTAATTATATTAAAAATTTATTAAAATAAAAAAATCAAAATTTTTATTTTTTTATCCTCTATAAATAGAGACCAAATTTATTAAATTTGAAGCACAGTCTAAAATTTTCTCTTTTCTCTATAATTAAATCGTTTTTTCTATCTCTTTGCCTAATTTCTCATTGTTATTATGTATCCAAATTTTTCATTTGATTCAAACTCTCAAGTATATCTCAACTCTCAAGTATACCTCAACTCTCAAGATGACAATCAACCTTGTCAATATTGTACCGAACGAGTTACAAATTTATCGACATATATGACTAACAGAGCACAACTCCGTAATAGAGAAGCCAACAAAGCTCTTAAAGATAACTTGATCCAGCACATATGGCAAAAATTTGAATAAATCATGTGTCGAGCACATAATGATAAATAGGCTAGTTTGTGATGGTTATTAGTTTTTAAGTGGTCAAATGCAAAGTTTTAAATATAAAGTGCTAAAAATTTATTTATTTTTCAAAAGAATTAATATTTTCTGAAAATAATATATATATATATATATATATATATATATATATATATATATATATATATATATATATATATATATATATTATGTTACAAAAATAATATATATTTTTTAAATTTTTATTGTAAAAAATAGTTATGTTCATAATAGCATATATTAACATTATCTTAAATAATTAATATTTCAAAAAATATTTTTTTTAAATAGGATTAAAATAAAAAATTAGAGAATAATATAAATCAAAAAATGTACTCCCTCCGTCCCAGACCAAGGGTCATCGGGGGGGATTTCACGTTTCTTAAGAAATTTTTTAAAGTGGGTAGAAAATTTTAGGAGAGAGAATATAAAAGTTAAATGTGTGGTAGGAAATAGGAGAGAGAATGTAAAAGTTAAATGTGTGGTAGGGAATAGGAGAGAGAATGTAAAAGTTAAAAATATTTAATAGGAGAGAGAATGAGTGTGAGGAATAGTAATGGTTTTTTTGTAAATATATGAAGATGATAAGGGTATAAATATATGAAAAACTTTCCATTTAAGGAAAGAGACTCTTGGTCTGGGACGGATCAAAAGGGAAAGTAGGACTCTTGGTCTGGGACGGAGGGAGTATTATTTAAGAAAACTGTATTTATTTTTGAAAAAAAGTATTTTTTTTAAAATAAAATAATTTTTAAAAATAAAAAAACCTTATAATGTTTCATTTGTATTTTTAAAAATAAAAAAAACCTTATAATGTTGTTGAAAAAATAAATAAAAATAATATAAGCATTTTTGCATTGTTTTTCTTTTGAGATTTTTAACATATTCTCGTAACTACGGTTCGATTAGTAGTGACCAGAACCACCTGTTTGTCATAAAGCTCCATCGGGTGTGCTGGACTGAGTAGGGCTGGTAGTTGTGTACTGGCTGGCTAATTGTGATTTTGTTGTTGAGAATGAGATGGTACGTGGAGATGGGAATTTGAGGGATTCTGTCGGATGGAGGCATTTATTGGCAATCTCCATAGAATCAAATCATAGGAAAAGACGAAACACTTGAAATTAAAAAAAATAAAAATTAAATAGAGATAAGGAAAAATTGATGATTCAACAATCCCGATCCTGATCGTGAACCAATCTTGGATATATAGTGGGACTGCCCACCAACCATTGGTGGTGGGTGGATTTTTTAAATAAACTTTTTTATTTTTAACTATAATTATTTTTAATTATATTAAAAAATTATTAAAATAAAAAATAAAAAATATCAAAATTTTTATTTTTTTATTCTCTATAAATAGAGACCAAATTTATTGAATTTGAAGCACAATCTAAAATTCTCTTTTTCTCTATAATTAAATCATTTTTTCTATCTCTTTGCCTAATTTCTCATTGTTATTATGGATCCAAATTTTCCATTTGATTCAAACTCTTAAGAATATCTCAACTCTCAAGTATACCTCAACTCTCAAGATGACGATCAACCTTTTCAATATTGTACCGAACGAGTTACAAATTTATCGACATATATGACTAACAGAGAACAACTCCGTAATAGAGAAGCCAACAAAGCTCTTAAAGATAACTTGATCGAGCACATATGACAAAAATTTGGTAATAATAATTAAATATGAAAATTTCACTTTATGTATTTGTAATTTTATTTTTGTGATGTATTTATAAAAAGTGAATTTGAATTTCAAATTTAACTTCATTTATATATTTTTTTATATATCGTATTTTTGTATAATAATTATATAAATTTAGTAATATAAAATATTATATAAATTTATTACAAGACAAAAAATAAGAAAAAATGAGGTTAATAATATATGTAATAAAAAATAAAGAATAAATGATATTTAAGTTGGGTTGGTTGGTTGGTTGAATTGGATTGTGAATAAAGTCAAAAAATGGAGATTGGTTTGGATCGTAGATGATATATGTAGAAGAGTGAGAAATAGTATTATATTATTGAATTGAATTGAATTGGGTTGTTGATAAAGAAAGTCTGAAATCCGAATCATAAAAGGGCCATGGACCTAGTAACCATAGCGAGATATCAAAGTTAGGGGCCAAAATTTACCATTACCAGGTGAATAACCAAAATATTTAACGTACTTTTACACGACTTTTACAATCAATACAATATACTATTTAGTAACACATTAAGGCAATGTATTTTATCAATTTGTTACAAATTATTTAATTTACGTACTAGTTTTATACAACGAACTTTCCAATTTTTACTCAAATAATGTAACCAAATTGTATTATTTGTAACAAAATTAAAAAGTACATTGCATTATATTGTTACTAGATAATACAATACCTTTATTTAAATTGAATATATAGTACATTATATAAGTTGATAATTATTCATGTATCTGGTACCTAAACTTTCAAATCATTCCACTTTGTCCCTGACACTAACCAATATTAGAAAAATTAACGGAATAAATCATGTGTCGAGCACATAATGATAAATAGGCTAGTTTGTAATTGTTATTAGTTTTTAAGTGGTCAAATGCAAAGTTTTAAATATAAAGTGCTAAAAATTTATTTATTTTTCAAAATAATTAATATTTTCTGAAAATAATATATATATATATATATATATATGTTACAAAATAATATATATATATATATATATATATATATATTAATGTTTATTGTAAAAAATAGTTATATTCATAATAGCATATATTAACATTATCTTAAATAATTAATATTTCAAAAAATATTTTTTTAAATAGGATTAAAATAAAAAAATTAGAGAATAATATAAATCAAAAAATGTATTATTTAAGAAAACTGTATTTATTTTTGAAAAAAAGTATTTTTTTTAAAATAAAATAATTTTTAAAAATAAAAAACCTTATAATGTTTCATTTGTATTTTTAAATATATATATATATATATATATATATATATATATATATATATATATATATATATATATATATATATATATATATATATATATATATATAACTTAATAAATAAAATATATTAATTATTTAGTTTTTTTTTTGAAAAAATACAATTTTTTATTTATAGGATTATTTTTTTAATCGTTTTTTTTTTTCAAAATAAAAATAACATTTCTCAGGATATGTTAGTTATCAATTATTTAAGATTATGTTAATATATGTTATTATGGACATTAACTATTTTATTTTTTTTAAATAAAATATATTATGTATAACATGAAAAATATAAAAATATTTTTTCAGGAAATGTTAATTATTTGAGATAATATTAATTATTTTTTAAAAATAAATAAAATTTTAATATGTTATATTAAAAATTTTGCATTTGACCTCTTAAAAAACTAATGACCATTACAAACTAGCCCATTTTTCATTATGTCCTCGGCACATGACCTATTTCGTTAACTTTTATAACATTCGTTATTGCCGGGGTGCAAAATGGGACGATTTAGAAGTTTAGTAATCAAACATACCGACTTTTCAAACAGGGGTGAAAAGTGGGAATCAGTGGATACTTTGAGTGTAAACGTATTTTGGCCTTATAAAAGTTCAAGCGAGATGTAAAATTTCACAGAATCTCACGCTCATACATTTTCACTCCCCGTCGCTCCTATACCCAAAGGTATAAAATTAAAATTGCTCTTATACCTAGGTATAAGAATTTTTTTTCACAATTTTTCATATTTTCTTAAAAAATAATAAAATCCACTTCTATACCTAAATGTATAAGACTATAATTACTGTTAAACCTAGGTATAAGAGCAATTTGTTCCATTCAAATTGTGAAAAAAACACGCTTATACCTTAAGAGTAATTTGTTCCCTTTATATTGTGAAAAAAAAACTCTTATACCTTAAGGCATAAGAGTTATTTTTACTCTTCACCGGATCAAGAAAATGAGCAGGAACAGTACAGTTTAGGAAGACAATGTTCGAGATTGATAAAAGGGAGGAAGAGAGATATAACCTTTAACAGATATGTGTTGCGAAAAAGGAGACGAAGATGAAGATAGAGAAAGAGCGGAGAAGCCAAGCCGTCATAATGAAAAGAGGAAGCGCTTAATGAAAAGTTTGAGTTTTTTTATAGAATTTTGATCTGGGCCTTTATTTATGTGTGTGATTTCGAATTTCGCCTGAGCTTTTATGCAGAATGATTAGTGGTGAGGGGGCCTAATGGCATCATAAAAATCTTTTTGAAACATCTTTCTACTTTTTTAAAAAAATTGCAACTTGGATACTTATTTTTTGCTAATAGTCGCAATGTGGTTCCCAACATTGTGTTTTTCCTCTAGCCAGCATTGTCAATTTGTTGCAATACAATGTAAAATCCGTTAAAAAGTAACTTTTGTTAAAAACGATTAGCAATGTGCCTCGCACATGATTTTAAGGGGGTAAAATTAGACATTTTCTACCTCTCCACATTAAAAAAACCATCCATATTCCCCTCATTTTTTCAATCTCTTTTTCCTCCCTTTCTTCTTGCACCACCATGATCCGCCGCCACTCTTGAAACCCCTCTCTCCCCTCTTCTTCTTTCATCGTACTTTCCTCTCCCCACCACCACCGGCAGAAGTAACAACATCACCAACACCATTAACACTAATACCATATGTCACTTTTGCCGACTACCAACACTAATTCAAAATCATCATCCCAAAAATAGCAAAGAAAAAATGAAGGGAATCAAACTCACTTTAAATTTTAAATCCACCAAAATCAATTTTAAAAACCCACCATAACTAGGTTCAAACCCATCAAATCCATCACCATTGCCACCAACTACTCTCCAACCGTTTCCTTCTCTTCTCCACCATCTATAGCCACATCTTATCCATTAATTTTGAATTATTTGTCTCCATCTCCATTCTCTCTTCATAATTTTCAAACCTTTCATTATTACAGTTCATCTATCTCCAATTCGTTGTTCTTGTGCTCAAATATTAAAGCCAACATGACCAGTTAAGGTAGCGTCGACCCATCAGTACACATTTTTGTGATGATTTAAACTACAACTCGTTCTAAGATGAAGCTTGGCTATGAAGACCGACAATGAAGGCTTACAGTTCGAGTCATTGGGTTTGGATCCAAGATGAGTTTTTTGCTTTTGACATGTGAAAAAATCAGGGGTCTTGATATGGATTTCAATGATTTAGTATTTTTCAGGTGATTAATCTGGGAAAAAAATAGGTGGATTTTTTTTCTAGGTGATTTATTTGGGAGAGAAGAGGGGATGGTAGGGTGGTAGTTAGGATTGGGGGATGGATTGAAAATGAAGGGGGGCTATTTTTTGCGGGAGAGTTTTAAATAAATGTCATGTGAAATGTCTATTTTCCCCCTTATAAACATGTATATGACACATGACTAATCTTTTTTAACGAAAGTTAATTTTAATCAAATTTACACATTGGATTGCAACAAATTGACAATGTTGCATAGATCTATCTGATTCATTTTGTGGTATAGATCCTTCATCTGCTGGACGGGAAAGAAATACCATTCGAGTAATATTTCCAAATGAGTTGTAAATGGATCCGCCAGTTCACCGAGCATTGATGATTCTATAAGTGTAAGTCCTACGTTACATGCAGTAGTACCTAGAATGACTACTAGAAAAATATATACTCCCTCCGTCCCACTGCAATTGATACTTTTAGTCAAATTTGATGTAACTTTGACCACTAATTTATATAAAAAATAATGATCCTAATAAAAAATCTAAAAATTGTTATTGAAAGTATTATCAATCGTGATACAATAATAATTTTTAGATTTTTATTAGGATCATTATTTTTTATATAAATGATTTGGTCAAAGTTTTTTCAATTTGACTAAAAGTATCGCTCGCAGTGGGACGGAGGGAGTATATAAAAGATCATTAGGCCATGCAGGCACTCCATAATAATTATGACTCATACCTTTAGCCAATTTAGCTCTTAATACAAGATCATTCAAGCCAGGTTACTTTTTTATTGTGAATTATTAGAAATCCATCCCCCGAAGGAACTGAACATAATAATTTTTCATCATCTATCTCGAGCAAGAATCAAAAGAACCAAATGAATCCATCTAAAATTGATAGGGTATCTAGACACATACATGTAGGAGATATGAATGGTATTACGTAAGAACAATTGACTAGATTCTTTTTGAAACTATCCCCAAAAGAATTCGGTTCTTACAAGTAAATACTCAGTACCCAAGTAGGTTTACAAAGTAAATCGTGATATAATCATGTTCTTTCTAAGTCGTCTCAAACCTTACGATTGGTGGTTAGCCCGAAAATATTGAGATACCATTTACTAATTACAAACACACACAAAGGATTTACTTGTTACTAATAGAGATTTTTACCAATAAGTCCCTGATAGGAGGTGTAATTTAACAATAAAAACACAACATTTCATATTTCACCTTACAGTCTATGGGTTGAAATCTATAAATATATTAAAGCAAAGTCGTTCCTAATTTTGGCAAGTTGGAGCCCAAAAATGTCACTATCAAGGGACTAAAAATGGAAATTGATTCAACACATGGTTTTAGCAAATGATTTTGGCAAATTGTTTTGAAACATGGGAGGAGAGAAAGTGGAAAAATGATCTATACTACTCACACTCTTTGAAAACTTTTGAAAATGTGCAATTTTTTTTCTTTTTCATTAATTAATCAACACTAGGTGTCTAGACTATGTTGCAATATTTGAACGTTTTCTAATTATTTCTTTAAAAAATAATTGTTTAATGAGCTTTAAAATTTATTGTTTTTAATTCAGAAAAATTGAAAAAAATACCCCATTTTTAGTCTAATAAACTCATTAAATAGTTATAATCTAAATATATATTCTTAAATTTTAGACTAAATTTATTGTTGTTTTCTAATTAGTAATTAATAACAGTTTTTTTTGTATTAACGATAATTTTTAAATTTAGATGTGGATATTTAATTTTTTTTTTCACTTTTAGTCTAAAATTTAAGAATATATATTTAGATTATAACTACTTTTCTTATGTTTTTGAGATAGATGATCATTAGTTAGACATTTTCTTAATTTTACTTTTGTCAAAAAAAGAAGAAGATTTTATTTTTTAAAAAAATAAAAAATTGAAGAATGTGGAGATAATATAGGTGACTATAGAGAGGGCCGAGGGGGGTAAGGGAAGTTTTGAAGGCAAAAATTGGGTACTTTTTATTTAAAAAATAATTTCATTATGTTATATAGTAATTACTATTAATGCATGTTTGTCGGCATATAGATCCGAATTATTAGGCTTAATAGTTGAAAATCTCAGTTTGCTTTAAAAAAATACCACTACTACTATAAATAATAATCCTTTCTTTTTTCAAAAAAAAAAAGTATATGGATTTTTACCTTTAAAAAATAAATATGAATGATTGAAAAAATATAAGAAAAATATTCAGGATTTCAAATTTAAGCAAATAAGATGATTGAGATTTATTCATTTATTTATTTGTTTGAAACAAGAAGATAATTTAATTGAGAAAAAAAGGTATGGAGATAACTGCTCTTTTCAATAAAAGTCATACAACTAAAATGGTGATAAGTGTCTGCCTTAACTGTTTTTCTAATATTATATTTCAAGAAATAAAAAACTATTTTCCAATATTATCAAAAGATTTTCCTTCACATTTTTTTTAATCAAAACCTTCTTACTTTAAAAATTATAAATTTCATTAAACGAACTTATTTCTGAAAATTGGCAAATTTCTAGGCTTAAAATTGGAAGCTACTTTTTTATTCCTTGAACTTAGCTACTTTGTTTTGTGTTTTTTTAAACGATTTTTAGCTACTTTGTTTAAAAAATAAAATTCTTTATTACTTGATCATTATTTTTTAATTTATGATGACATATTTTTTTTTTATAGAAATAGAGTATTTCGCTTTTTATTTTGTAACTTCATTCAATGTTTTGTTATCATAAAATTAAATAAAATTTAAATATAGAATAATAATTTTTAAAATGGTGCATTAATTTTTTTAAATGGTTACTAATATAAATAATATTTTTAAAGTAAGAAGTGATATTTTTAATGTGAAAATCGTTAAACCGGGAAAACTAAATGGGGGATGGAGCCATGACTCTATTTTTTAGTTTATAGACATAATTTGGGGGTGATGGGCCGACTATGAGGAAGAAGTTAAATTTCTCTTTGTGTTGGAAGTAAAAAGTATTATTCAATGTGAAGATAATTTATTTGAAGCTGATTTGGGATTTTTGGGTGGCAGATTGAAAGTTGTCCACAAAATCTTGCTAACGAAATTAATTGACGATATTTATGATAGCATCTGTAATGGACTCAATACACTCTAATTAAAAACAATAATAAAATTATTACATTTACGATTTTGTAAGCAAATTTTTGTAATTATTTTGTGTCCTTACTATTACCCAATTAGTATAGGGGAGAGAGAAAAAGATTGGTTAAAAAGAAAGTGAAAAAATGTTTTAGAAAATTATAAAAGGTGATATGTGATTCTATTTTATAAGCTTCAATTTCTTCGAGCAAGTCTTTAATTTTACTTTCTCTATTTTAAAATAAATATAAAAAAAATTAGATTTTTTCTTAATTAAATAGCAAATTTGAAAAATTATTGAACATTCATTTTAGAGATTTAAAAAGGTTTGCATGCATACTTTCGGAGAGAATAGCCTACTATATGGAATTTCTTTATTTTTTATTAATGAAAGATATCTTGAAAAGTATTGATTCGAGTAGAAGTGAAACACTATTTGGTGGAAAAACTGTTATCGGTGGAGATGATTGTTCTTCAAGTGCTAAATCTACTACGAATGTTTTGTTTCAGGAAGCATTTCGAAATGTTTAAGTAGTATTCACACTTTGATCTTTCGATTTACTATTTCAGTACATGCATGGCTTTATATAATCGCCGTGCAACGCACGAGTTTGTTGCTAGTCTATATATATATATATATAAAGGTTAAAGTGCATAAAACACTTCAACAAGCCCATTTTCCCTCCAAACCATGGATGGTTCTAGAATATTAGTTTGTTTTAAATCAACTAATCAAGAAAATAATTAATATCTTTAAATTAACCTAATTACCATTTTCTCTTCCGTATTAATTATATGCAAATGAAGTATTACTTCTTTCTTTTAGTCACTATACCTAAACCCATTTTTCACAAATTCATAAATATCACTGCTTTGCAAACTCTTAGTTTTGCAAGTAAAAATGAAATATGACAAAAAAAGAATGGTAAAAATACATTTAGAAAAATATTTTGGGACAAGAAAGATAATTTATCTTGGACATCTATATCTATATCTATATCTATATAGAGCAAGTTTTGGGAGAAACTAGTTTCTCCATAAATTATAAAAAGTCCACTTTTTTTCTACTTGAAAGTAGTTAGTGAATATTTAGGAACAGTTTATAAAGCAGGACTTTCTATAACTTAAGGAGAAACTAGTTTCCCCCAAAATCTTGTGATCTATATATATACAAAGGTTGAAGTGCATAAAACACTTCAACAAGCCCATTTTCCCTCCAAATCATGGATGGTTGTAGAATATTAGTTTGTTTCAAATCAACTAATCAATTAAAATAATTAATGTCTTTAAATTAACCTAATTACCCTTTTCTCTCCCGTATTAATTAAATGCAAATGAAGTATTACTTCTTTCTTTTAGTCACTATACCTAAATCTATTTTTTACAAATTCATAAATATCACTGCTTTGCAAACTCTTAGTTTTGCAAGTAAAAATGAAATATGACAAAAAAAGAATGGCAAAAATACATTTAGAAAAATATTTTGGGACAAGAAAGATAATTTATCTTGGACATGGGATTCTTTCATTTAATAAAATGATATTTTTGACTTAATATAAATTTTAAAATTCTATCTTGAATACAAATTGTATAATATTAGTATTTTTAGGTTTTAAAATTATAAAATATGTTTTATTCTTAAAATAATATAAAAATAATTAATTTTGTATAACTTTTTGGTTATATTTCAATCAAATAGATTTTTAGGTTTAAAAACAAAACTTAATTAGTTACAAATATATGTTTGTTTGTTTGTTTTTTTGTCTAAAAAAATATATATGTGTAACTTTATAAGTTTTTTTTTTAAAAAAATGTTTATTGGTTATGTATAACAATGATATTTATATATTTTTATTCTTTTTTTCTTAATTGTTGAGTGTCTTTTAAATGAAATAGTTATTGATTATTTTTAGGAATCTGTAATATTAATATTTTCTTAAATTATTTTTTATTTTTATAAAAATGTTTTTTATTTTTCTTCATTAATATCTTCAAACTAAGTAATTTTTAGCTAATAGGTACAATGTATTTTTTAATTTTTAAAAATAGACTCGAAATCTTATTTATCCACCTTTTTAACACAACTTTTGAGTTTATTATTGATAATTTATTTCTTAATTAAAAATCCAAGAAAAGAGTAAAATAAAAAAAAATGAGATTTTACTTTTTAGTGTCTTATTGAACCATCTTATTAAAGAGTAATATAAATTTTAGTTTCAATTAGTGTTATTTAAGTGAACTTTCACAAATAAAAAAAAGCTGGTAAACAAAAATTATAATAAAGGATTTTCAAAAATTGGGATAATTAATTTGTATTGAAAATTTAAGTTGATTTTTTTGGGGTTATAAAGTGTCTATTTGTTGCTAAAACAATAAATAAATACTTTCTTAACTATTTCAATATATTTTTCTAAAAAAATCATTTTATATGAATTTTTTAAATAAAAACTATAAGATAATTTTTTAAAAGAAAACTCTTTTATGATATTGGTTAGAAGATATATTAATTTATAAGATTATATCAAAAAAAAACTATTTTTAAAAAACACAGAATAATAAAAAAAAAGCAGAGTTGTTGATAATACTAATTACTCATAAATGAGATAATTATTTCTATTTAGTGATAGTCATGCAAATAAAATGTGATAATTATAGTAATTATTTTTATTTAGTTCATGTTATTTATCAAAAATTTTTAATCTTGCGTTTAACGTACGGGTATTAGACTAGTCAATTTTAAAAATAAATCACTCACGCCTCTTTATAATAAACTAGTAAAGCCCGTGTCCAAGGACACGTGTTTTTTTTTTTAAATTAATTTTTTTTGTTTAATTTAAAAAAAAAAAAAATTTTTTTTAAGGACAAAATAAAAAAGAGACAACTTAGTGAGGGTAAAATAAAAAATTTGACTTATAAAATTGTTCATTGTACTGTTAACGGAAGGATTGTCATTTATGCTATAGATACTCCTATCCTTTCTTTCTCTACGAGCACAATCTCTTTCTCTCTCTCTCTCTCTCTTTTATGCATATTCATCACATTGTCCTTCTCCCCCACCCCATCTCTCCTATCGTAGCCGACGCCGGCACCGACACCAACGACGAACATCACCGTCCGATTACCTTCTAACACCCAATCTCATCGATCCCCCAATCACCAAAACCTTTCTACAACTCTTTCAACCCCAAATCATCAGATCTCTTGACCCAAATCCAAAATGATTCGGTAACATCTCCCTAGACCCCTCTCCCAATTTTGGATTTCAAATTGGGGAATTGGGTCGGTGATTTTAGCAATTTGTTGTAAAGATCACACACCTTAATCGGTCAGAAATGGCAGCACCTAATATGGATCAATTTGAATTGTACTTCCGGAGAGCTGTTTTGAATTAATATGTCCAAATTAGTGGTGAGGAAGCTGTTTCCTTCTTGCAGGGTACCAATTTGCCTAAAACAGTCCTTGCTCAGCCCCCCCCCCCCCCATTTCCCTTATACCATGTCCGACACTTTACTCCAAATTTTACTCCAAAACATTAAAATGGTAATTTTACTCCAAAACATTAAAATGGTGCAATTTCAACACCAAATATCTCACACCATTTCCAACAGCTTACTCCAAATTTTGCACCAAATAAGATCTTTACAGTATATATATGCTTGTTATTTCATTTAATTAAAATGTTTTTCATTAATCTTATTTAATATTATTCAAATTACATTATATTAAATAGTATGCCATAAAATTTAAATAAGACAATTAATAACTATAAATAAATAAATTTAAAATAAAAATTTATTAGAAGAAACATTAAAATAGATAATTAAAACAAAATGCTTCAAAATACAATTTCAACAGAAAATTAAATTACATGACAATAATAGATGAACATTTAATTCTCTAAATTCACATATTCATCCCATAAATGTTCAATCAAGGCATCTCTAAGTTAAAAGTGAGCTTTTTGATCCTTGATTTGTTTGTCACTCGAGAAAACGTCGAAATCGAGTATTTCCACTTTTAATGTATTTTTATTTGAATTTGTATTTCCACTTTTAATGTATTTTTATTTGTGTTTGTATTTTAAATTTGTATTTTCACTTTGAATGTATTTGATTGTGTCAGTAATCTGTCTGAAAATGATGCTTTGAAGTTCATGGTTGTTGATGATATGTGGAAAGTTGGATTTAGACTGAATTCCCCTTGTTATAGTGCTCTATTGATGTGTTTAGCTAAATAGCAAATGGGTTTATCTACGTTTTTGGTTTATGAAAAAATGGTGGGGATGGGTTTGTTCTTGGTTTGATTACATGAGTGTAATTAATGGTTTTTGCAAGAGTGGGTTTGTACAACTACTACTATCACGATCACTACTATTACTACTATCACTACTACTACCACTATCACTACCACTACTACCACCACTATCACCACCACCACCACCACCACCACTACCACTACTACCACCACCACTACTAATACCACCACCACTACCACCACCACAACTACCACCACTACTAACTACCACTACCACTAACACCACTACCACCACTACCACCACAACTACCACCACTATCACCACCACCACAACTACCACCACCACTACCACCACTACCACCACTACTACCACTACAACTACCACTACCACTACAACTACCACTACAACTACCACCACTACTACCACCACTACTACCACCACTACTACCACGACTACCACTACCACTACTACCACTACCACTACTACGACTACCACTACTACTATACCACTACTACCACTACTACCACTACTACTACTACCACTATTACTACCACTACCACTACTACCACTACCACTACTACCACTACTACCACTACCACTACTACTACTACCACTACTACTACTATCACTGCTACTACTACTACTACCACTGCTACTACTACTACCACTACTACCACCACTACTACCACTACTACTACCACTACTACTACCACTACTACCACTACTACCACTACTACTACTACTACTACTATCACTACTACCACTACTACTACTACCACTACTACCACTACTACTACCACTACTACTACCACTACTACCACTACAAGAAATAGCATTATTAGGGTCGGATTTTTCCCGTCCTAAATGGTCATTTTCCCGTCCTTAATAGTTTTTAGGTCGGCATTTAGGTCGGGAAACAAGGGTCCTAAATAACATGCGACTCTAAAAGTTTTAGGACCCCCGTCACCGTCCCAAATACTTATTTAGGTCGGGATATTGCCGACCCTAATAAAAAATAAAAATATTAATTTTTTTTTTGCGGGAAATTTTTGAAGCCAAATAGTTTTTGGGACCGGGTGTTAGGGACGAAGTTGCTGACCCAAATAATATTTGGCGCCTAACATTTTTTTGGAGGCAAATTATTAGGGACCATATCGCCCGACCCAAATATATTTTTGCTATATATAATCTTGCTTGTTGTCGTATCCTATGGATCCTATTGAATTTCAAAGAGTCTACATTACTCGTTCTTTAAGTAAAATCAACTAAAATGAATTATTTGGTTAAAGTTAGTATCTTTCCAGAATCTGGTGAACTAATGCCATCGCACAATCATAAAGAAAATATAAATCAAACAAGGGATTGATCAGAGAAATCAAGAATGCATCTAAAACTTTACTAGAAATATAATATAAATAACTACTGTTTCTTGCAATTAATAAAATAAATTGAAGTATACTACTCATGCTTCATGAACTCTACATAACTTTTTTCGCTGTGTTTCTCCTAGTGAGTTTGTATTTCACCATTCTTGCGATTCTGTAGAGCCAGAAAGCACTAACCAGCTGAAGTCCCAAACACATTGCCTGAACAAACGAAAAATCGACCACTTAATGAACTTCAAGGTATCAATTGAACACAAGCAGAGCATTTGCTTAAAAGATAGAAACTTGAAGAATGAAACACCAAGTTTAAATTGTACCTGATGTGGAGAAGAAGGTACAATTTAAACTTGGTGGTTCATATATTCTAAGTTGGATGGAAGAGAAATTTTAAGAAGGTATAAGCAAGTAAAGCGCCAACCATAAAAAGAAAGATTGACATGTCAAATGAGACTATCTTTTTGGGATAGGTACATTTGATTGCCTTGATAGCAAATCTTATGGCCATCTTCTTGAGACGGCATTAATTATAAGTGAATATCTTCATTTCATGAATGCATAAAATTGCAAAAACTCCATTGTAAGATATAAACACGAGAAAAGGAGGCAAATCTCACCTGGGGTATATACTTAATGACTGTCATAACCACCTGCACTGTGCTATAATAAAATAAAATAAAAAGCAGAAAATTTTAGAAACCTACGAACTCGGACAAACAAAAAAGAACCCATAAATACAAAATCACAGTCATTTTGTACTAGAGTAACGGAATATGAATCTTACGAGCCAAAGCCAAGAGTGATTTGGTATAGCTATAAAAACACAAACAATAACTGATAACCATGCAACAGAAACTAGGGGAATACTAGTCTTCGAGACCTTCTGAATTCCACGCTGTTGAAAACCATTAACAAAAAGAAAAAAAAACAGTTGTTTTGTCAAATTTGGCCATGCTAACTAGTTAGTAATTTAGGTAAAAATAATTATAACTCAAGTTACTTGAAATGGAAACTTTATGATTTGTAAATTTATGAGGTGATCCAGTATATGTTAATTAGTAAGATCCAATAATTATTAAATACGTATCAGTACTTACATCGTAAATTGAAATTTGAAACAAGGTAAATGCCGTAAGCAAAACTGCGTGAACCGAAAAAGCTACATCATTTGCAGCAACAGGTATCATCTGCACCAAAACCAAGAAAAAAATACCACCATGTTTAAACAAATAACTTCTAACCAAGTAAAATCATAACATTTTTAATTTCATTAAGCCTCTAAAGAGCTTCATCTTACCACAATTCAGATAGTACAGAACCTATTCCTCAAGCCAAGAGCCTCCAAAACAAAGGGAAAAGAGCCCAAAGAAATAGCAACCATACTACATAAAATGAGGTACATAGCAGTTGAAAAGTAAGAGATTTCATAAAATGTGTACATTTAGTGAGTTAAACATGCATGTCTACCTGTGCATAGGCTGCAGCTACAAAGTCATTAACGTGCTCTTGGACATTGTAATCAAACAAACTGGTGTCATCCTTCAGTACATTATATAACGAAAGTCAGTACCTGCCCATGTAAGCCTTCAACAGACTCTTAAGTTTCTCTTTCATTCTAAGAAAGTTACCTGGACAATTGGGAAATCATCATTAACCTCAACGTAGAAACCACTCGGCGGTTCGTAAGTCTCAGGAAATGTGATGGATGAGTTTTATATTCATCTGTTAGGTATTTTCTAGACTTTTTCTTTGCAAAATCCTTGAGTTTGTTGGTATTTGATGTGTTTTTGGTGTTTTGTGAAAGACAGTGTTAAATAGGTGGAAAGTGCAAAATATAAACCAATTATGGCGAAATTTGGAGCTCCAGGGACTTTTGATGAAAATTACTGAAGTTCAAGGGGCTGAATTGCTGAATCTGAAAGTTAAAAAGTTGCTGGGAGATGTGTTGAAGTTTATGGGCTTTTCAGGGATATATGGACCATGGTGGGCTAAACGGGAATTTGTAAAAATCAGGGACTCCATGAGAAATCAGAATTTCAATTTTACAATGAATATGTTCCACGCACAGTAGCCTACCCGTGATTGACTTATTTTGTTTTAGTTTCCTATTTTTGCTGGATGACTTAATAGTATAAAAGGAAGGAAAGTAATTTTAGTTGGAGAAGGGAGGAGACTTTATTTCTTACGTTTTGTTAGAGATTGAGAGGTTTCCAAGAGGATCATTCCTCAGAATATATTACGTATTTCCTTATTGAAGATTTTAGGGTTTATCAAATTATGATGAACTAAATTTCTTTTTCTGTGGATTGGAGGTAACGAGTATCGAATATTTATACTTGATTATATTTTATAGTTCAATTTATTGTTGGTTTATCAAAAAATTATCGTTCTTCTTCTTCTTTGATTGCAATAGTCGTTATTGATATTGTGATTGGGTTTTTGATTTGGAGTATAAAATAATTGCATGTTGATGGAGAAAATTTCACTGTGTAATAAAAATACCTTGCAAGTGTACAAGTTACCGAAGTAGCAATATACAAAAGTAAGGGTCGAACCACAGAGACTCGTGTGAATTAACAAGTTGATTTAATTAGTGTAAACGAAACAAAAGGGAAAAGGGTTTTTTGATTTTATGATTAAAAGTAAGAAAGCAAAATAAATGAATTAAAGATATCAAGAGACAAGGGATTCATGGATTGGGGATCATAACAATTATCAGTTTATGCTTTTTATTTCATCTGAAAAGGATTCAATCTCATTCTTGGGTTCGTTCACAAAAACCTAGGGTTAAGATGTTAATATATTCCGCAAGGTCAATAAGAACATTAAAACCCTAATAACTCTATCTTGTTCATATTTTCCGCAAGGTCAATATAAACATTCAAGAATTCCATTAAAAACTTAAGAACAATGGAACCTAGATTCGTTTGATTTCCGCAAGGTCCTCAATTGAATCTATTCTTCTCGACAATGGTCAAATTATAAATCATCCACGCAAGTGCAATAATTTATACCCAAATAAATTCAAGAGGTCAAAAGTATATTCCGCAAGGTCAATACAATTGATCTCAAGACAATAATTAAAACCGTTGAGAAGAACAAGAACGAAAAAGAAATAGAAAGAATTAAAACCTTCGCATAAAGATCAAATTGTTACTCACCTCAATCCATGAATAAAATAAATTAGCCTTGAATGGCCATAAAAATAAATAAAGCAAAACCTTGTTCTTTCATCTTCATAAATAAATAAAACCTAAACTAAAAATATAAAAAGAGAATAAAAGAACAAAAGATTTAAAGATCCCAAAAATAAAAGAAAAAGGATAAAAGATGATACAAAACTAGTCTAGGGTTGTTTATATAGGAGGAGGGAGGTGAAAATCCTTTTTGGAAACAAATTAGGGTCAAAATCCTAGTCAAAATAGAAAATCTCCCGAAATCCGTGGCTGATTCTGTGCAAATCTGTGGAAAATCTTTAGAATCCTTTCAAAATAAGGAAACTGGCTGCATCTGTCCGTACATACCGGGCGCGCGCCCACTTTAACTAGGTGTACGCCTGTACTCAATCTGAAAGCTTCCGGGCGTGCGCCCACTGGCACCAGGCGTACGCCTGTCTTAAATTTCCAGCTTCTTTCTTTGCCCAGCAACCATTTCCTCCTTTGGCCCATAAATCTTTCACCCTTGGCCCCAAGCAGCCCAGATTCGGCCGGCCACCTGCTAAGCATTTCCCTCGGCCAGCAATCATGCCTTGGTGTGATTTTTAGTACCATTTATAATCCGTTTCGTCCCGCTATTTTGCAGTCGCACTTTGGCCACTATAATGACTTCTTTTGCACTTTGCTCTTTAGGATTTTATTTTTCATTTAATCCCACGAATTTTTATATATCAAATTTGTCCAAAAATTCCATATTTCCAATTTAGTCCCTTAATTTCCAATATTTCCACTTTGGTCCTTGAACTTCGTAATTTCCGTTTAGTCCCAAATTTTCCAAAATTGCAATTTGATCCAAAAGCTTCCAAAGTACGCTCCAATCCTCCATTTTCTCAATAATTGCACTTCAACCCCTGTACTTTCAAAACACTAGAAAATACATTAAATTCTCAAGGTTTCGAGCACCAAATAAGCTAGAAAATATATCTTTTGGATGGGTAAAACCACATCCATCAAATACCCCCAAACTTATCTTTTGCTCGTCCTCGAGTAAAACAAAAGAAATAAACAAAAACAAAATTACCCTAACAAATAAAAACAATCAACAGAAAATATTTTTGATATGTTCTCACTACATACAAGGTTGTCGGCCAAACAAGTCTCAGATTCTCACATAATATATGCTAAATAAGTGCCAATAAGAATATGCAATTACAGTCACATTAATGCATCTAACCCACAATTTTCCACCTCGGCCTGAATGATGAATGAAATATGGGAGATCATTGTCACCAAAGTAAGATATTTTATAGGGTCACTAACCACATGCTCTAAATCAATGATACTAAGATGAAATTTCTGCACAAGGGACACTCATATGCATATTTAAACAAAACTGTCAATCCGGCTACTCTTTAGGGATCAAATATGGCTTTACGGTTTGTAATGTATCGCGATAAACGCGGGCTAGGTTCACGGTTACAAATGAAGATACGGACATACGAAGTCAAGCAAGTGAAACTAGAAAGTCTTCATCTTACATCCTCACATTGAAATTTATCACTCCGCTCCAAGCCAACCCATTGATTTAACCCCCAAACTTATAATTTTGTATACTTTCAAACTTGGGCTTCGATCACCTTTCTTTCTTTTTGATCACTTTCCACTTCAACATTAGAGAGGGCTCGACTTTTCTTTTCTTTTCCCTTTTTTTTTTCTTTTTCTTTTTTTTTTCTTTTTTTTACTTTGCACAAATATATCACGGAGAATGTGCATTCAATACTTTTAGCTCAAGCCCCTCTTTTCATTACATAACAAGCCTTTTTTTTTTCATGACCACTTTCCACTCAACCCTTTGATTTTCCAAACTTCACTCAAAATTCCCATTCATTCCCTAGTTTCACTTTCTTGAGAAGGTAAGAAAATAATGTATAAGTTAAAAGGGTAGGATAATGAGGGTACAAAAGAAGGCGAATGGTGGTCTAAAATAACCTCCCACTTTGTGAGAGATTCCATTCTTTTTCAAGCTCAACAGGGGTTCTAGAGAAATTTTTTGTATAAGTGACGAGAAAGTTAAAGGCTCACAAATAGGGTTCAAAGAAATAGCCACATATCACTTCCCGAATAGCCTAATTGATGTGTTATTGACAGTCATGCAAACATGTTCTAGGGTCCCCGAGAATGTCAAAGTGATCCTATAAAGGTCTCCTAAATTGGTAACAATGATCAAGAAAAATGATGGAAGTGAATGGTGGTGCAATTGTGTTTTACATGTATTAATGCAATTCTAATTAACATATTCACATTGGCACAAACTAGCAAAACTCAATCAAAAACTCTCTCAAATCATCACGGACGTTGGCCAACTTCCGAGCATATAATGAGAACAAAATTTTTTAAATTTTTCTATTTTTTTAGAGGGTGACACTATATACACTCCCCTATAAACCCACAAACTCGAAGAAATATCTACCCCCAAACTCAAAACATGCTATGTCCTCATAGCAAAGAGAACAAAAACATGCCTTGGGTTCAAAGGACGATATGACACAACAAAGCAAATAAATAAAGCAATAAAACATACCTACTTGGGTTGCCTCCCAATTAGCGCATTTGGTTAAGGTCGTTAGCCCGACCGTTGCCCCACTTACTTGGGGTTGAGATTGGCCTCAATGGATTTGGCCTTTGCTTTTCGGCCCTTTGACCACTTTTGATTTTATCGGGCACAAACGCCCACTTCCTTCCATGCGTAGGTCCCTTTCTTAATTAATTCAGGTGGAGCCCACGAAACTTTGGGTGCTTTATGCTTCACCCTTTTTCTTTTCTTTTTGTTGGGGCTCTTGCCCCCAAACTTAGTTTGTTCCTTCACCTGCGGAATATCTTCCTCAACAAGATCAAAGAGGTTATCTTGAACAAAAATATTAGCAAAAATAGTCTCAGATAAATCAAGCAAATAACTCTCCTCTCTAGGAACCTGTGATTTTAAGGGGACAAGAAGGTTGTGTGATGACCTCAACTCCTTTTGGGAGTGATTTAGGGGGTGATATGGTCCGTCACTCCTCGAGTGTTGATCGGCCTTAATGTTGCTAGCCATGTGACAAACGTTCACATTATCCCTAATTTTCTCACCGTCATCCACACAATAATTCTTAATCGCAAAATCCATAATGTACCCTACAAATTCCTTCTTAGGTGGAGGTTCTTTACAATTATTAAACATGGAGAACCTAATCTCCTCCCCCATCACCTCTCAATGCAATATTATCATGTGGCACATCTATTACTGATTTGGTGTCAAACAGAAAAGGTCTCCCAAGTAATATGGGAGTTTTCAGTTGTTCCTCACTTGATCCCTCCATACACATCACATAAAAATCAATGGGGATAGTAATTTTATCAATTTTAACCAACACCCCTTCAAGAACCCCTAAAGGTCTTTTGATTGAGAGATCCGCCAATTGCAAGTCTCTCATGGGTGGTTTCAACTCACATGCCCCCAAACTTCTAAAAACATGAAAGGGCATCACATTGATACTTGCCCCAAGATCCAACAAACCTTTAAAATTTTGACCCCCTAAAGAAATTGGGATAGTGAAACACCCGGGGTCTTTTTGAACATGTTTAGTCTTTTCAAACTCCACACCTCTCTGGGGTGTGGTTTTCACAACATTGGGGGGAGGGGTTTCTAAATTTAATGCAGAAAATACATATTGAACCTCCCCAATCTCATCCTCTTCCTCACTAACATTATCAATATTATCACATTCAAAATTATCAAGGGAAGAAAGAAATACCTCCTCAATCTCATCACTTTCATCCCAAATAGTCACTATAGACTTGGCTTGCTCTGGTGGGTTTTGAAAATTTTCTTGTCTTTGGCCTTGTAACGCTTCCACCAACTGTCCAATTTGGGTCTCGTAATCTCGCATGGCGCCTCATGATTTCTGAAGGCTTGTTGTTGTTCTATCTTGTACTGTTGTTGCTCCATCTTTAACTGCATCATGCGCTCTTCTCAAGGCTCTCTATTCCTCTCAAAGGGTCCCTGCGGTGGTGGTTGGGGATGGAGAGTTTTATTCTGCTGTTGATTTCCTCCCCAAGAAAAATTAGGGTGCTTTCCCCACCCCGGCTTGTATGTCTCGTGAAAATGGGTTGTTCTCAAGGGAAACTCGCATATATGCTTGCATTGCTGTACACCGCTCATGATTATATAAATGGGGATTAGTGGTGGGGCAAACTTCATAAGAGTGAGTGTTAGAACCACAAGTTACACAATTATCATGCATTACATTACCAACAGATGACACATTGGATGCAGAATTGGAAGTACTACTCATGGCCAACTTATCAAATTTTTGATTAAGAAGTGCAATTTGTTTTGAAATCTCATCACTCAACCCTATTCCATTCACACTATTTGTTTTACCCCTTGACCCCTTTTGTTGCGAATTAGATGCTAATCTCTCAAAAAGATTTTGGGTCTCATCCGCAGTTTTGGCTCCTAAAGAGCCTCCGGCTGCGTTATCCACCATAGCCTGATCGGCTTGTGTCAACCCCCCATAAAAAGTTTGATGCAATAAAGGCAAAGGAAAATTATGGTGGGGACATTGCACCAAAAGCATCTTAAATCTGTCCCATGCTTCATGGAATGCCTCAAAAGAGTCCTGTGTGAACCCTATAATTTTCTGTCTAAAAGTGGCTAACGTAGCATGTGGGAAGTATTTTCTCAAAAATATATCATGTAATTCATCCCAAGTATTAATGCTCCTAGGTGGGAGCAACATGAGCCACTTCTTAGCATTATCCCTCAAAGCAAAGGGAAAACATTTTAGTCTTAAGTGCTCATCAGTTACACCGTCTCTCAATGGAAAACTAGACACAATCATCATATATTCCCTCAAGAAATTCAAAGAATCTTC
The DNA here is from genome assembly GCA_022495995.1 of Adenophora triphylla var. japonica. NCBI lineage: Eukaryota > Viridiplantae > Streptophyta > Magnoliopsida > Asterales > Campanulaceae > Adenophora > Adenophora triphylla. The sequence goes on along the minus strand of JAFEMH010001476.1, from coordinate 305,878 downwards.
AGAGGCGAGGCCATGAAATTGAGGGATCATGTTAAACAGATGGCCTTTTACCTCGTAACTTTTTGTTGCATCAGTCAACACAATGCATGACACAGATGTGTCCACCCGCGGCCTAGAAAAGGCATCCATAGTGGGTGCCTGCAAAGCCATATCAACTACAAGCATGCACCGATTAAATAAACTTGCTAAAAATCACAACAAGTCCCCGGCAACGGCGCCAAAAACTTGATGGAGAAAATTCCACTGTGTAATAAAAATACCTTGCAAGTGTACAAGTTACCGAAGTAGCAATATACAAAAGTAAGGGTCGAACCACAGAGACTCGTGTGAATTAACAAGTTGATTTAATTAGTGTAAACGAAACAAAAGGGAAAAGGGTTTTTTGATTTTATGATTAAAAGTAAGAAAGCAAAATAAATGAATTAAAGATATCAAGAGACAAGGGATTCATGGATTGGGGATCATAACAATTATCAGTTTATGCTTTTTATTTCATCTGAAAATGATTCAATCTCATTCTTGGGTTCGTTCACAAAAACCTAGGGTTAAGATGTTAATATATTTCGCAAGGTCAATAAGAACATTAAAACCCTAATAACTCTATCTTGTTCATATTTTCCGCAAGGTCAATATAAACATTCAAGAATTCCATTAAAAACTTAAGAACAATGGAACCTAGATTCGTTTGATTTCCGCAAGGTCCTCAATTGAATCTATTCTTCTCGACAATGGTCAAATTATAAATCATCCACGCAAGTGCAATAATTTATACCCAAATAAATTCAAGAGGTCAAAAGTATATTCCGCAAGGTCAATACAATTGATCTCAAGACAATAATTAAAACCGTTGAGAAGAACAAGAACGAAAAAGAAATAGAAAGAATTAAAACCTTCGCATAAAGATCAAATTGTTACTCACCTCAATCCATGAATAAAATAAATTAGCCTTGAATGGCCATTAAAATAAATAAAGCAAAACCTTGTTCTTTCATCTTCATAAATAAATAAAACCTAAACTAAAAATATAAAAAGAGAATAAAAGAACAAAAGATCCAAAGATCCCAAAAATAAAAGAAAAAGGATAAAAGATGATACAAAACTAGTCTAGGGTTGTTTATATAGGAGGAGGGAGGTGAAAATCCTTTTTGGAAACAAATTAGGGTCAAAATCCTAGTCAAAATAGAAAATCTCCCGAAATCCGTGGCTGATTCTGTGCAAATCTGTGGAAAATCTTTAGAATCCTTTCAAAATAAGGAAACTGGGCCGCATCTCGTCCGTACATACGGCGCGCGCCCACTTTAACTAGGTGTACGCCCGTACTCAATCAAAGCTTCCGGCGTGCGCCCACCGGCACCAGCGTACGCTGTCTTAAATTTCCGGCTTCTTTCTTTGCGCTTCAGAACCATTTCCTCCTTTGGCCCATAAATCTTTCACCCTTGGCCCCAAGCAGCCTGCATTCGCCGGCCACCTGCTAAGCATTTCCCTCGGCCAGCAATCATGCCTTGGTGTGATTTTTAGTACCATTTATAATCCGTTTCGTCCCGCTATTTTGCAGTCGCACTTTGGCCACTATAATGACTTCTTTTGCACTTCGCTCTTTAGGATTTTATTTTTCATTTAATCCCACGAATTTTTATATATCAAATTCGTCCAAAAATTCCATATTTCCAATTTAGTCCCTTAATTTCCAATATTTCCACTTTGGTCCTTGAACTTCGTAATTTTCGTTTAGTCCCAAATTTTCCAAAATTGCAATTTGATCCAAAAGCTTCCAAAGTACGCTCCAATCCTCCATTTTCTCAATAATTGCACTTCAACCCTTGTACTTTCAAAACACTAGAAAATACATTAAATTCTCAAGGTTTCGAGCACCAAATAAGCTAGAAAATATATCTTTTGGATGGGTAAAACCACATCCATCACATGTAAGTGGGTTATCTATACTATTTGCCAACCTTTTGATAATTAAACCTAACGGAGGGTCATTTAGTTGGTATCCTAGGTTTAGATTCATTGTTCTTATGATCTTAATGTGTTTCTTAATTGTTGTGTGGACATTATAGAAAATACAACATTAGGGGATAATTAGAATCTTTACGGATCTATATAATTGTGAACGAATCTCAACAAGAATTGGCATCATTAATCATACAAGTATAAGTAGGAGATACGAGTGAACCCAATCCATAGATTCTTCTCATATCTGAATTTCGTAAGAATTGCCTGCATTCATTCTTTGCTTTAATTAATTTAGTTTAAAATCATAAATCAAATCATTTGGTTACTTTAAATTGCTATTTCTCCAATTTAGTCCTTTGTGGTTCGACACCCTGCTATCGCATATATTACACTGGTAACTTGTGCACTTGCAAGGGTAAATTAAACAGATCAAGTTTTTGGCGCCGTTGCCGGGGACTTAATTTAGAGAAATAGTAGTTTATGCTTGGTCGTCGTTCATTGAAACCTATCTTAGTTCCTTTGAACGACGACATTGACAAGATAGAAGAGGGCATTCCCCTCAGAGAAGAACTAGAAACTGAATCTGAGACTTCTACCACCGAGGTAGAGGATCCTGAAGTTGAGATGGGGGATAATGGAGAAAATCCCCAGACCAAAACCATGCGAGAATATGCCCGTCCCAAGATTGATGGGGCTATTTCTTGCATTGCCTTGCCAGCCGTGGCAAGAAAGTATGAAATAAAGAACACATATTTTAACATGCTTCCTAGCTTTCACGGGATGGCTAAGGAAGATGCATTGAATTTTGTGAGAGAGTATCTTAATATCATAGAGTGTCTCCCACTCCGGGATTTAAATAATGATCAACTTAGATTAAGATGCTTTCAGTGCAATGCGAAAGATGCAGCTAAAACCTGGTTAATGTCTTTAGCGCCAGGTAGTATAACAACATGGGATCAGATGCAAAACTCTTTCTTGAATAAATATAATCCCCATGCTACTTTGTCCGAGATGAGGAAAAAGATCATAGGTTTTACTCAAGAACCATTTGAGGCATTTCACGAATCGTGGGAAAGATTTAAAATGTTACTTATGCAATGCCCTCACCATGAGTTTGACCCACACCTGCTAAATCAAGCCTTTTATGACGGGCAATCTCAAATCAACCAAGCCATGGTTGATAATGCAGCAGGTGGATCTGTAGGAGTTAAGACTCCTGAGGAAACAAAAGAACTATTCGAAATGTTGGGGACAAATTCCCAGCAAAAGGGTACTAGGGGTAATTTGCGAGGAGTGCATGAATTGAGTCAAACTGATGACATGTCGAGACAATTAGCTAACTTAACTAAGCAAGTTGCGGTGTTAACCACACATATTACTCAAAATAATGTTAGTGCTGGTGATGATGCATGTTATAATTGTGGTTCATTCTCTCATGTGACTAATGCTTGTATGTATAGTGGACAATTTTCTGAACAATCTGAGCAGGAAGGACAGGCCAATGCGATGAATTCTTTTCAACAAAGGCCTCCGCGCAATGACCCTTACTCCAACACGTACAATCCATCGTGGAGGAACCACCCCAATCTTGGGTGGAGTAATCAGCAACAACAAAAGCCTCTCCACCCTCTACCTCAACAAGGCCAAGGGAGCTATCAAGAACCAAAACCACAATGGGAAGAAGCTCTGACAAGAATGGCATTAGCGCAAGAGCAAGCTCAAAAACACAATGAGCAGGTTCAAAAACAAAATCAAGCAGCCATTGGGAAATTAGAGACTCAAATAGGGCAAATTGCGGAGGCCTTAAGTGGACACAAGTCTGGGACTTTTCCAAGCCAACCCGAGCAGGCGAAAGCCATTTCTTTGCAAAGCGGAAAGGTAATCAACAAAGAGGTAACGACTCCTTCTCCTGCTCCATCCCTTTACCCTGTTATGGATATTCCTGTCGAGTATATTGATGCCGAGGAAGATGGTTTGGGGGATAAATCTAAACAAAAACTTCCATCCCCAAAACCCTATGTTCCTCCTGTACCGTTTCCTGGTAGGCTTTTAAAAAATAAAATGGACAAACAATTTGCAGAGATTTATGACATGTTTGCTAAAGTGAACATTAATTTACCTTTGTTAAATGTGATAAAAAATATTCCGTCATATGCAAAATTCTTCAAAGATTTAAACACCAGGAAACATCGGTATGGAAAGAATGAGAAAGTTGTTATGTCTGAGAATGTTAGTGCTGTGCTACAACAAAACCTTCCACCTAAATTGAAGGATCCCGGTAGTTTCATCATTGACATTTCTTTAGGGGATTCTTAAAAGGTGAAGGCGATGTTGGATCTCGGTGCTAGCATAAATCTTATGCCTTTTTCTGTCTATAAACAATTGGGATTGGGAGCCATTAAGCCCACTACGATATCCCTGCAACTCGCAGACCGTTCTGTTAAATATCCAATGGGCATCGTAGAGGACATTTTGGTTCAGGTAGATAAATTGATAATCCCAGTTGATTTTGTAGTGCTTGAGATGGAAAACTCTATTGGTAAGGGCCACGATACCTCTATTCTATTGGGGCGTCCTTTTATGGCCACTACCAACACTGTCATCAATGTTAAAAATGGAAATCTCTCTATGACTGTCTTGAATGAAACTGTTGAGATTTCTGTTTTTGAATCTATGAAGAGTCCATCTAGTGAGGAAACTATGTGTTGTATGGTTGATGAAATAGAAGGTTGTGTAAGTGAAAAATTATGGCATGAGAAAGAGATAGAAGAGTTAGAATTTGTTCTGAATGGCGGTGAGAATGGGGATAATGAGGATGTTCTTAGCGCTAGGGCCATTGAAGACAAGGCCGACGAACACTATCTTACGGATAGCCCTCAACACCCCCCCCACCATTGGGTCCTTTGACTGAAAAGTTGAACCCATCTGTTGTCTTTCCACCTAAGTTAGAGCTTAAAACCCTCCCAAATACTCTAAAGTATGCGTTTTTGGGGGAGGGAGATACCTTACCTGTCATCATAGCCTCTGACCTTACGCCGGCACAAGAAAAGAAATTGATTAGTGTCTTATGTGCGCACAAATCGGCTATAGGTTGGACTTTAGCGGACATTAAGGGGATAAGCCCAGTCATGTGCATGCACAAGATTAATCTCGAAGAGGGAGCTACTCCTTCAAGAGAACGACAGAGGAGGCTTAATCCCCATATGGAGGAAGTTGTGAGGAAGGAGGTATTGAAATTGTTAGATGCGGGTATTATATACCCAATAGCAGATAGTAAATGGGTGAGTCCAGTCCAAGTAGTGCCCAAGAGGTCGGGTATTACTGTGGTACAAAATGAGAATAATGAGGATGTCCCCGCTAGAACTATCACAGGATGGCGGATGTGCATAGACTTGAGGAAATTAAATGTCGCCACTAAGAAAGACCACTTCCCTCTTCCCTTTATTGATCAGATTTTAGAGAGGTTAGCGGGTCATTCTTATTATTGCTTCTTAGATGGTTTTTCGGGGTATAACCAAATCCCCATCGCCCCCGATGACCAAGAAAAGACCACCTTCACATGTCCATTTGGTACTTTTGCTTATAGGCGGATGCCTTTTGGGCTTTGTAATGCACCTGCGACCTTTCAAAGGTGTATGACCTCCATATTTTCAGACATGATTGAGAGGTGTGTCGAGGTGTTTATGGATGATTTTTCTGTATTTGGAGATAGTTTTGATGGGTGCCTTGAGAATTTGACATCGGTCTTAAAACGGTGTTGTGAAGCCAACTTAACCTTAAGTTGGGAAAAATGCCATTTTCTCGTGAGGCAAGGTATTGTACTAGGACACATAGTGTCAGGTAGGGGGATTGAGGTTGACAAGGCTAAAATAGAGATTATTTCTAAGTTACCTCCCCCTACTACGGTTAAGGGTGTGCGAAGTTTCTTAGGCCACGCGGGTTTCTATCGGCGTTTTATTAAAGATTTTTCAAAAATTTGCAAGCCGTTGTGTAACCTTTTGGCCAAGGAGACTGAGTTCATCTTTGACCATGAATGTTTAGATGCCTTCAATTTATTGAAGGAGAGATTGACTTGTGCCCCGATTCTCGCAAGTCCAGATTGGTCTCTACCTTTTGAAATCATGTGTGATGCTTCAGACTTTGCTATTGGGGCTGTTTTAGGGCAGAAAATAGACAAGTTACCACATGTAATCCACTATGCAAGTAGGACACTTAATGATGCACAACTTAATTACACCACAACAGAAAAAGAATTTCTAGCAGTTGTTTTTGCTCTTGAAAAATTCCGTCCCTACTTGCTTGGATCAAAGGTAATTGTTTATTCTGATCACTCTGCCCTGAAATACTTGCTTAATAAGAAAGATGCAAAACCTAGGCTAATAAGATGGATGCTTCTCTTGCAAGAATTTGATATTGAAATTAGAGATAAGAAAGGGACCGAAAATGTAGTGGCTGATCATCTCTCTAGACTTGAATTTCTTGAAAAACTTTAAAAGAATGAAATTCCGGTGAATGAAAATTTTTCGAATGAACAATTGATGGTGGTGGATTTCAAGGAACCATGGTTTGCAGATTATGTTAATTTTATTGCTACCCGTGTGGTCAATCCTGATTTCGACTACCATCAGAAGAGAAAGTTTTTGTCTGATGTAAAACACTATATTTGGGATGATCCCTATCTCTTTAAGTTATGTGCTGACAAGATTGTGCGCAGGTGTGTTCCTGAAGAGGAACAAAATAGTGTCCTAAGATTTTGTCATGATCTTGAGTGTGGTGGGCATTTTAGCAGTCAAAAGACTGCGCGAAAAGTGCTACAATCAAGTTTATATTGGCCCACCATATTCAAGGATTCCCAGGAATTTTGTGCCCGGTGTGACAAGTGTCAACGCACTGGAAGTATTGGTAAGAGAGATGAGATGCCCCTTACATATAATCTAGTTGTGGATATATTCGATGTTTGGGGCATTGATTTTATGGGTCCCTTTCCTGTTTCATATGGCTTTACTTATATTCTCGTAGCTGTTGATTATGTTTCAAAGTGGGTGGAAGCAATTGCCACTCGAACTAATGATGCTAACGTGGTTTGTAAGTTTGTTTGTGAGAATATTTTTAGCAGGTACGGAGTGCCTAGAGCCATCATCAGTGATCAAGGAACTCATTTCACCAACAAAATGTTTAACAAGATTCTAAAGAAGTATGGGGTGACTCACAAATTAGCAACACCATACCATCCCCAGACTTCCGGACAAGTTGAGGTGAGTAATAGGCAAATCAAGGGTGTGTTAGAAAAGACGGTGCGTCCCACAAGAAAAGATTGGGCATTGAAATTGAATGATGCATTATGGGCATACCGTACAGCTTATAAAACACCCATTGGGATGAGCCCGTACCGTTTGGTGTATGGCAAGACTTGCCATCTTCCGGTTGAGTTGGAGCATAAAGCCTACTGGGCAATAAAAGAACTCAACATGGATTTGACTTTGGCGGGTGAAAAACGGTTACTTTCTTTGGATGAACTTGAGGAGATCCGACAAGAGGCTTATGAGAGTGCCAAAATTTACAAAGAAAGAACCAAGAAGTACCATGACAAGAAAATAACGAATAAAACTTTTTGGTCGGGCATGAAGGTACTTCTCTTTAGCTCTCGTTTGAAGTTATTTCCGGGTAAATTAAGGTCCAAATGGACGGGACCATATGAAGTGGTCAAGGTGTTCCCGCATGGAGCGGTGGAGCTAAAGAATATAGACAATGGGACACAATTCAAAGTAAATGGCCACCGGATCAAGCCATACTATGAAGGAATCTCTATTCTTGAAGAGATTGATGTCATCCACTTGATCGATCCGAATCCTCGCCCCGAGTAAAATCGGGGCCATCGTCGGGCTAACGACGTTAAACGAATGCGCTAGTTGGGAGGCAACCCAACCAGGTATCAATTTTATTTGCTTTTTAAATTATTTCCGTAGTGTCGTGTCAATCCTTGAACCCAATACTTGCTTAAAGTTGTGTTATTCTTTGAGGACATAGCAAATTTTTGAGTTTGGGGGTGGGCATCGTTAAATTTGAGTCATGTCACTCTTTACGAGTCTCCTCGAGTTTGTGGGTTTATAGGGGAGTGTATATAGTTGTCACCCTCCAAAAATATTTTTATTTTAGAGTCAACAATTTTTTATTTTTTTTTATTTTCTTTTGCTTTAGTCATTTTTATTTTTATTTCTTGTGTTGGAGCAGATTTACGCGTTGGGGTTGGTTTGTGTATGTGTGTGCAGGTTTTTGAATTTGGGACATATATGAAAAGACAATGAAACAAAATGGAGGAAGGAAAATGAGTTCAAAGTTGATGGAGAGGAGGCTGGTGGCCTTAGCTTGTGGCCTTAGCTCAAAATGCTGGAGTGGCAAAATTTCAAGAAAAATGGCTGAGGCCATGAGCCTTAGCTCAAAGAACAGGGAATCGTTATATCTGTGGCATTAGCGTGTGGCCTTAGCTCAAAATGCTGGAGTGGCAAAATTTCAAGAAAAATGGCTGAGGCCATGAGCCTTAGCTCAAAGAGCAGGGAGGCGTAATAATTTTGGCGAGGGCATTAAGCGTTGTCCAGAGCTAGTAAAAAAAAAAAAAGAGGGGAAAATATAAAAGGGCGAATGGGATTTTAATTTCTCCAATCTCCCAAATCAAACGTGCCCTAGCTCGCCCGTCTCTCTCTCCTCGATTCCAGTTCATCGCAGCAACCCCCGGTGATTCCTCCCGTTGCAACAACGCTCGGTGATCCCTCCAGTATTTGCCGCCGTGAATCCCTCTGCTCCGATCAGATTACCGGCGCACTCCAGCTACCCACGAATCATTTCCATCTCCGGTCAACTTCTCCACCATCTCCGGCCATCTTCTCCATCTCTGGTCGTCTGCTTCACCATCTCCGGTTGCCCTAAGCAGAACTCTCGAAGCACCAGACCAACTGCAACTTCTCCGTTTCATCGTGGGGTGAGTTCTCAAGCCATGGGTCGAAAGAAAGTCGCTGCCACCATCCCAATGATTGTCGAGAGGTATCCCTAACCTTGTTCTTTATTCACTTTCCATTGAGGACAATGCAAAAATTTAGTTTGGGGGTGGGTACCTCTGATTACCTGTCTTTCATTTTTATCATTTTTTTCCTATAAAAAAAATAAAATCTGTCATGCCCCTTAAATGGGGCCCAAGTGAACTACGGTGACCTGAGCCTTTTATTGTGGGTCCGCCCCACTTTAGAAGGAACGTAGGCAACTTCGGTGCGGTCAAAAGTTTTGAAACATCGTGTGTTTTCCCTATGATTGTGCGTATCTTAGGACTGCCAGTGAAGATAATTATGTGCCATGATTTATCTATCCTTGTTTTAACTTGTATTACCATTCATTTTGATTCTTTGCTTAGGTATTAGAGTTAAATTGTGAATCTCTTAAAAAGCACTATCACCGAGTCTCCCTTAGTTGATGATTGTGAATTACTTTATCAAGTTTATAGTACATCGTTATCCCTTAGGTTAATGAGTTTGTGTGCAAATAAAATATTCTTAAAACCTAAAATATGGGTACTATTTAGACACTTGAGGTATATATATGTGTTGGCACCCTGAGTTGTGATAATTAATGAATAAAAGTGAGGGCTTAAGGGAAAAGTGGGAGCAATGGCACAATAATGTAAATAAATGAAACATTCAAAGTTGCTTTGGTGTTACCTCCAGGCGTGTAGATTAGCTGGTTAGGGGCTATTCTAGCTTAACCAGATTTCTGGGTACGCAGTAGCGTTATGGAGGGAGAGCTTTTCCGCCGCGATGGTCCGTTCCAAGCTCGAATCCGAAGTGAAGGCCAACTCCCTCCCCTTGAGTTCATCCTAATCTTGTGCTAAAAGCACTTGAAATGTATGCTTGAAATGCTAAAAATTAAGTTCGGGGGTGCCTGTGGTTATGAAGAGCAAGTGCTAAATAGCACTCGTATTTTGATTTTTAAGAACGTTTTATATGATAGACAAAGTCAATAAAAGAAGGGATGACGATCTACTTGGCTTTATAAAAATGAGTCAAGTCTGAAAAGTAAGGGAGAGTCGGTATTCACACACACATAGATTTACAGTTTGACTATAATGCATATGCAAATTAGCAAAATTAATGGTAATACATATTAACACTTGCACAGATAGATCTAGTCATATCCTGAGGCATATAATGTGATTAAATGTACACAGTTGTGGGAGAATACATGAATGTGGATAAAATAGTTAGTTTTAATTATTTGTTAGTTTAGTTTTAATTTTCCTTTAGTATAGTTTTATTGTTTGCTCGAGGACTAGCAAAGTCTAAGTTTGGGGGTATTTGATGGATGAGTTTTATATTCATCTGTTAGGTATTTTCTAGACTTTTTCTTTGCAAAATCCTTGAGTTTGTTGGTATTTGATGTGTTTTTGGTGTTTTGTGAAAGACAGTGTTAAATAGGTGGAAAGTGCAAAATATAAACCAATTATGGCGAAATTTGGAGCTCCAGGGACTTTTGATGAAAATTACTGAAGTTCAAGGGGCTGAATTGCTGAATCTGAAAGTTAAAAAGTTGCTGGGAGATGTGTTGAAGTTTATGGGCTTTTCAGGGATATATGGACCATGGTGGGCTAAACGGGAATTTGTAAAAATCAGGGACTCCATGAGAAATCAGAATTTCAATTTTACAATGAATATGTTCCACGCACAGTAGCCTACCCGTGATTGACTTATTTTGTTTTAGTTTCCTATTTTTGCTGGATGACTTAATAGTATAAAAGGAAGGAAAGTAATTTTAGTTGGAGAAGGGAGGAGACTTTATTTCTTACGTTTTGTTAGAGATTGAGAGGTTTCCAAGAGGATCATTCCTCAGAATATATTACGTATTTCCTTATTGAAGATTTTAGGGTTTATCAAATTATGATGAACTAAATTTCTTTTTCTGTGGATTGGAGGTAACGAGTATCGAATATTTATACTTGATTATATTTTATAGTTCAATTTATTGTTGGTTTATCAAAAAATTATCGTTCTTCTTCTTCTTTGATTGCAATAGTCGTTATTGATATTGTGATTGGGTTTTTGATTTGGAGTATAAAATAATTGCATGTAAGTGGGTTATTTATACTATTTGCCAACCTTTTGATAATTAAACCTAACGGAGGGTCATTTAGTTGGTATCCTAGGTTTAGATTCATTGTTCTTATGATCTTAATGTGTTTCTTAATTGTTGTGTGGACATTATAGAAAATACAACATTAGGGGATAATTAGAATCTTTACGGATCTATATAATTGTGAACGAATCTCAACAAGAATTGGCATCATTAATCATACAAGTATAAGTAGGAGATACGAGTGAAGGAAAACACACACCTGAATTGAATTGTTGGAGCCGACATAGTACTGATCAACCTTGTATTCTACTATAAGTGCATATGACTCATGATTATCTAACTAATTTTACTGAGAATCAAAATCATTGAATCCACTTGTGAGAAAATTAAAGCCATTTGGAGCAGAAAGCTATTAAAAGCACTGGAACACAACCTCACAGTAATGAATAATCTTGTGTTGACTTTGTCAATTCAACATAAATTGCCATGATTCATAAAAAAGTAAAAATTATTTTCAATTCAATGTAATTAATAGAGACGGGATGAGAAATCGAACGAGGTGGTTGTTTCATTGAGTTCAAACTTACTACAGCAGATCGCCCACAAAAGTAATTAAAAGTAAGTTTCATTGAGTTCAAACAGATAATTTAACTAGTGACTTACTTCACATCGCTGGTCCAAATACATCATCATCATAAATTTAGAACTACTACCATATTTCAACCGTAGCAAGTATGAAAGAAATTCAGTTGCGATAATCAAGCTTTCAAAAATCAAGCAACACAAATACAGGGCTATGTAGAATAGCAAAAAACATGAACCCTAATTAAACCCCAACTTACATTGAATATATGGTTGTATCGATGAAGAAATCGAACGGCTGAAGAAATCGAACGGCGGCTGAAGAAATCGAACGATGAATTGATAGGGTTTGCAGCCGCTAATCGAACGATGATGAGTTTAGGGATTGAGAGAGGGAGTAAAGGGGAAGTGTGCGCAGAGTAAAGGTTGGCATGGGCGTCGGCGTCAATTAGGTAGGTTTTTTTTTGTTTTTGCTTTTTAATTATTATTTTCCTTTTAGCCTATTATGTTTTGGGTTTAAAAAAAAAAACAACGGTCCCAACAATTAAATTGACCGACTTAACTAATTAGCCATCCTATTAAGAAAGTAATAGGGTCGGTCCCAGCCGGGCGACCCAAATAAGGTAGTCCCTAATAATCACTTTTTTTGTAGTGTACCACTACTACTACCACTACTACCACTACTACTACCACTACTACTACTACTACTACCACTACTACCACTACTACTACTACTACTACTACCACTACTACCAATACTACTACCACTACTACCAATACTACCACCACTACTACTACTACTACCACCACTACTACCACCACTACTACCACCACTACTACCACCACTACTACCACGACTACTACCATCACTACTACCACGACTACTACCACCACTACTACTACGACTACTACCACCACTACTACGACTACTACCACCACTACTACTTCTACTACCACCACTACTACGACTACCACCACTACTACTACGACTACCACCACTACTACTACCACCACCACCACTACTACTACCACCACCACTACTACTACCACCACCACTACCACCACCACCACTACCACCACTACTACTACGACCACTACTACTACCACTACTACTACCACTACCACTACTACCACTACCACTACTACCACTACCACTACTACCACTACCACTACTACCACTACCACTACTACCACTACCACTACTACCACTACCACTACTACCACTAATACTACTACCACTACCACTACTACCACTACCACTACTACCACTACCACTACTACCACTACCACTACTACCACTACCACTACTACCACTACCACTACTACCACTACTACTACTACCACGACTACTACCACGACTACTACTACGACTATTACTACTACTACTACTACGACTACTACTACTACGACTACTACTACTACGACTACTACTACTACGACTACTACTACTACCACTACCACTACTACTACTACGACCACTACTACGACCACTACCACTACTACCACCACTACTACCACCACTACTACCACCACTACTACCACCACTACTACCACCACTACTACCACCACTACTACCACCACTACTACCACTACCACTACGACTACCACTACTACTACCACTACTACTACCACTACTACCACTACTACCACTACTACTACCACTACTACTACTACTACCACCACTACTACTACTACTACCACCACTACCACCACACCATCTCCGACAATCGTCACCCATCTATCTCCTTGCCATCGTCCCTCTTTAGATCTCGCGATCAGACGCGCTCCTCCCTCCTCCTTTCCGATTACCTAACATTCTCTCTACATTTTCACTGGCCGAAGTTGCAGATCTGAACTCCGAGCGGCGCTTCAAACCTATCTCCGACATTTGATGGTAGATCTGCACCTTCGTCACCCTTCCTTGCACCGACGTGCCACTTATACCTTCATCTTCTTCTCTGGTCCAATCTGTCCCCGAACACGAGCAAATCTGAACTCTGACTGCCATAGATCCTTGGCTCTCGTCATCTTTTCCAGTAGATTTGTTCAGTAACCCACCTTGCCAAGCTATCTGATCAGATCTGGTCTGACTTCTATGTGTGTGTTTTGAAATGGTAAGACTGTGTCCATCAGTGAATTGTTGGGTGGGTTGGGTCATACTCCTTCCGTCCCGTTCGAAACTTCACCTTTTACCTAAATATGTGTCCCGTTAGAAGCTTCACATTTCCTAAAATGGTAATAAATGTGGGCCCCATTTGTCAACCCCACTCACTTTTTCATCTCACATACTCCCTCCGTCCCAGGAAATTCGTCACTTTTTACCCAAAATGGCGTCCCGTTTGAAGCAACACCTTTCCTAAAATGGAAATGTTTTATTAATATTCTATTACACACACTCACTATTCCCTCCACTCATTCTCTCTCCTAAAACACTATTACACTTACAACACTTTTTAAATTTACTATTTCCTCCACTAATTCTCTCTCCTCTTTTCAAATTACACTCACAATATTTTTTCTTCCCACTTTTTTTCTTAATTTGCGTGTCGAGCCTAAAATGGCTACACTTTTCTTGGGACGGAGGGAGTACTTAAATTGTGGGCCCCACTTGTCATATCAACTAACTTTTCCTCCTCACATATTTAAATTATGGGCCCCACTTGTCATACCTACTCACTTCTTCCCTCTCATAACCCATTTTCCACTCATTACTTTTCTTAATTCTTGTGGCACTCCCAAAATGGTGAAGCTTCTAGCGGGACGGGGGGAGTATAAGACTATCCCCATCAGTGACCCAACCCAACCCAATCTCAAATAAAATATTCATTTCTCTCACTTCCGTATACACAACTCTCAACCTTATATAATATATACTCCCATCAGTGACCTAAACCCAGTCCAACCTTTTAATAAAAGATTTATTTCTCTTTACTCCAACTTACCTAAAATACTTATCAGTTTATTTTTTTTAATAATGTATTAGTAATAATATTTCTAAAATTATCCGTACAATTATTAAAAATAATTACCCATACAAATATAAATTCATAATTTACTTGACAACAAAATGAAAATAAAATAGATAAAATAAAATCAAAAATAAATTATAAAAGTTACAAATACAACACTTGAATTTTAAATTACGCATACATAATATGCAAATTACATACTCCCTCCGTCCCATAACAAGCGACACACTTTGCCATTTTGGGCGTCCCACCGATAAGTCACACTTCCTAAAATGGAAAAGAATCTTTACTATTTCCTCCACTCATTCTCTCTCCTACATTATTATAATACTCACAACACCATTATAATTTACTATTCTCTCCACTCATTCTCTCTCCTACTCAACTATCTACACTCACAACACATCAACCTTTTCACTTTTTCCTTAATTCTCGTGCGGAACAGTAACTGCGTCGCTTGTTATGGGACGGAGGGAGTATTTAATTATTAGTGCCGAATTTCTCCCATATGTGCTCAATCAAATCATTCTGAAGAGCGCTATGAGCCTCTCTGTTGTGAAGTTGATCTCTATTAACCATATAAGTCGACAAACTTGCAATGCGTGCAGTAGAGTATTGAGGAAGTTCGGTCTCTCCTCCTGAAGGTACATCCATCAAAAATTATGTGGAGATCGATGGAGAACATTAATATCATTGCATGAGCCTGATTTTCTAAAGAATGCATGCCATATCCATAAATCATATGATGCAACAGCTTCCAAAATGATTGTTGGCTTTCCACTTCTCCCTGCATATTGCCCAGCCCAAGCAGTAGGACAGTTTTTCCGTTCCCAATGCATGCAATCAATGCTACCAATCATGCCATGAAAACCACGTTGTTCCCCAACATAGAATAGTCTTTCCAAATCTTGTTTATTAGGCCGTCTAAGGTATGTGTCACCAAAGCAAGAAATGACACCTTCTACGAAATGGATGATAACATCTCTCGTTACCGTTGCACTCATTCGTAAGTATTCATCAACAACATCTACTGATATCCCATAAGCCAACACCCTCATGGCTCCAGTACATTTTTGCAATGGTGAAAGAGATTTTCTACATGTGCAATCATTTCCCTCTTAAAAATATGTATCGTTGATAGTAACAGCATCCACTATACGAAGAAAAAGCGATTTCTGCATGCGAAATATACGCCGGAAGAGCTCAGGAGAATAAGTTGGATTACATACAAAATAGTCTTTCATCAAACGTTCCTCACTAATCTCCCGTTCCCTATCAATACACCTTCTTTTGACTTTGACTGTAGAATTTTGAGCTCCTACAATCAAATTAGAATTGTTTAGTATCATATCCTCAATGATGCTATCAATTTGATGATTTTGTTCATGAACTCATTCTTCCCATTCATCAAGAATGTTGGAATCAGAAACAATAGAACTTGAGTCTGATTCTACTGAAGAGTGAGAGGTGGCAGACATTTTTCTGAAGTGAAATGGTAAAATATGGTAAATAGAAGTAATACTATGGACAAATATTGAGTGAGTTTATTTTGCAGGTTTGAGACATATGTATGGGGGTTTGCAGTGATCTTTTCTTGGTGTGTGTGTGTGCATTGTTTGCAGAGAGAAAGAATCCAATGCATGTGATGTTTTTATGTTTGCATGTGTGTGTGTAGTGTTTGCAGAGAGAAAGACAATGACATGTAATAGAAAGAATCCAATGCATGTGATGTCTTTATGTTTGCATGTGTGTATGTGTGCAGTGTTTGCAAAGAGAAAGACAATGACATGTGATTGAGATCATTACGGATCCAATGTTTGAAAATGATAAAAGTTGCATATGATATTTTCAATAAATGAATAGTATTTGCAGAGAGAAAGACAATGACATGTGATAGAAAGAATCCAATGCATGTAATGTCTTTATGTTTTCATGTATGTGTGCAGTGTTTGCAAAGAGAAAGACAATGACACATGATTGAGATCATTACGGATCCAATGTTTGAAAATGATAATAGTTGCATATGATATTTTCAATAAATGAATAGTATTTGCAGAGAGAAAGACAATGACATAAACATCTCACGACTACATTAATTTTTGAACATACCAAAAGTATCGAGTTGGGCCAAGCGAGTAAATCCCAATCACAGGCAGCCGTGGCCTCCACATTCTTAATGAGTCTGGCCCAATTACCATAAGGCCCAAGGCCGCGGCCGGGATCGATCGACCTAAGCTCATTGTCCGGCCTCCAAGGTCCCGACCTAGCTTGGTCCGACTCTACGATCCATGCTCTAGTCGAGTGCACGATCCAGCTCTACCCGCCAGTCAGGTCGACCTAACCTCAAATGGCGACCTCGACCTAATAAGCAAGCGTCGACCTAACTGATACAGACGCACGTGCTTCAAATCTTTCCATAACCGGTTCCCTACAATTCAGGAGCCAATCCAGGACACGTTCCCATGACATGTAACTGTCCCATGAATCACGGAGCTCATGTAGCCCCACCAAAAGTAACCGCACTCATCAACTATAAATACATTACCACTACAACGGTTATGAGGTAACTGCAATTTTGTTATCTGAATCATATTTATTCAATACATTTTTGCTCTCCAATTCAAATACTTACTCTCACGCCCGAGGGTCTAAGCCGGAGACACATCCGGCTAGTCGTGGGTTCTGGTTTTCAGGTCAAGGAGCCAAGTGACCAGTCCTGCTACGTGGAGGAAGATTGATAAGCACATTTCCTGCGGCATCAGTTTGGTTCCATTGCCGGGAACGTGCATAACTTGACCTCGAAAGTTTTCTCAACCTGCAATCATGGTGACTTCGGAGGGACATGTATCTGAAGCCTCACTCGGGCACGAAGAAGGAAACAATAATGCAAATGCAAACACTGGAAACGCTAATTTTCCTCCTCCCCCTCCACTGCGTTAACACGCTAGGGCAACGCGATCTAACAGTGTGGCTGATGGCAGAGGATTGCCAGATGGAAAGAGAGATAAGCGGCCTATGGAGGGACAAGGAGTTCCACCTCCTCCAAAGCGCCCTACTGGGCAGTTGAACGCTGGAAGCAGGCCAGGTCCCTCATCCAATCCCCTGAGTAGAAAGGAGATGCTGTTGGAGCGAGCTCAGATTCTGGCTGAGTTACTAGCAATGGAGGATGCGGAGCAGGCAGATAGAAGGTCTGAAAGGGTAGCTCCATCTCAAGTTTCAAACAGGGAGCATGCTAGGAGTGCTCGACCGAAGGAGACTGTAGGACAGAATGTTGATCAAAGGATGGTGGTGCGACCTCAATCGCCTATTCATGTCCCAAGTGACGATCTCAGGGCCAGTCTCAACAGAAACAGGGAGCAAGAAGCTCAGTCGGACCTGAGGACACGGCTAGAGGCCAACCGAAGCATGCGTAGATCACCAGCCAGAACACAAAGGTCTCAATCCCACAGGGAAAGGAATGGGCGCAGGTCGCCTATGAGAGAAGCAAGGCGCAGGTCGCCACCCAGGAATGATAGGCGCAGGTCGCCATTAAGAGATGATAGGCGCAAGTCGCCAAATCAGTCTGTGAGGTCACCTTCCAACAGAGATAGGAGGGACAGAGGAATAACTCCCCCTAGAAGCGAAAGACATAGAGCCAATTCTGGGAGAGAAAATCACCAGGAAGAGAAGCAAAGGTCGAATGACGTCTCCCATGCTAGGGACGACAGGCCCGACGCTAGGGAGTGGCTCCTTTGGAAGAAGAAGTTCGAACAGTGGGAGGCTGAGAAGAAGGAAAGTACTGGAAAAAGTGAGCACAAGAATTTTGCTCTCCGTCCATTGGCCAAAGATTTACTCGATCGTCGACCTCCGCCAGGCTTCAGATTGCCAGTCTTGGAAAAATACTCGGGAGCAACTAACGCCAAAAGCCATATACAGCACTTGGAGGCTACCATGTGCTTTGTCTCCCACGAGGACGACATGATGTGCAAGGCACTTACCAGCACACTCACAGGGGCAGCCCTTACTTGGCTTAATGGTTTAGCACCGGGTTGTATCACAACTTGGTCTTATATGAGGACTAAATTTTTGGAACGCTTCTCGACTACAGGGGCTAGGAAGATAACCATCACCGATCTGAACAACTTGGTGCAAGGGAAAAATGAAAGCTCAATGAGCTACTACACCAAGTTTAAGGAGATGGTTGACAAGATCGAGGAGGACCTCACAGACAGAGAGGTGATCAACTGTTTTAGGAGTGGAATTACTTCCTTGGATATGGACTACGAGCTAACAGTTCGGACAGTCACTACTCGACAAGAGTTATTTGAGAAGGCTTACAATGTAGCATTGGCTGAGGAGAGAAAGGAGAAGAAAAATGGGAAAGGCCCCAAGACTGAGGTCGCTGATGATAAGAAAGACTCAGCCAAGAACGGGGGAAACAATAAGAATGGCAAAAACAGAATCAGGGCGACTGAGAAGGTGCCCGAGGCGGATTAAGTCGTACGGCTGCATTGTTCAATTTTCCAGGTTCCAATCCTTTTCAGTTTCAGGTTGCTCCCCAAACATTTTAGGCACCTTTCAGCTCCAGAAAGCTTCATGTTCAGTATATAAAATATGCACAATTCCCAAGAACCAAGATGCAATGCAAGGCGAAGAAAGAAAAAAGCAAGCACGGCAAATGGAATCCGCGACGGGAGGCTAACCCGCTCGAAAGAAAAAAGCTTTCTTTTTATTTTTTTCGAAAAGGGATACCGGTACGTGGGATTGTTAGACCATCGTTTATCCCAAGCCTCGGGTTAGGAAGCGATACAGGAAGGTTAATGGTTTCCACCTATATACCGGGTATAATTTTTTTTTTATTTTAAAAATGAAAGCTTTCTCCTTTGGTTTGTCCCCAGCGGAGTCGCCAAACTGTGAATGTGGGGGCCCAAATATTTTTTGTGTTTTATTTGGATTCACTTGAGTTTGGAAACATCCAGTTTAATTTGAAAAAAACGGAGTCGCCATGCCATTTTGATTTCCTCAAAACTTTGAAATAAAGGAATTAGGGTCCGGAGGTTAAGTTACCCCTTGGGAAGAATGTTTGGCGTTCACCCAAGGTGCCTTGCCGAAGCAAGTCTCCCAAGATTCCATTTTTCGTGCTTGCTTGCGTGCTTTCTTGTGTGCATGTGTTGAAAAGAAGGGGGGGGGGAATGTTTCAAGTTGTCTTTCGGACATATAAACCATTTAGTTGGTTATCGCTCGGGATTCCTTGGATTTTTATGTGTTCGTGACTTTGATCCCGTCCTCATCTTGGACTTGTGATCATCACTATTTGACCTTGGGTCATGTGTGATCGAGAGAAGGACTCTCTCTTATGGTCCAAGAGTGAGGTTCTTTAGAGAGGAATATTCTTAGCCCATCAATCCTACATCTTGAGACGATTGAGCTTGTGTAGGGACTATTATGCTCGTCTCAAGTGATGATCGAAGATATAGGGTTCAAGATTTATCCATTTCTAAAGGGATTACGGCACCTTTAATGGAAGAAACGACGTAAAGATGGGATCTTTACATCGGTCTGCTCCAAGGATGCATCAAATACCAAAGGGGACTAGGGGAAGGGTATAAAGATTGGATCTTTATGATCTTCCTATGCTTTTCGTGCCTTAGGAAGGTCACTACGCAATCCTAGGAAAGAGAGATCCAACCATGAGGGACATGAAGGATGCATTCTAAACTAAAAATGACATTTTTAATGAAAAAGATGACATTTTGGATGCAAAGGATGCTATTTGATGTAAAGAAATGATCTTTAATGCAAAGGATGCAACTTTTATATGTAAAAATGACATTTCAAGTGCAAAGGATGCAACTTTAATGCAAAGGTAACATATTTAATGCAAATGATGCAACTTTATATGAAAAGATGTTATTTTGAGAGCAAAGGATGCTACTTTTCACATCACCATGTGAGAGATCCACCCTAGAACAAGCCTTTTTTGAGGTCTTATTTGTTCATCCTTGGGTTGGATCCTCCATGGATCCTATGTGATAGGGGAATAGGGGTAAGATGATTTACATGTTTAAAGAAAGGATCTTTAATGACAATATCAAATACCAAACAAGTATATAATGATATGGAGAGCAATGAGCAATATATCACATAAATACAAGTATATTTCAAGAAAAAGGGGATGAGAGGTTACCAATGGTGGTGTTTCTCTATCTCCTTGAAGTTTGCCTAGGGAAGGACCAACTTTGGAAGGTTTTGAAGAGGAGGGAGGTGGGTTTTGGCACTCTCAACTTTCTGTAATTTTGGGGTGGTATTTTGGCAGAATAACAATGCTCCAAAAACTCTTCCTCAAAATGAATAGAGGAGGTCTCTATTTATAGGCAGTCTGGCAAAAGCTTATGAAGCCGTGCGGCTTGGAGTTCTTGCCTAATGCAGCCGTGCGACATTATCCCTTATGACTCAGCACATATCTAGAATCATGCAAGGTGGCCTTCTAGAAGGGCATTTTCACCGAAGGAATACGTGGAATTTTAATTCCTAGTAAGTCCTTCGCCCCTCGGAAGGTTCGGAAAAGTTCCCGAATTGCCCCTGAACTTTAGGAAAGTCCGGGGAATTGCCGGGAAACTTAACCGGAAGGCATGAGCCAGATTTGGGTACTTACAGCCGCGAAGACCTGCAAGCTTCTTCGCAAAAGATCGTATCCCCACAAACCGGCGGGTCAACGTATCAAAGGATCTCCCCGAGACCTGCGCAAGCAAACAACCAAAGAAACGCTCAGCTAAAGAAAAGCAATCATACTCGACAAAAAGAGAAAAATGCAAAAAATATGCCAAGATGGAAAAGAGTAAGCACACTCATCGGAGCATCCGAGTCAACCCGATAAGCAGCAGGAGCTTGCTCTGGGATGGACACCGACACCCTCCTCCTCGACGAATCCCCGCGGACATATGTGAAGTCCGTCCCAGGCACCGGAACATCTGGGGGACGTGGTGGGCAATCCTGCCTCTCCCTCGCCAACACCTGCGGCGTCCTCAACTTCCGCCTGACGAAGGCCCCGTACTCCTCGCCATACAGGATGAACTCCTCGGCGCTCACGCCCTCCAAGTACCTATCGTACTCCAGCACATCCATGTCACGAGGATGCATCATCCCGAAGGGAGGATCCCTCGGAGCCACAGGGGGCTCGCCTGGGCCATGCTGCCAGAAGACCCTCTCCCCCAAATACATAACATTCCAAGTCAGGCCCCGCAGTATCTTCCTCTGCCGTGTCAGCGCAGGACCGCCCTCGAGCTCGTCATCGCCATATCGAGCCCAGGGGTACAGCTCAAACCCCGTCGGACTATCTCTCTCCAGGAACTCCTGCACATCCCGATATGCAACAGTAAGCTTCCCCCTAATCGTCCTCCTCCTCCTCAAAGGACGTGCCCAGCCCAGCATAGCAGGATAGGCCACCATGGCCTCAGCCTCCCGATCTCACGGCTGACATCGGAAGATCTCATAGCACCACACCTGCAAAAAAAAGCGGATAGTGCTTAGAACAAAAGAAAAAAGAAGACGGAGAAACATAAATTGCTAAACCACAAACAGCTATAAACTCATACCTCCAGTGTAAAATCTAAGCATCCTAGAGAACTGGCCACGCCTCGGCTAAATCGGTCCATGGAGAAGTAGAGCTCGGCCAAGCCCGCCTCGCCCCAAGCAATCTCACCAACCCTCCCCAAGTCCACCAAACTCTTCAGCAGAGGAAAAAGAGCGGAGGAGGCATGATTCGAGAACAGAGTCTCGGAAAGAGCAAACCACTGAAAGGAGCGCGCCAGCTACTCAGCCATCACCAATCCGGTGCCCCGGCGATAAGCCCCGATGTTGGCCGTGATCTGCGCCTCTACATCGCTATACAGCATACCCAGGCCCTTACGAGGGAAGGGCGCAAAGCCCAGCAGCTCCGCCAGCGTCCCATCAGACATCCTGTCCCGCCATCTCACTGGCTCTCCTTTGAAGGAAAGCCCAGTAATCGCCGCAAAATCGGTAGGAGTCACCGTCACCTCTCCCCAACTAAGATGGAAGGTATGTGTGGTGTCCCACCAATACTCAGACAAAGCAAAGAAGATGCCCTTGTTCTTCTGCGTCTCCGCTATCCCGGCAAGGTTCTCAACAAAATCGCCTAAACCGGAATTAAAGACCAGTCTCTTAGGACTCGGTCTACCTGGAGATCTCCGGCAGATGCTGCCACAGCTCAACTACGGCCTCGAGCGACCCCCGAGACTTCATCTTCTTTGCCTTTCCAAATGAAGGCACCTCATCCTGCAGGTAAACACAGCAAAGGTACGTCAATAACAGTACTTAATGCAAATATACAAAAAGAAACGAAAACACAAAAGTCCGTCCCAACACGGCAAAACATAAAAAGTCCGTCCCAACACGGCAAAACATAAAATGTCCGTCCCAACACGGCAAAACATAAAGAACCCATCACAAAAACACGGCGCACATTGCACATAACTTTCCCCACATAGTCCGTCACAAAAACACGGCACGCACTACACGACACATTTTCAAGAACCCGTCACAAAAATACGGCACGCACTATGCAATTTTCTCAAAAGTGGGATCCGTCCCTACACGACACATTTTCAAAAAAACCCGTCACAAAAATACGGCACACATTGCACATAAATTTCCCACAGAGTCTGTCACAAAACACGGCACACGTCACACTTTTCACACAAAGTCCGTCCCTACACGGCATTTTTTTTTCACAATGTACATACGGAAATAGCCTAAGGTACAAATCACCGAAGCATGCATTTCAGAGAGAGGCACTTTATTTTTACAAATAAGAGCTAATCTCCTCATTTTTGCACAAAAATCACATACCCACAATTCTTGCACATTCAATTTCAACAAATCAACATCAATTTCACAAATTGATCATGGCAACAACAAAAGCCCCAAATATGCAAAAACTAAAACCTAGTTCTAGTTTACAACAATTCAAGCAAGAATCGAAGCAAAAATTGATCTCTTACCTCCCTTACGATCCTCCCCCGCAAGTTGTGCACCTCTGGATCCGGATACAACACATCCGGATTCCTCGACGATGGAACAAAGGAAGTGCAATTCCTTTGAAGGTCCAACCTCCTCTCAATAGCCTCTTGGCTCCTCTGACGACGACCACGTCTAGCTCTTTTCGCCATTACAAGCAATTCAAGCAACTAGGAAGAGTTTCCTTAAGAAATTTTTGGCCAAAAACCAAATTTTTTCTCTCTCTCTCGTTCGAACAGAAGGAGAAAATGAAGTTGTTGTTCGTTTCTGGAAAACTAATTTTTGATTTCTAGAAAATCAATCTTCACAGCCCATCCGTGCGGACCACTTTGCAAAGAAGTGGTATCCGTGCGGACCACTTTGTATCTCCTGACGAGATTACCCTTTTGCCCTTATAATCTTTGCCCCTGGCTGTCCAAAGGCCTTTTTCAGCAAATTCAATGCAGTTTGGTCCTTAACCCAACCAAACAAACCCCGGCCGTCATCGTATGCCCGAATCTCACCCACTAAACGATAAAATTAGAACCGGCCGTCATCGTAAGCCCGAACATCGCCCATTAAACGGTAAAACAAACACAAATCCCAAGGCACAAAATGCCTCCAAAACATAAAACACGAAACAAACCCCGGCCGTCATCGTAAGCCCGAATCTCACCCACTAAACGGTAAAATTAACACCGGCCGTCATCGTAAGCCCGAACATCGCCCACTAAACGGTAAAACAAACACAAAAGGCGCAAACTCCCCCAAACACAAATCCCAAGGCACAAAACGCCTCCAAAACATAAAACACGAAACAAACCCTGGCCATCAAAGTAAGCCCGAACTCCTTCCCCAGCAGACAAAGGTCAAAACGACCATCCATAGGGCACCACCATGCCCTCCCATTATCCATGGGACACCACCATGTCCTCGCAACCGACCTCGGCGGTCGTCATATCCTTAGGACACCACCATGTCCTCGCAACCGACCTCGGCGGTCGTCATATCCTTAGGACACCACCATGTCCTCGCAATCGACCTTGGCGGTTATCATATCCTTGGGACACCACCATGTCCTCGCAACCGACCTTGGCAGTCATCATATCCTTGGGACACCACCATGTCCTCGCAACCGACCTCGGCGGTCATCATATCCTTAGGACACCACCATGTCCTCGCAACCGACCTCGGTGATTGTCATATCCTTGGGACACCACCATGTCCTCGCAACCGACCTCGGCGGTCGTTATATCCTTGGGGCACCACCATGTCCTCGCAACCGACCTCGGCGGTCGTCATATCCTTGGGACACCACCATGTCTCGCATAGCCGAGGCCTCGTCGGTCGTCATATCCTTGGGACACCACCATGTCCACGCAACCGACCTCGACGGTCGTCATATCCTTGGGACACCACCATGTCCTCGCAACTGAACTCGGCGGTCGTCATATCCTTACGACACCACCATGTCCTCACAATCGACCTCGTCGGTCGTCATATCCTTGGGACACCACCATGTCCTCGAAACCGACCTCGGCGGTCATCATATCCTTGGGACCATGTCCTCGCAACCGACCTCGGTGGTCGTCATATCCTTGGGACACCACCATGTCCTCGCAATCGACCTCGGCGGTCATCATATCCTTAGGACGCCACCATGCCCTCGCAACCGACCTCGGCGGTCACCATATCCTTAGGGCACCACCATGCCCTCACCATATCCTTAGGGCACCACCATGCCCTCCCATCATCGTAGGGCACCACCATGCCCTCGCAACCGACCTCGGCGGTCACCTCATCTAAGGGCACCACCACGCCCGCATACACTCACGATTACACGATCTCCTCCGAACTACGATCAGGCTTGATTCTCGCTAGGGATACGTAGGAATCCTATCAAAGGGTCTGACCAGGCCCGGCCTAAACGGTCACACAGCAGGACACTACCATGTCTTCACAACAGACCTTAGCGGTCACACAATGGGACACCACCATGTCCTCACAATCGACCTAAATGGTCCCACAGTAGGACACCACCATGTCCTCACAGCCAACCTACATGGTCACATCCTCTCCCTGCACGCGATCCAGATCAGGACCCTTATCTTATCGATGACCCCACTCCCTCCGTAAGTGACGTCGTCGAGGGGCTTCTGTAAGTATCCCAATCTGGATCACTCCTTTCCAAATGCACGGGAAACACCACAGACTCACACAAACGTGATCTCGAACATTCGTAGCCTTCAAAAACCCCAAAAACCACCAACCAAACCAAGGGGGGCCATTCTGGGATAAAAAAGTACAAAAGGACGTTTTGGGAATTTTGAAAATTTTGGAAAAGCAATGGCTGTCCATGCGGACCACTTTGCATCCAGACATCATAATTACAAAATCCCCTTAAAGTCCACAATATTCCCTTAAATCCAGGAAAACCAAAAAACTGGTAATGGCTGACAGTGTCGTGCGACACAACTAGCCAGAATCTGGACCCTATAAATAGAGGCTTCCCCCTCTCATTTTTCACACACAATCCTTTTCTCCTCTCTCCCCTCAGCCTTCAGACACCTCTTTAAGACCCTTCGGGGCAATCCCGATCCCTTTCGGTTCCCTTCGGAGCATTCCGAGGCCCCTCGTGGTACTCTGAAGCTCTGTCGAGCCCTATCGAGCGCTCCCGAGACGCTCCCGAGCTGCCCCGAGGCACTCCTGAGGCATTCCGAAGCCTTCCCAATCCATCCCGAAGCCACCGCCAAGCCATCCCGAGGTGTCCGGCCCTTTCAGAGGCTCGATCGACGATTTCGACGCACGTCGAAACTTCTGTCAGAGCACAACCGCGATTCCAACGCACGCCGGAACTCTGCCCGAGTGCAACCAACGATCCCAACACACGATGAAACTCTGCCCGAGTACACACCTGACAATCCAAAAATACGCGAAACTCTGTCATGGACACCGGCACATTCCGAAGTAATCCCGATCCATCCCGGAACACTATTTAACCCTCAAACATTATTCCCCTGCGGAAGACAGAAATGAACCAACATTGGTAAGGCTTCCTTCCATTACTATTTTAATACATTTCAATACGTAGTGTACAATGTAGACATCAGATACAACATGCAATTTTAAAAGCACACACACACACACATAAAACTTTTAAAGAAAGAAGGGGTACCGAAAGACTCGTTTTTACGAGGCGACTCGGGTGCGCATTTACTATGCCCTTCCCGAGGAGTAACCTGACCTCGGAACTCAAAATCTCATCACACAACAATAGTTTTTTAAACTGATGCCTTTTCTCAATGTTTTGGGCTAAATCAAAACAACATGGCGACTCTACGAATGAAAACGCAGCGAACACATGGTCCCGATCGAACCGAGATGCCGGGGCGCCTCGTGCGCCTCTCGGATCCGGGTAATTTCAGTAAGTGCTATTGCAAACTCAAGGTAGCTATCAACCCCTTATATATATTCCCTAGAAAATTTATTGGAAAGATGCATCCAACTTTTATCCATTATAAGAGAGAGTGATAAACTACAAAAAATTAGAAGAAAAAATTGATATAAAACTTGTGATGAAAAACAAATAGACTAAAGGGATGGATATAAGAATGGTGTATCTAAGAGATCATTTATAGAGTACGAAATACTTTAGGTGACAAAATAAAAAATTAAAATATTCGTCACCCAAAAAGATATTCCTTCATCATTGTAAAGAAGTTTTTGATGAAATTATTAAGACATGATGTGAATGTGGTGCCCAAGATCGCGGCTTTTTGTTTTTAGATGTTGAACCGCTTTCTCGTGTAAGGGGATCACCGCCTCACATCGGTTTGGAAACATCCGGTTTAATTTGAAAAACGGAGTCGCCACGCCATTTTGATTTCCTCAAAACTTTGAAAAAAAGGATTTGGGTCCGGAGGTTAAGTTACCCTTTGGGAAGAACGGGTTGTTGTTCACCCAAAGAGCCTTGCCGAAGCAAGTCTTCCAAGATCCGATTTTCATGATTGCCTTAATGTTTTCGTGTGTGGGATGTGTGCTTTGAAAAAGGAGGGAATGTTCCAAGTGGTCTTCCGGACGTATAAAACATGAGTTGGTTATCGCTCGGGATTCCTTGGATTTTTGATGTGTTCGAGACTTTGGTCCCGTTCTCATCTTGGACTTATGATCATCATGATGAGACCTTGGGTCACATGAGATCGAAAAAGGGACACCGTTTTTTATAGTCCAAAGATGAGACTCTTTAGAAAGGAATGACCTTTGCCCATCAATTCTACATCTTGAGACGATTGGATCTTTATCGGGGCCTTTATGCTCGTCTCAAGTGATGATCGGAGATATGTGGCTCAAGTTCATCCTTTTCTAAAGGATAATCCGTTTGTGGCATCTTTAAGTGGAGGAAATGATGTAAAGATAGGACCTTTACACCATTTTGCTCCAAGATGATGCTCCAAGTATCAAAGGGGACTAGGGGAGGGGTATAAAGATTGGATCTTTATACTCATCCTACGCATTTTTGTGCCTTATGAAGGTCACTAGGCAATCCTAGGAGAGAGATCCAACCATGAGAGACATGGGGAAATGCATTTTTAAGCTAAAGATGACATTTTTATGAAAAGATGACATTTTGTAAGCAAAGATGACATTTTATAAGCAAAGGATGCTACTTTATATGCAAAAATGACATTTTAAGTGCAAAGGATGCTACTTTATATGCAAAGATGCTAGTTTATATGCAAAGGATGCTAGTTTATATGCAAAGGATGCTACTTTATATGTAAAGATGACATTTTAAGTGCTAATGATGCTATTTTCACATCACCGTGTGAGAGATCCACCCTAGAACAAGCCTTTTGAGGTCTTATTGTTCATCCTTGGGTTGGATCTTCCATGGATCCTATGTGATAGGGGAAAGGGGGTGATATGATTTACATGCCTAAAGATGGGATCTTTAATGACAATATATCAAGTACCAAGCAAGTATATAACAATATGTAAAGCAAAGAGCAATATATCACATAATAACAAGTATATTTCAAGATAAAGAGGAGGAGAGGTTACCAATGGTGGTGTCCCTCTATCTCCTTGAAGTTTGCCTAGGGAAGGACCAACTTTGGAAGGGTTTTGAAGAGGAGGGAGGTGGTTTTTGATACTCTCAGCTCTCTGTAATTTCGTGGTGATATTTTGGCAGAGTAAACTGATAAAAATCCTTTATAAAAATGGGTAGAGGAGGCCTCTATTTATAGGCACTCTGGCAATGGCTAATGAAGCCGTGCGACTGTAACCCCAGGACTAATGAGGCCGTGCGGTCTTATCCAGAGATGACTCAGCTTATTTCTAGAACCATGCAAGGTGGCCTTCTAGAAGGGCTTTTCCAGCGAAGGACTACGTGAAATTTTAATTCCTAGCAAGTCCTTCGCCCCTCGGAAGGTTTGGAAAAGTTCCCAAATTGCCCTTGAACTTTAGAAAAGTCCGGGGAATTATCGGAAAACTTAACCGGAAGGCATGAGCCAGATTTGGGTACTTACACATGACTAGACTAATTTGCAGTGACATGACTAGACTAATTTGCAGTGACATGACTAGACTATTTTGATAACAATATTGATCACATGGGAAGACTACACTATTTATGATGTAACTATATAGAGCAATTTTCAAGTACTAGACTTTTTTTATAACATTATTGATCACATGGGAAGACTACACTATTTATGATGTAACTATTGAGAGCAATTTTCAAGGAGAATATCACGATAAAATGAACTCTACTTGTCCAAATACTACACATAAAATTGACGAAACTTTAGGTGACCAATAGTTTGTCACCTAAATTTAGACACCTTATTGTGGTTACCGAAGTTTTAGTCAGCCTAGCGTCATCAGGTATGACCTAAGTACGGTTGCCTACAATGTTTGTTGTATTAGTCACCTATTTAGTGACCAAACAGAGCTAGTCACCTAAAATTCTTGTAAGGTGACCAATATTTTTTGTCGTAATTCCTTATTCATCTAAAAATATTCTTACGTAACCAAAATATCAATTCGTCACATAATATTTATAACGTGACAAACAGACTGGTTGCCAAAGCATTAGTCACCTAAAACTTACTTTGGGTGACCAAATACTTTTGGTCATGTAAATTTTTATTTAAGGTGACTATATTGTTAGTCACCAAAGATAACCTGATGTGACTAAAGTTACATTTGGTGGCTTAAAACCTTCGTAAGGCAACTAATTTGTTTGTCACCTAAAAATGGCCACGAAAGATTATTTTAAGTGACCAAATTTTTATTTATCGCCTAATGTCAATTTAGGTGACCAAATAATGTTTGTTACCTTAGATTTGTCACCTAAACTACATTTTCTAGTAGTGTTTATCAAAAGTGCTAGTAGTACCAACGATAACAATTGTACGAACAGATTCACACACTAAAACTTGAATGGTTTAAAAAGAGTTTACAGCGGAAAATAACAATACAAGAGATATATTTTTCACGTTATATATAAATATATAACTTGAGGGTGCCCGAAGGCGAATACCTCTATTAATATGAGTTATACTTACAAAGGCCGAAAGTTCTCTAGAAATAACACATGAACGATCTATAGAGGAGTCACCTGATTGACAGTTAATGGAGGTTGTCACCTAGTTTGACAATTAATGGAGGTTGTCACCTGAAGAAACTAAAGCTTACGTCGCTATCGAGGAGATAGAGGTAGCTAAAGTTGGAAAACTTGAGCGTACTTCACCATCTGTGAGATAGAGGTAGCTAAAGTTTGAAGACTTGAGCGTACTTCACTATCTATGAGATAGAGGTATCTTAAGTTGGAAAACTTGAGCGTACTTCACCATCTGTGAGATAGAGGTAGCTAAAGTTTGAAGAACTTGAGCGTACTTTACCATCTGTGAGATAGAGGCAGCTAAAGTTTGAAGAACTTGAGCGTACTTCACCATCTGTGAGATAGAGGTAGCTAAAGTTTGGAGAACTCAAGCGTACTTCACCATCTGTGAGATAGTGGTAGCTTAAGTTTGGAGAACTTGAGCGTACTTCACTATCTATGAGATAAACGTAGCTTAAGTTTGAGTTTTGACAATTCGGAGGTTGTCACCTAGCGTTATTCCGTCATAACGGAAGTAACGGAGGCGACTCGGGAGGAAAGCTTATTTGCATTTGGAGATAATGGATATCCTTTGGGAAACAGCGTTAATCTGGTTGAGAAGTAACGGGAGTTATATTCCTAAGTGGAAAGTTCAGGGACAAAGATGTAATTTCTGCTCAGAGCAAATGAGGCCGCCCGGCATGAGATGAGGGCAAAAGAAGCCGTACGACTTGGAGTTTAATTTCACCAGATTATTTAAACTGAATTTGAAACGTGCAAACAGCATTGCTGTTTTGTTCTGCCGAGGAAGAGAAAGAGAGGAGAGAGAAAAAAATTTGAATTCCTTCAATTCTCTTACTTTCTTCACCTAAGATGGATTCGGAAGGGAACCCGATGCCTAGGCAAGCACGGAGGAACATATCCGAAGCCGCTAGGAGGAGGAGGAGGGAGCTCGTTCGTACGGAGAGGAAGCATGACTTCAACACGCCTCCATCGGAGCTTTATCCCGGTAGGGGAGAACACAAATCTACTAAACCTCAATCTGTTGGGGTAAGCATTCTTGATTTGCTTGATTTTATCAATTTTTGATAGAATTTTGATTGATTTAGGGCTTGACCCAAATTTTAGGAATTTTTCGAATTTTCCTAAGATTTATTTTTGATAATTTTGGAATCTTAATGATTAACCTATGAGGCTAAGGAGATAAATGAACATGCATGTGTGATTTATTTGAAAAATAATGAGAATGACCCATTTTTTAAAAATAAAGTAAGAAAAATGATGTCTAAAATGTGACGGAGTTCTTGCATGTGCTAGAACTAGGTCAATTTACGATAATGGATGGTAAAATAAGATTGTGGACGATGAAAAGGATTCATGCATGCAATTTTGAAAGAATTAATGCTTACGTGCAAAGAATGTTGAAAATTGAACTTTTGTGCTTGAGAGAGCAATGTGCTCGACATGACGTGTTTCAAGTGATGAAAGACACGTTTTCTAGGCTAAGGATGCTAGAAATATCTTATGAATGCTTATCTTTGAAAATATGTGCACTTTTGAATATATGCATATTTTTGAGATGAGATGAAGGACTAACACATTTTTTGTTGTGCTTTACTACAGGAGAACAAGTCGAGGGGACCTTCTGAGGTTGCGGTGAAGCTATGGGACAGAATGCCCAACTTTGAGAAGAATGGGGTGAATCCCAAGTGGCGGTAATGGCTACCGGGCTTGATTCTTTATTGATGCTATTGGTAGAGGTATTCACGTGACCTCTAAGAGTAAGGGGCTAGTCCAGGCCCTCTCGAGTTACGGTGGGACACCACCCACAACTTTCATCTTACT
This sequence comes from Adenophora triphylla var. japonica, assembly GCA_022495995.1. NCBI lineage: Eukaryota > Viridiplantae > Streptophyta > Magnoliopsida > Asterales > Campanulaceae > Adenophora > Adenophora triphylla. Next base: position 273,811 of record JAFEMH010001476.1, on the reverse strand, counting down.
GGGGGAGATTATGGTGACTCGGCGATTTCTTTGCTATCAGGCTTGCAGTTCACTAGGAGGCCTGTGACCTGGAGAGATCACATTACTGCGGCTGAGTTCAGGGATCTGGTTGGGTTTGACCTCCGTCCTAAGGGACTTGGGATGGAGACAAGGAATGTGGAGGTGGCAATCCTGGGGTTCATGCAGGGGTTTGCCGCCAACGAGGTGACTGCCCACCAGCTTGCGAGAGCTTTTACGTGGTTGATGCTTGTCGGTCACCATTTTTGCAAACTTCTGGGACATTGGCAATGCTTATGCCTGCTTGACTCTTTGGAGAACCTGGATGAGGTTGGGGCGATCTCTTGGGGTGAGGCCGGATTGGTGGAGCTTTATTTCTCCTTGGATATGTACAGCCGGAACAAGGCTGATTCTTCTCTTTTGCACTTGAGGTAGTCTCACTTTCTTTTCTCTCTTTTACTTTTATTTCTTGAGACTTTTATGAGAGAAAATGACCTTTTTGTTTTGAACATGCAGGTCTGGTTTTGTGAGGTGATTGGGTTCTTTCCTTGGAACCAACAGAGTGATCCAGAGATCTTCCCGGCTATGATTCGCTGGAGGGGAGAGGCTAGAGATAAGTTCACCGGGAAGACCCGGATTACTTTTGATTACAAGATGGTGAGACCGGTTATCAACAGGGATGGTCATGAGGGAGTGGATTTTTATCCTTGGGGGAGGTACCCGGAGGCTTTGCTAGGGGATGCCTTGGTTGTGACCAGGCAGAGGAGGTGGCTGACAGGGCTGACCTGTGATATCATCTATCTGGGGGACCGCTTTTCCAGGCAGCATGGCCACGTCCCTCCTTTGGACGCTATCACTCCTCATGACCCTCCTCAGCTCATGCTACAACACATAAACTGGTCAGCGAATGAGATAGAGAGGTATCGGGCTGGTGTGGCAGCCGAGGAATATTTTGACTTTGCTACACCGTACACCACCTTCGTGGAGCAGCGGTTGAGGATGCCGCAGAAGCTAGTGAAGATAGCTGCCGTTCAGGGGTACGGGGAAGCTGAGCCGACTGATCCGCCCATGCCTCCTGCTCATCTCTCCTACGTGGTGAATGGGGTACCGAGGAGGTTCATGGTGCCTATTCCTGACACGAGGGAGCCCCAGTATACTCTGCCTGCTGATAGCACTATAAGTATCTCTAGGGTCCTTCCCTTTTCAACTTTCTTTGCTTTCTACAATTTTGAGAATTTCTGAAATTTTCTAAGCTTTTCTTTTCCTCTTCTCGCAGGTCCCTGCTCGTACTTATGATGGCTTGGTATGGCAGAACAGGGGTTGGAAGGATGTGTGCCGGTCCCTTCTGAGGAAGTTGGCCTGCGCTTCCAGGGCTGAGGCAAATGTGCAGGAGCCCGTGCACAAGAGGAGGCACGTTGGGAGCACAGCCTTTACCTCGTCAGCCTCGGAGTATTCTTCTAGCGCCATGCCTCGGGGACATAGACCCAACACGGGCATTCTGGAGCAGCTGGCGGAGTATGAGCATGTGAATGTCAATCTATCTGACGTGAGTGATGCTGAAGATTTGATGAAGGATCGAGAGTTCTACGAACTAAGCAGTGACGACGAGGAGTTGGAAGCTTAGGATTCCTTAGGTTGACTTAGGAGAGGAGAGAAACAAACAATGAACACTTTTATGCACAATTTGTTTATTTTTCGTTTTATTTGGGCGCCAATGGGGCAAAAATAATGTATTAATCCTTCATTTGCTTTTCTTATCTATGCTTTATGTTTTTGCATATTACTTGAGCCTCGGGGCAGCTTTTTTGCTTGAAAATGGGGCGGAAATTGGTCCAAAATGATTTGTGATGATATGTGATTGCATGAATGGTGTTTAGGAAGGTTTTTATGCAAGTTTTATTGAGAAAGTGGGGTGAGAACTCCACTTGGGCAGCGGCTAGAGCCGCAGATTTTTTTCCGCAGAAGGCAAAAGACGCCGTCCAGGCTGTCTGGCAAATGCAGCCGTGCGGCTGGAAGTCTTGTCTGAACTGGTTTTTTTGAAATAAAATCAAGGGATGGCCTTTTCATTTCATTTTCACCCTAGACTTGTCCCAACTGATCCCAGAGCACATTTTTGACCAAAAATCATCAACTTTGATTACTGTCAATGGAGAAACCAATCAGATTGCAAAAGGGGAAAAGAGACCATTTTCTGTCCGATTTTCAATCTTGGATGAGACACAACTTTCAATCTAACAAGGGGCAGTTCGATACCACCTTCAAGATCAAATCTTTATGTCATTTGAAGGATCTCCCGCCCGATTGGGACCTTTTGAGAGCCGCAACGAGGTTTTGGGACGTTCGGAGACATGTTTACTGCTTTTCTTAAAATGAACTCGTCCCAACCTTCAAAGACTTCCGGGCATTGATTGGGGGTCCAAAAATTGAGGTCGTTTCGATTCCTCTAACTGGAGATGTGCCGGTGACGGTAAAGATGGCATCTTTTCTGCGAATCTCTCTGGAAGAGGCCGAGGGGATGATGGTAGCCCCTGACAGGATTGACCTTTCTGATATCCCGGGCAGGTTTGGGTCTCCGGATACGGCTGCGACCACATTGGCTATGGATGCATTTATCCTCTGCGTGTTCTCATTTCTGTTCACTGCCGAGTCCAGTAGGTAGAGTCTTGTCACGGTGGCCTTTTGGATATGGTCAGGGATTGTAGGGCTGGGAAGGATATTATCCCACTGGTTTTGGGTGAGACCCTGCATGGCATTGATAGGATGGCTAAGGGAGACCATTTCATGAGGTCTGGGAGCCCGGCGGTGCTGACTTTGTAGCTGCAGGAGAGGCTTGGGGCTTTGCCAGGGGCTTCACCTTCTCAATGCCCTTGGGTGATTTCCCGAGAGGGGTGCGCTAGGCAACGAAGACCGGGGTAGGCTGAGGAGCTGATGATGGCTAGGTTATCCATATCGGATATTCGGCTGGTGGGTGCCTCATTGGAGGTTGCGGAGCCCGGAGGACATTTGGGAGTCCTACATAGTGAGGGTTCCGGGCTTACGTTGGTCATCATTCTACATACCCTGCAGCATCCGGCCGGTTCGGGACATTACAGGAGCCATTGGGTGATTGGGAGGACATCCGTACCAGAGAGGTGGTGCCTTTGGATATGAGGGATCCAGCTAGCTTCTTATTCTTATCAAGGGCTTGGACATATACTGCTTTACCACCCGGGGCCATTCTCGAAGAGCGGGAAGAGTACCATCTTGACCACGGCCTACTTAGGGGACTGGGTATGAGAGGGAGATGGGAGCGACTCGGGTCATTGCAGGAGAGACGTCGGGCTTTATTTGGGGCGGCTGCGACTCGAGCAGGGATTTTAAGGGAGGCGAAGCCAAGGCGAGTCACCATAATCGGTCGGGTGACCTTATTAAGGATATGGAGGCCCGATATGAGAGGCTATCGGAAGTCGCTCCCCTTACTGAGGCTCAGAGGGAGGAGATACGAGCTCGTGCCAGGGTAGAGAAGGCACTTATTGACACAGGCTTGGTGGAGGCTCCAGTGAGGATACCTGAGATTGGGATGAGGGAGACCAACATCATTGACAAGAAGAGGAAAAACACTCGACGGGGTCGAGGTAAAGGGAAGAAGAACAAGGAAGACTCAGTGAATGACAGGCGATAGAGTATCTATTCTAGGATTCCCTTATTGCCATTTTGCAAACACAATTAGTTTATTAGGTCTTTTATGGTATTTTAGATCTTTGTAGCGAGGTTAGCGAGTCAAGAGTAGACCGTGCTTGAACTCATCAAGAAGTTTTTAACTTGTAATTAACAAAGATATTATCTTAGAATTTATAAGACACATTTCATGAAAATTTTATGTCTTATTTATTGTTTAGACCCGAACCATTTCGGCCGCCTACATTCCCCTTTTACAAGAAAGACTAAGAGGCTCAGGTCTTCGTAGTTCATTACGGTGAACTATCGGAATTTTTCCTTTTGGTCTTTTTTTATATATTTTTTTTATGTACCTTGTCTTTTGCCTAGACCGCCCTTTTTGGGGTTTTCAGCCTAGTTGGATATTACTCTTTTTGCACTATTTTTCTTCTTTTTTTTTTTATGTGCGACCCTGTTTTCTGCCTAGACCGCCCTTTTTGGGGTTTTCAGCCTAGCTGGGTATTACTCTTTTTGCGCTATGTATTTTTTTTCTTTTGTTTTCTTGTTGGTTCTTTTTTTTAGACATAATACCTGCGGAGCTTATCACCGTTGACTGGGTGGACAAAGAGATTGCCGTCCAGGTCTGCAAGCTTCATCGCTCCTCCCAAGAGTATTTTCTGCACCACATACGGGCCAATCCAAATGGGTTCCCACTTTCTCAGAGGGTTGTCTCTGGTGGGGGGCATCACTTTCAGTACTAGGTCACCCTTTCTGATGTCCCTGGCCTTGACTTTTTTGTCGAACGCCCTGGCCATTCACCTCTGGTAGGCTCGGGTGTGCTCCATGGATTTTAGCCTTCTTTCGTCGAAGCGGGGCCAACTCATTGTGCCGCTAGCCAATCTACCTCGTTGACCTTTGTTTTCCGGGGAGGACCCTTAGTGACGGGATCTCCAACTCCACGCGGCGACCTTTGCTTCCATCCCGCAGTAAGTTAGACAAAGGGAGTTTCTCCCTGTGGCCGTTCGGCAGACATTCTCAGAGTAGCCCCAGTGCCGTGTAGCTTCTCGTGCCGGTCGCTGACCATGGGTGGCCATTTTCCGGATAATCCGCTCGAGAGTCTTATTGGCAGCCTCTACTGCTCCATTGGTCTGAGGTCTGTATGGGGATGATTTGTGGCGAGTGATTCTGAATTCTGACAGCAATCTATCGCAGTCCCCTTCAAAGTGCGACCCGTTATCTGAAATGACCTCATTAGGCACCCCATATCTGCCCATGATATTTTCTTTGACAAACTGGGCCACCTTCTTGGAGGTAAGAACCTTGTAGGACTTGGCTTCTACCCACTTTGTGAAGTAGTCGATCGCCACTAGCACAAATTCATGCCCATTGCTTCCAGCCGGGGCTATTTTCCCTATCACGTCAATACCCCAAGTTGCAAACGGCCAAGGAGTCGTCATGCAGTACATGTCATGAGGCGGAAGATGATTGAGGTTGGCAAACCGTTGGCACTTGTCGCACGCTCGGACATCTTTGGACATGTTGATCATTTCCATTGAAATCCAGTAGTAGCCCATTCTGAGGATTACTTGCATCAATGCTCTGGCATTCATATGAGGACCGCAGGGACCATTGTGGACTTCGGTCATTAACTATCTTGCCCTTTCTTGGGTGACACATAAGAGGAGTGGTCCCTGGTACCGCTTCTTGTACAGGTCGTCCCCTAGAATGACATAGTGAGAGGCCAACCGTTTTAGGGCTTGCTAGCTCTTGGCTTTGATGCCTTCCCTTGGTCTACCTTCTTCATCTCTGGAAGCTGATTCCCCATCTTTGAGGAACTGGTAAATCTGACTGTACCAAGGTTCCTTGACAGGCTCAGGTCCCAAGTCTATTTCACAACAGAAAGCCGGGACTTCTCTTCTACCCACTCTGAACGGTTTTATTGCCTTTCCCTTGGGGATCTCTACCAATGAGGCTAGAGTAGCTAAGGCATCTGCAAATTTGTTCTTTTCCCTTGGCAGGTAATGGAAGGACACTTCTCTGAACTGCTGAGTCAATTCTTCCATGTAGGCATGATACTTCTGAAGATTAGGATCCACAGTCTTCCACTTGTTGGAGACCTGGTTGATGATCAGGGCTGAGTCTCCGTAGACCTCGAGTTCCCTGACATTCCTTTCTAAGGTAGCCTCTAAACCAGTAATGCAAGCTTCATACTCTGCGGCATTGTTCGTGGCAAGGAAGTTCAACTTGATGGCTATTGGCGTGTGCTCATCTTTCGGATCAACCAGGAGCATTCCTACGCCATTTCCTCTTTTGTTAGCTGCTCCGTCAAAGAAGAGATGACATCGGTTCTCAGGCTCAACTACGAAGATCCCTTCATCTGGGAATTGGGGTTCGGGCCCACAGTCCTCATTGCTAGGGAAGTTTGCCAGATGGTCTGACAATGCTTGACCTTTGATTGCCTTTCTCGTCACATAGTTGATGTCATACTCAGCCAAGAAGAACGACCACTTTGCTAGACACATCTAAAGAGAAGACTTGTCGAAGATGTACTTGATGGGGTCCATTTTCGAGACCAAGTTCACAGAGTGGGCTTGCATGTAATGCTTCGACTTGCGACTACCTGGAACCCTGCACAAGTCTTTTCGCACACCGAGTAATTGAGCTCACTTCCTTACAGCTTCCGACTGACAAAGTAAATGGCATTTTCTATCCGAGAGTCTTTCTTCTCCTGAGCAAGCATAGCCCCAACTGCCGTATCAGTGACAGTGAGATAGAGCAGAAGAGGTTTCTGTCCATGTGGGGGGCATAGCACTGGGGGATGTACCAAGTATGCCTTGATTTGGTCAAAGGCATCCTGGCATTCCTCAGTCCACTCTGTGTCTGCATTCTTCTTCATGAGCTTGAAGATGGGCTCGCACATGGTAGTCAGCTGGTTGACAAAACGGCTGATGTACTGTAATTTGCACATAAAGCTTTTGACCTATGTCTGGGTTCGAGGCAGCCTCATGTCCATAATGGCCTTGATCTTTCGAGGATCGACTTCAATGCCTCGTTCTGTGACCATGTACCCGAGCACTTTTCCCCTTGTCACCCCAAAGGTGAATTTAGTAGGGTTCAGTCTCATGGAATGCTGTCTCAACCTTTCAAAGAACTTTCGCAGGTCGACAAAGTGCTGTCCATCCGTACCTCTGGAATGGATTATCATGTCATCAACATAGACCTCAATTTCTTTGTGGATCATGTCGTGAAAGAGTGCAGTCGCTGCCCTTTGATACGTAGCCCCGACATTCTTAAGCCCAAAAGGCATCACAGTATAGCAGTACGTTCCCCACAGTATGATGAAGGCTGTCTTTTCTTGGTCCTCCTTGGCCATCTTGATCTGGTTGTAGCCAGCAAAGCCGTCAACGAAGGATTTGACTTCGTAGTTAGCAGTGGCATCCACCAGAATGTCTATGTTCGGCAAGGGGTAGTCGTCTTTGGGGCTGGCTTTGTTCAGATCCTGGAAGTCCACACAACAGCGCACCTTCCCATTGACCTTAGTCACAGTCACGATGTTGGATAACCATGTCGGATATTCGATGACCCTGATGAATCCTACCTGCAGTAGCTTCTCAATCTCTTCTTTGACCTGTAGAGACCACTCTGGCTTGATTTTTCTCAGTTTCTGCTTTACTGGCTTGGCATCTGGTGCTAGAGGGATTCTGTGCTCCACAATCGAACTATCTAGCCCCTGCATATACCTGTATGACCATGCAAACACGTCCATGTAATCTCTGAGCAGATTGACTAGTCTGTCCCGTTCAACCCCCTGGAAGAAGTTTCCAATCTGTGTCTCTTTAGGTTCCTCGACAGTACCCAAGTTAACACTTGTCAAAACCTCCTTGGCAGCTTGGGCCCGGTTTTCCTCTTTGTATGTAACCTGCTTAAAGATTTCTTTAATGTATTGTTCGTTTAGTGTGTTTGCATCTTTTTCAAATGATTCATTATTAACTGTTGTTAAGTTATTAGTTAATTTATCATTTGTTAAGTTGGCAATAAGGGGATACTCAGAAAGATCTATCATTTCATTCAAAGCGAAAGGAAAGATGACATTGGCTACATATTCATAATCTTCAGGCGTGAGGCCTTCAGATGACTCGGAGGACTGGAATTCGAAGACTCCTGACTCACATGACTCTTAACCCTAACGACTCTGGACCCTACTGTAAGTACCCAAATCTGGCTCATGCCTTCCGGTTAAATTTTCCGACAATTTCGATAAGTTTCCCGGTAATTCCCCGGACCTTCCTAGTGTTCCGGAAATATTCCGGAACTGTTCCAAAACAATTAAGGGCTGAAGGGGAAGCTTCCTAATTAAGAAACACGTTTTTCTTAATTAGGAAATGTTCTAGAATTTGCCACCTTGCATGATTCTAGAAACATCTTTGAGTCACTGAGGATAATGCCGCACGGCTGCATTAGCCAAGGACCTCCAGCCGCACGGCCTCATTAGCTATTTTCAGGAAGCCTATAAATAGAGCCCTCCTCTACCCATTTTTCATATACACAATATCATCAACCATTCCACAATACACTACACTCAAGCAAATGCTTCGAAGTTAGGAAGCCAAAAGGGTGCCAAGAAGCCTCCTCCCTCCTCCTTGAAGATCTAGAAGTTGATCCTTCCACCTAGCTCCACCCAAAGAAGAAGAGGCCACCATTGGTAACCTCTCACTCCCTAAACTTGCATCCTAATTGCTCTATATGATTTAATTACTCATTGCATTTCATATCTTGTTATTATATTTGCTTGGGACTTGGCATTCATAGTTAAAGATCATATCTTTATACCCCCTTTCCCCCTTTGCATGCATTAGGCATCCCTTGCCATTAATAATGTAATCTTTTGAATCAAAGGTGCATCCTTTGCACCTAAAAACCCTATTTTTACATAAAAATGTCACCTTCATGCATCATTTGCATATAAAAATCCAATTTTTATGATAAAAATGCATCCTTTGCACATGAAATCCTTTTTCAAGCATCCTTTGCATTAAAGATCATATCTTTATCCTAAATTAGCATCCCTTGCTTCTTAAAAATGCAATCTTCATGCATCCTTTGCATATTTAAATCCCAATTTCTTCATAAAAATGCATCCTTTGCATAAAAATCATGTCTTTATGCATCCTTTGCAAATAAAGATCATTTCTTTAAATCAAATGCATCCTTTGCAACCCAAAAATGTCATCTTTTCACTAAAAATATCATTTTTACATGCATTCCCCATGTCCCCATTAGCAACCTTGGAACGGACCGGTGTAAAAGATCCTATCTTTACATCGTTTCTTCCATAAAAGGTTTCATAATTTCTTTAGAAAGGGACAACCTTGAACCCTATATCTCCGATTATCACTTAAGATGAGTATGAAGCCTCTATATGAGCTCGACCGTCTTAAAGTGTAGGATTGATGGGCTAAGGACATTCCTTCCTAAAGAACCTCATTTTGTGACTATAAAAGGGAGTCATTCTCTCGATCATGCACAGTCCCGAGATTAAAAATGCAATGATCATAAGTCCAAGATGAGGACGGGATCATAATCCCGAATACATAAAATTCCAAGGAATCCCGAGCGACAACCAATAAATGATTTGTACGTCCGGAAGACGACTTGGGACATTCCCCCCCCTTTATTTTCAAACACATGCACACAAGAAAGCACGCAAGCAAGCACGATTAATGAAATCTTGGGAGACTTACTCCGGCAAGGCACCTTGGGTGAACGACGATCCGTTCTTCCCAAGGGGTAACTTAACCTCCGAACCCATAAAACCTTTTTTTCAAAGTTTTGAGGTAATCAAAATGGCGTGGCGACTCCGTTTTTTCAAATTAAACCGGATGTATTCAAACTCGCATGAATTTCCAATACACAAAATTTGGGGCACACATTCACAGTTTGGCGACTCCGCTGGGGAAATCCCAAAGGAGAAAAGCTTTATTTTCAAAACAAAAATCGATACTAGGTATATAGGTGGAAACCACTTAACCTTCCTGTATCGCTCCCTAATCCGGGGCTTGGGATAACCGGTGGTTTAACAATCCCACGTACCAGTATCGCTTTTCGAAAAAAAAAATTTGAAAAAATAAAAGAAAGCTTTTCCCTTTGAGCGGGTTAGACTCTCGTCGCTGATTTCATTAATCTTGCTTGCTTTCTTTACCTTGCATTGCATCATTTGCATCTTGGAATCTATGCATACTCTGAACGGGAAACAACCCGAAAAATAGCAAAGGAGTGGAACCTGGAAAATTGATCCATGCAGTCGTACGGCTCAATCCTCCTTGGATTCTGATCGGGCGACCTCAGTGGCAATTCCACCAGGAAAAATCATGGTTAACTGGGCGCCCTAGCACTTGGGGCTACTCGGCTCCATGACTCGATCGGGGCTCCTTAAAATTTACGTGCTTAACTGCTGCATTTTCCCCGTCCCGAAAAATCATTCCTTTAAAACACATTTCATGAAAATCTCTGTTTTAACTCAAAAAGGAACATTTTTAGGAGACCGCACACTACGCGCACCTGATATATCCTGTACACTTTGCACGCACGTCCTTCAAACCCGGGGTGGTTCCAGCTGCAGTCACGAACAGCCTTACGATGCTCCCAGGCGCGCACGGAATCATTCCAACCTCCCCATGGCAGCCAGTGTCGACCAATGCACAGTCCGTGTCACACGTTTCAAAAAATCGTGACTTTTTGGTTGGTTTTTGGTCTAGTCCGTGTCATATAGCCCAGTTGCATATCTCTATAAAGGTCAAGCCTTAGTTCATAACGGAAGCCAAGATTTTCGCTCAAGCGGAACTCTGCCAAAATTCCGACAAGGAAAAATTGGTAGGATCTTGACTCCAACATTGACTTTGACCTTGACCCGCACGGAATGCGTAAGAGCAGAGACCGAGTCTTTGCCAACAAATCAAAAGATCTTTCGCTCAAGCGAAGCTCTGTCAAAATTCCGACAAGGAAAAATTGGCAAGATCTTGACCCGGCATTGACTTCGATTCTGACTCACGCCCGGCGTATGCAACGAAGTTCAATGTGACACTGTGTCATCCGGCTTTTGCCGCCCGACCCATGCCTATTATCTTCTCGGACATTACCGAAAGTCAAAACGTCATTCGCTCAAGCAAAATTCTGCCGAAATTCTGTTAAGGCTGAAAGATGAGACTTTCCCGGTATTGCCTTGACCATAATCCGCATCACTCGTGCGTTAAAAGTTCCTATGACCCGCTAGACCCGTTAGGAGCGTTCTTTACTCTCGGTCGGTGGGATCCGCGTGCCCTATAGGACCCTCGCCCGGGGCTGTCCACCCTGGGAGGTCGAAATACAGGTGGAATACGAGGGGCTTATAGACGTAGTGACGGAACCCACTGATCCAGGATCTAGAGTAGTTGCGAAAAAGAAGGGCAAATTCCCTTTTCCAACCAAATAGATATTAATAAAAGACACTGTTTTAAGTAAACTGAAAGATTCTAATTTGCATATTGCCTGAGCCTTCAGCCTAAACACCTACCCCGAGTCTAAACCTTTCCTATCCCTTTCCCGCAACGAGAAAGAAGTGGGTGAGAACACCGGGTCAGCGACTTGTTAGCGCAGAATTCTCAGTCGCCCGCCGTAATCCTCGGTTTGGTCACCCGAGAGAGTCGAATGTCCGATTCGACAGAGAACGATCTTGGTTTGGGTAACCAGATGACTAGGGAAGAAGAGCTAGCCTATAGCCAATGCCCTCCCCCATCCTCATATAATCCATTGCCAAAGACTGTCCCTTTTCAGTCTTCCCCAATATCCCAAGCCGTCAGGGTCCCGACACCCTCGCAGCCTTTGCATTCCCCCGTGGGACTCTTTCCCTCCTTTCAGCCTAATCCAAATCTCCTTACCCTGGAATCTCAGTACCAGCCTGACCTCTCTAATTTCGTCAACGCCTGTGAATTTGCCTATCTCCCAGACAGTGGTAGTGAAGAATCAGTCGGAAATGAGAATAGGAATGGATGGATTTACAGTGATGATGACAGTTCAGTAGAAGGAATGGACTTGGAGTCAGCGGAAGTGAAACCCAAAGGGCAAGATGAGGTAGAAAACCACAAACCTGGAATAGGGGATGAAATCACTTCAAAGTGTATTTGTAGCCTGTGTGAAGGCTCGGAAAAGGGAAAAGATGCTAGCTTAGATGAGGCAGCATATGAATCCTACATCCTAGAAATCAATACTCCTTACAAAGACTTGGTCGGTGAATGGAGGGACTTAATTGAAGCTCTAGCTGAAAGAGGGAAGTGGGTTCCACCCGCCGATCTGGAACACGTAAGCGTCGCTGAAGCCAAACCCTCATCAGGAAGAGTAGACTCTGTTACGGTGTTAATAGTCACTCCTGAAACCTGGTCTGAAGAAGAGTGTATGAATGCCCTGGAAAGGGTCTTAAATCTCGAGGCGACCCCAGTCCCCTTTATGTCCTATGATGACAACGATGTTTTCTTGGTAATTCCCAAGTCAGAGGAGGAGTCCAAGATACCTCTTATATGGCGTCAAGTATCCCGACCTGCTTTTTCCTTCATTGGTCATCAAAGTCAAGACGAAAGTTCCCACGAGAGTTACTGTAGTGATACTGATGAAGACACAGTCGAAGTGCCGGAAGGAACAGTAGAGGAGTGGTTAGCCCGTAAGCCAAAAGCCCGTAAAACCTTCCCGACAAGAAAGAACAGAACCCGCCATGAGGTTTGACCCCGCAGAAATCCTTATTGATGATGGAATTTCCTACTTCAGAAAGTGTTTGGCCAACGTCAAAGATGCCGTCAGAAGGCTGACCCCTAGAGAAAGAAGGGACATGCTTGACAGTGATGAGGAATGTGATCCCACTCTGTTGAAAAAATTGTTAGGTCCGGATGAGAAAGCCATTCGCTGTGCTCCAAACCCCGAAAGTGATAACTCTGTTGCATGCCGACTTTGAAAAGTTTGAATGAGACCGTGAAGGCTCTAAACAGAGAAGGTGAAGCCGAAACCACCAATTGCTAAGCCAATTAGAGAGTCGAACCCCGAGAAAGCCGAAAGCCATTAACCTGGGATCGGGTTCGAGAAGCGCCTATGCCTCCGGTAGCGCCGTTAATCGATTAATCGGCAGAATTGGCCATACGCCCGGCAAGAGCCCGCCTCGACTTTGAAAGAGCTAACGTAATCCTCCAGTAGGAATAATGACCCGGAAAAATCTAATGTCTATGTGATGACTCGGTGCGGACAGATGAGTATTGAGCGGCTAAGGGTGACAAAAGGAATGCCGTCTCTGGAGCCGAAGACAGATAAGAGGCCTTATAAGCCGGAAGTAAAAACTAGACTCGACAAAGAGGATCCAGTGTTGACTCGGTTGAAATGTACCGGGCCAATATCTCCTTGTGGTCCTTGTTAACCTCTTCATACCCTCATAATTTGAAGCTAGAAGAAAGTTTGGCCAAGACCATGGTGCCCATAGATGTCACCCCAGATGAGGTCATCCAAATGATTGGAAGTATCCATTACGGAAACATCATTACCTTCACTGACTTGGACCTGCCAAAGTATGGGGCTAGTCATAACGAACCTCTTTACATCACAGTCCAGTTAGAAGAACGTCGATTGCCACGGGTATTAGTCGATGGAGGGTCTGCAATGAATGTCCTGCCAGCCAAGATGATGGACTTATTGGACCTGAAACCAACTGATTTGAAGCCTTCTAGTCGCACTATTAAGGCCTATGACTCTCTTCCGCACGATCGCTTTGGGGATTACTACTCTCAAGTTGTGGTTCGGAAAAAGGTCATGGACGTTGATTTTCAAGTGATTGATATTCCGATTTCATTTATCGCTCTGGGACGGCCTTGGATCCACTAGATAAATGGAGTAGCCTCTACTTTGCACCAAGGCGTCAAATTTCAGTCAAATGATGGTACTATCACCACCATTTACGGAGACAAAGGTCACGGTAGAAGGAACCTGACCGGAGATATCCCGATATTGGAGATCAAGCATGATGATGAAGGGTTGGCATTGACCAGATTCTCTCGTAGCTTCTTCCAAAGCACAAGTGTGTTGCACCGACCTCACCACTACTTCCGATAAAATCCCTCCCGCCATGAGAATGATGAGAAGAATGGGTTATCTTCCGGACTTGGATTGGGTAGAAGACTCCGTGGTCGCAATACCATCATTGATGTAAAGGAACAGACTACCGATACGGCTTGGGGTACAAACCGAACTCTCGGGATGACGAAAAGCTAAAGGCACAGTTCCAGAAAACAAGGCAAAGGGGTCCACCTCCATCCTTACAGCTTGTCTCCGACCTATTACTTTACAAAAGGCGGGACACAATACGATGAAAGTGATCGCCAGATCTCCTTGCGTAAAACCCTTCTGAAAACCTTGAGAAAGTGAGGGGAAAGCCAGCCAATCTTGTTCGAAGAATGTTCCTTGACTTGCCGACATTCTGGGGCTACCACTACCGTTCGTAACGAGTACGTCTTCAAAGGAAACCCGGCCGGTGTCAAAGAGTCGGCATCCGGGTAATGGATTTCTCCGCCTTCGAGTTAGCTCTTCCGAAGATCGGCCGAGATAGAAGGCTGCCGGTAGTGAAGACAGTGAGTGGGGTTTGCAAGAATTGTTTGACGAAGAAGCACAGATCCCGCATTTGATCGACTTCGGCTCGATGATGAGATAGTTGCCGTAATTGGAGACGGTGGTGAAAATCCTTTTGATCCTCGCACTTTGGTAACTAAGACAGAGATGCCGTTGAAGAATTGGGAGACGTTCTCGTGGCCGATAGCCGCCGACAGCAAATGATCGCGGAGCTTGGATTGGTACCCCGTCCTTCTCAACCCAGCTTGTCAAACACCTGTCGTCTATACGGTTGAGTCAGGAATCTTTGAATTCCAGTCCTCCGAGTCATCCGAAGGCCTCACGCCCGAGGACTATCAAAATGTAATCGATGTCATCTTTCCCCTTATTTTGAATGAAATGACGAGATCTTTCGAGTATCCTCTTATTGCCAACTTAACAAATGATAAATTAACTCAAAACTTAACAACATTAATAATGAATCATTTGAACAAGATGCAAACACACTAAATGAACAATACATTAAAGAAATCTTTAAGGAGTTACGAAAAAGAGGAAAACCGGGCCCAAGCCGCCGAGGAGGTTTTGACAAATGTGAACTTGGGTACCGTCGAGGAACCTAAAGAGACACAGATTGGGAACTTCTTCCGTGGGGTTGAACGGGACGGGCGATCGATCCGCTCGGAGAATACGTCGATGTGTTTGCATGGTCATACAGGGATATGCCGGGGCTAGGCGGTTCAATAGTGGAGCACGGGATCCCTCTAGCACCGGATGCTAAGCCGCAAAGCGTAAATTGAGGAAAATCAAGCCAGAGTGGTCTCTACAGGTCAAAGAAGAAATTGAGAAGCTACTGTGGGTAGGATTCATCAGAGTCATCGAATATCCGACATGGTTGTCCAATATTGTGACCATAACCAAAGCCAATAGGAAGGTGCGCTGCTGCGTAGATTTCCGAGATCTGAACAAGGCCAGCCCCAAGGACGATTACCCTTTGCCAAACATAGACATCCTGGTGGACTCCACTGCCAACTACGAAGTCAAATCCTTCGTTGATGGCTTTGCAGGCTACAACCAGATCAAGATGGCCGAAGAAGACCAAGAAAAGACAGCCTTCACCACACCGTGGGGAACTTACTGTTATACAGTAATGCCATTTGGGCTCAAGAACGCCGGGGCTACTTATCAAAGGGCAGCGACCGCGCTTTTTCATGACATGATCCACAAGGAGATTGAGGTCTACGTAGACGACATGATAATTCACTCCAAAGGCGAGGATGGGCAGCACTTTGTTGACCTGCGGAAGTTCTTTGAGAGGCTGAGACAACATTCCATGAGACTAAACCCTGCCAAATGCACCTTCGGAGTGACAAGGGGAAAAGTGCTTGGGTATATGGTCACGGAGCGAGGTATCGAAGTTGACCCCCGAAAGATCAAAGCCATTATGGATATGAGGCCACCTCAAACCAGCATGAAGTCAAAGAGCTTTATGGGGAAGTTGCGGTACATCGGCCGTTTCGTCAATCGGTTGACCACTATGTGCGAGCCCATCTTCAAGCTCATGAAGAAGAATGTAGACACGTAATGGACCGAAGAATGCCAGGATGCCTTTGACCGATTAAGGCATACTTGGTACATCCTCCTGCTATGCCCCCACATAGACAGAAACCTCTTCTCGCTCTATCTCACTGTCACCGATACGGCGGTTGGGGCTATGCTTGCTCAGGAGAAGAAAGACTCTCGGGTAGAGAATGCCATTTACTTTGTCGGCGGAAGCCTGCAGGAAGTGAGCTCAATTACTCAAGATGTGAAAAGACTCGTGCAGGATCGGTGCAGGTAGTCGGCAAGTTGAAGCATTATATGCAAGCCCACCCTGTGAATTTGGTCTCAAAAATGGACCCCATCAAGTACATCTTTGATAAGCCTTCCTTCTCGATGCGTCTGGAAAAGTGGTCCTTCTTCTTGGCAGAGTACGACATCAACTATGTAACCAGAAAGGCCATCAAGGGTCAAGCGTTGTCAGACCACCTGGCAAATTTTCCCAGTAATGAGGACCGTGGGCCTGAACCCCAATTCCCAGATGAAGGAATCTTCATGGTTGAGCCCAAGAACCGGTGGCAGTTATTCTTTGACGGAGCTGCTAATAAAAGAGGAAATGGCGTAGGGATGCTACTGGTCTATCCGAAAGATGAGCATATACCCATAGCCCTCAAGTTGAACTTCCCTGCCACGAACAATGTCGCCGAGTACGCAGCTTGCATTGCTGGTTTGGCGGCTGCCTTAGAAAGGAATGTCAATGAGCTTGAAGTTTACAGAGACTCAGCCCTGATCATCAACCAGGTTTCCAACAAATGGAAGACTGTGGACCCTAATATTCAGCGGTATCATGCCCATATGGAGGAGTTGACTGGACAGTTCAGAGAAGTGACCTTCGACTACTTGCTAAGGGAAAAGAACAGATTCGCAGATGCCCTAGCTACTCTAGCCTCACTGGTAGAGATCCCTGAGGGAAAAGCCATAAAACCCTTCCGAGTGGGTAGAAGAGAAGCCCCAGCTTTCTGTTGTGAAGTAGACCTGGGACCCGAGCCTATCAAGGAATCGTGGTACAATCAAATTTACCAGTTCCTCAAGGATGGAGAGTCAGCTTTCAAAGACAAAGAAGGTAGACCAAAAGAAGGTGTCAGAGCCAAGAGCTTGCAAGCCTTGAAAAGGTTGGCCTCCCATTATGTCATTCTAGGAGGCAACCTGTACAAAAAGCGGTACCAAGGACCACTCCTCTTATGCGTCACTCAAGAAAAGGCTAAAGAGTTGATGACCGAAGTCCACAATGGTCCCCGCGGTCCTCATATGAATGCCAGAGCCCTGATGCAAGTCATCCTCAGAATGGGTTACTACTGGATTTCCATGGAAACAGACTGTGTCCAGCACGTCCGAGCATGCGACAAGTGCCAGCGGTTTGCCAACCTCAACCATCTCCCGCCTCATGACCTGTACTGCATGACGACTCCTTGGCCGTTTGCAACCTGGGGTATTGATGTGATAGGGAAAATAGCCCCGACAGGAAGCAATGGGCATGAATTTGTGCTAGTAGCCATCGACTACTTCACCAAGTGGGTAGAGGCCAAGTCCTACAAGGTCCTCACTTCCAGAAAAGTGGCCCAATTCATCAAAGAAAACATAATGTGCAGATATGGGGTGCCCAACGAGATCATTTCCGATAATGGGTCGCACTTTGAAGGAGACTGCGATAGGTTACTATCAGAGTTCAGAATCACTCGCCATAAGTCATCCCCGTACAGACCTCAGACTAACGGAGCCATGGAAGCTGCTAACAAGACGCTCGAACGGATCATCCGGAAAATGGCCACCCGTGGTCGTGATTGGCCTGAAAAGCTGCACTTGGCACTCTGGGGCTACGTAACGTCTCGTCGAACGCTACAGGAGAAACTCCTTTTGCCCTAACCTACGGGACGGAAGCAATGTTACCAGTGGAGTTGGAAATCCCGTCATTAAGGGTCCTCCTGGAAAACAGTGTCAATGAAGTAGAATGGTTGCGTAGCCGGCATGATGAGTTGGCCCTGCTTGATGAGAGAAGGCTAAAAGCCATGGAGCACACCCGAGCCTATCAGAGGCGAATGGCCAGAGCGTTTGACAAAAAGGTCAAGGCCAGAGACATCAAAGAGGGTGACTTAGTATTGAAAGTGAAGCCCCTACCCGAGACAACCCCGGGAAAATGGGAACCCGTTTGGATCGGCCCGTATGTGGTGCGAAGATACTATCGGGAGGAGCCATGAAGCTTGCAGCACTGGACGGCAATTCCTTTGTCCACCCACCAACGGTGATAAGCTCGAAGATACTATGTCTAAAAAATAAAAAAAAATAAAAAAAGCGCAAAAAGAGTAATACCCGACTAGGCCGAAAACCCCAAAAAGGGCGGTCTAGGCAAAAGACAGTGGTTGCACATAAAAAAAAAAGAAGAAAAAAATCTTAGTGCAAAAGAGTAATGCCCACTAGGCCGAAAACCCAAAAAGGGCGGTCTAGGCAAAAACAGGGCCGCACATAAAAAAAATAAAAAATAAAAAAAATAGTTCACCAGAATGAACTACGAAGACCTGAGCCCCTTAGTCTTTCTTGTAAAAGGGGAACGTAGGCAGCCATATATGGTTCGGTTTAAACAATAAATAAAAATAAAGGGCATTTCAGTTTTCATAAAACGGGTCCCAAGCAATAAGACATTTGAATTTCCATGAAATGTGTCTTGATTAATTTCTAAAATAATATTTCTTGTTCATTACAAGTTAAAAACTTCTTGATGAGTTCAAGCACGGTCTACTCTTGACTCTGCTAACCTGCTATAAAGATCTAAAATACAATAAAATGCCTAAATAAACTAATGTGTTTGCAAAATGGCAATAAGGGAATCCTAAGAAAAGATACATCGCCGTCATTCGCTGCGTCTTCTTTGGTCTTCTTCCCTTTACCTCGACCCCGTCGAGTTTTCTTTCTCTTCTTCTCTATAATGTCGGTATCCCTCATTCCGATCTCCGGTATCCTCACTGGAGCCTCCACCAAACCCGTGTCAATAAGTGCCCTCTCTACACGAGCACGAATCCGCACTTCCTCCCTCTGAACCTCAGTCAAAGGAGCAACCTCGGACAATCTCTTGTATCGAGCCTCCATATCTTTGATCAGGTCACCCGACTGGTTATGGTGACTCGCCTTAGCCTCAGTCTCCCTCAGAGTCCTACTCAAGTCGCAGTCAGCCCCCAATAAAGCCTGACGTCTCTCCCCCAGAATGACCTGAGTCGCTCCCATTTCCCTCTCGTACCAGTCCAAGTAGACAGTGGTCAAGATGGTACTCTTCCTGCTCCTGAAGATAGCCCTGGGTGGGAAAGCAGTCTATGTCCAAGCCCTCGAGAAGAATGAGAAGCTGGCGGGATCCCTCATATCTAATGGCACCACCTCCATGGTACGGATGTCCTCCCCATCGCTCAATGGCTCCTGTAAGGCCCCGAACTGCCTGGATACCAAGCAGGGTGTTGTAAGTGCTCCAATTTGAGCTTGTTAGTATTTTCGTTAGAAAATTAACGAAAGTTATAACATTTCTAACATTTCCTAACAATCCTAACTTTTCTAACAAAGTGAGGGCAAAATGGGCATTGCTATTTAAAGATAAACCTTCAAATGAATCTTAAAAAAGCAAAAGAAATGAAAAAAACCCGAAATAGCAAGTTGAAAAACATTTTCTGCTGGTATTTTTGAATTTTATTCCTTATGTCCAAAGCCTGGAGCAGCATTTAATGAACAGTGCACGCCACCTATCCTATCCGCGTGGATGAGTCTGTCATTTCCAGAGGGCTATAAATTGAGCCCTCCAGTCACAAAAATGAAGGGAGACAAGAACACAACTCACAGCATTTGGCGAAAATACTTGAGAAAACAGTGAGAATTCTCTAAGAATTGTCACCTTTTTCTCTTGAATCTTCCCAACTTTCACTCACTCAAATCAAACCCAAACACTCTTGCATTCAAGCCTTCAAACACAAAGCACAAAGAAGATAGGTATAACCTCCCTCTTCTTACCCTAAATCTCTCATCCATGCATGCATTTTCAAACTACAAAATGTAGTTCATTCATCTTCTTGTCTTAAGATCCAAGAAGATCACCATGGAAGTTCATATCCATGGATGATCTTCTACAAGGATCTACATTATTTTCAAAGTGTTCTTACTTTCTTGCAAAGAAAACACATTTTAAAAACCCTAAAAACCATTTTCAAGCACCAAATCTTGATTTCAAAGGATAAAATTCCCCTTCCCAAGCAAATGAAGTGCTTAGTCCTAATGTACCCCAAGGATGGTTTGGTATAGTTGATTCACCAATAAAATGTCAAGTGATCACTAACCAAAACCTAGGGAAATGGGGACAAGCATGGATGCAAAAACCCCCTTTAAAATCATATTTTCTCTCTTGAGAAGTTGCTGTCCAGTCGCAATTTTCCAAGACCCCAGTCCATTGTCTTAATTTTTGGACACATATAAACTTGGAATTTGGTGTTGACTACAAAACACTTTTTGTATCAAACATCCAGAGGTTTCTAGACATATTTTTACTTTATTTTTTGGGTGATTAAAACTCCTCTTTTCAAATTTTCTTTTAGAGGCCAGTTCATCAGCTTCTGGAAATCCAGATCTCATATCTGAGATTTCCAGAAGGTTTTGACCCCTCAAATCTTCTCCAAAATGGAAAATTTCTTCACAAAAATCTTATTTAAGGTGTCTGGAACAACTTTAATTCTCTGAGTTTATCCAGATTATGAAGTTTTAAGGCCCTTGAATCCATTTCAAAATCAAAGGTCCACTCCCTTTTTCATTCTGGCAGAAGTGACTCTCAACTTCAAAAGGTCTTTTGAGTACCAAATCTCAACCTAAAAATCTTTCAAAAAATCATGGAATCAGTTTAAAGTCTTAAAAAGATATCCCAATTTTTACTTTTCTGAGTTTCAACTTATTTTGGCCAAAACACACACACACACACACAAATGATTTTCAGCTTGGAAGACTCGTTTTACGAGGCATTCCGGGTGCACACTAACGTCCTTCCCGGCGTGTAACATGACCTCCGAACCCAAATATCTAACCTCGGGCATTTTTCAAAGTTTTGGCCCTTAAAACAAAAATGGCGTGGCGACTCCGTTCTTTTTCCGGGTTTTATTTGGTTTTTTCAAAGAAACGCAAAAAATCGAATTTTTCCCCGCGAGAAATTTTAGGTGGGCACATCATCACAGTGGCGACTCCGCTGGGGACTTTGTAAGCTTTTTTCTAAAAAAAAAAAATGATATTTGGTATATTGGTGGAAACCATTAAACTTCCCGTTATCGCCTCCTAACACGAGTCGGGGATAAATTGTGGTTTAACAATCCCACGTATCGGTATCATCGTTTTCAAAAAAAAAAAAGCTTTAGAGGGTCAAGCTTCCGTCCCGGCTTTAAAAATTATTTGTTGTGTGTGTTGATTTTTGCACATTTTCGTGTTGTTTTGGCCGCCTCGGAAAAAGTCAAAATTTTGACTGTCGGAATCATGTCCCTAACTGTCGGAATTTTTGTGCTTATGTGCTTATGTGCTCATTTCAAAAAAAAAAAAAATTCAAAAAAAAAAGAAGAAAATTTTCAAAAAAAAAAATCATGCATCATATTTTTAAGACACATAAAAAATTTCTATTTTACTCAGAAAAAGAAAAATAGACTGCTTGCACACTACGCGCACATGACCATACACTGCACACTATGTCCCTAACCCGGGGAAATCCTTGTCGCGGCCCGTTTGGTCTTATTACGCCTCTCGGTGCAAGCACAGGACTACCCAAACATCCCATGGAGCCTCGTGTCGACCATGCACTTGTCCGTGACACACTTTGTCCGAGACCCGGTTGGTTTTTAGTCTGGTCTGTGTCATGCCTGTACGTGTATAGACCTTTCCTTTCAAGCCTTTGTCGGCATACCGACTCAATATCTTCGGGGACCACTAATCGCCGAAGCTGCCGGTTTTCGGGCGCAGACTTTGACCAAGATATTGACCGGCGCCTTGACTTCGGCTCTGACTGGCACAAATTATACACTGACTCCCAGCATTGACACTGAGTCATCAAGGATTAATGATTATTCCATGCCTAATTACGGCCTAATCGACGACAAGTCAAGATCAATCGCGGACGTTCATCAGTCCAAATCATGCCGACTTTTCGTCGAGCCCTCGGACATGATCTTGACTTTGACGTCAGCTTTGTCCGTAATTTGCATCGAATGCTCGTTAAGACTCGATTACCCGCCAGACTTTTAGGATCGCTTTTCTTTCGGTCGGTGGGACCCGCTTGCTCTATAGGACCCTCGCCCGGGGCTGTCCACCCTGGGAGGTCGAAATACAGGTGGAATACGAGGGGCTTATAGACGTAGTGACGGGGCCCACTGATCCAGGATCCAGAGTAGTTTGCGAAAAAGAAGAGCAATCTTTTCCAACCGATTAGGTTAATAAAACATGTTTTAAGTAAACGTGAACAAATAACTGCATGTTGCATGAGCCCAAAGCCCAAACACCTACCCTCCTTCATTCCCAGACATCTGAACCCTCGTGCCTTTTCCCCCGCAGCTCCTCACAAAGGTTGGTTCCGGACACCGGGTCATCGTTTGATTAGTTGGGAAGAGTCAAGCGCGTCATCAGCTTCGCCGTTTGTTCCGACTCCGGGTTCGTAATGTCCGCCTCACTTGCAATGATGGGGACAACGTCACTCCACCTCCCGGACCCCTCGCATTAACAACAAAGGTGGAATCGGTTAGCGCAACGTATGAGGTTACGACAGGAAGCACAGCTAAATAGCCTTATGGAGGCTATTAAGAGCCATGGTCTGGCCGCCAGCCTCAATCCCGATGGCACCTTCACCGTGGAAGAAGACGAGGATGCCAACCCCACTCTCAGTCGCCCTGACTACACCAGGATGCCACCACCCACCTCCTATGGTGCCACTACCAGAACCCATGCTCCTCGGTCTTCGGGTCAGCCAGCTCCCCAACCACAGACCACTGGATCCATGCAGCCCGACGGCACAAATCAGTTCACAGTCCTTCAGTGGGGACAAAGACAGTACGGAATATCTTCTCATGGTTGGGGATATCTCGGAATGCCCCAACAAATTGGAGTGCCACCTCAGTTCGGAACCGATCAATCCGGACCTTCAGCCAGCGGCCACGGTTCGGAATGCCGCCACAACCGGGTTTTGGGCCGCGATCGGGGAGCCCCTCCTCAGAATAGTACTAGTTCAGCTGCTCCTCACACAAATCCGTTCCTCACTCAGACTTCTATGGGTTACCAAGCCTCCATCCCGGTGTCATCCGAATCACCAGGACCGCAGTAACCCCCGGGTTATACACCCTCGCCTCAGCCGGCCATGCAATTCAACAGTCAGGGACAGCAGCCCGCACCCAAGCCTACTTACGGGCCCCACTCTGGAAATCCAAGTTATCCGGCTACATCGGGGCTGCCTCCACCTACTTTGCCAGTTGAAAATCAACAGCAGGCTGCAAGGTTCTATCCCTTCGCCCAGGCTCCTACTCATGCTCCCCCGGGCAATTTGGGCCAAGGACAGGTCTTCACCTACATCCCCGGATCGGCCGTTCCCTCCACCAGTCTGCTGCCAGTGGTAGCTCCTCTCTCTAGCTCAACCACTAGCTTGAATGCCCTGGTGTAGACACCCCATTCTGAACACATCGGATCATACTTATACCACTCTAAGTCTCGCTTTGAGTCAAGAAGTAGAAATCCACCATTTCGTCATGTTTCGTTAAAGTTTTGACTAACTACCGTTAGTTTGGGACTAAACTGCATACGAGATAATGAGGAAAGGACAAAACTGTCCACAGGAGTAATATCTCGCCGCGAGATGGCGTGTCTCGCGCGAGATATCTCCCTCTGCAGATTGCGGGCAGACGGTTCCTCGTCGATTTCAACCTCTTTCAGGGATAAAACTTTATCTCTCCGGCCAACCAATGGGAGAGGAGGTCTAGAACCATCTGATAGGGTTTTAACTCTCCACTTCTTCATATCCAAACTCTATAAATACTTGGTGACTTCCAAGGCTCAAGGGGTCGGAGGTCGAAAATCCCAAATCGCGAATTTACACAACACACACACATTTTGTCGTTTTCTTTCCCTGAAAGAATCCCTCAAAATCACCCTAAAACTCACCTCATAGTTTGTTTGTCAACCTTGTTGATAAACAAGCATCAACCTCCAAATCAAGGACCAAGGCGAAGCTCTGTCCGTGTGAAGGGTCGACTCTAAACTTGAGTCGAAACTCTGCCCAAATCACCTCACGCAAGGTAATTCCTAATCTTCCTTCTAATTGATTGTTAGAGTGGTATAAGTCCATAGAATCTAGGATCGGCCTAGAGCCTCTCCAAATCATGGAGACGGTCTCGAAGCAATCGATTCTACATTCCGTTTGACCTCGTCAAATGGACCTTTATTTGTAGTATTTGGATTCGTTTTTACTTCTTCTTTTGAAAAACCTCTCTTTTCTTTAGCAAGACCGATCTCCGGATTGGGTGAAATGGATGCCTTCTAAACCTACCCATTTCATAACCTAAGCCCCGAACTCAAATCTCTTTCAAATGGTTTTTCTATGTTTCCAATCAAATAATATAGGTGGCGACTCATAAAAATAAAAAGAATCGTAATTTCTTTCTCACAACGCTACGGTCGCGACTCTACTGGGACCGAAAATTAAGAGGCTTAAACTTGCGTCAAAATTAAAAGAGAGGTTTTTCAATCTATTTTGTAAAATTCGAATTTTTCTGTTCTCAGATGGGAGATATCTCGCACGAGATATCATTATCTCGCGCGAGATAGGTCTTCCAGTCTGGTTGTTTTTTTGGTTTCTCCTGTTTCGCTCGTAATTCAAGACGAGAGCCGAACATGCAAGGGGGATCCCATGATTCATTATCTGCAGAGTTCCTGCATCTTAAGGCCTCCCTTAAGGTGTAGAACTCGGACCTTTATTTTCCTTAAATAATTGATTATTATTTATGAACTGCGTGTGATTGGGTTTTATTTAATTAAAGTCCGGTCCATTGGGGATTCGGGAGTTGTAAATTAAATTATTTATCCCTCTTTATCTCTCTTTATGTGGAACTACGACGGCCTGAGTCTTCCTAGATTGGGAGAAACGTAGGCAACCACTTGGTGCGGCCACTATCTGTTTTCTCTTTTGACTTTCAAAAAATAAAACTTCCTATTTTACTCTATCACATAGATTGACTATCACACACGCGCACATCATACTACAACTGTCATTGCACTGCATACCCTCTATAAACCCGGGACCCACACTAAGGACGGATGACGGTAACCACCTAGTCGCCGGTCTCTCCGAAGTTGGACAATCCCACTCCGCGTATTCAATCCACTTAGATTGTCATATCGCGGGGAGCCTAGCCTTCCACTCCCGCATCGCCACATTCTCATGTAGATTGACTTTTTAGGATCACTCCGTGACCGGTCGGTTTTGACTCGGTGATCTTTTCTTGTTTTTGATCAAAACAAAGCCATGTAAAATTGACAATAAGAAAGGATTCGGAAAAAGTCCCTTCGGAAAAAGTCCCTTCGGATGTCCCTTCAAGAAAAATGTGCATATAATCCTTCAAAAAAAAAAAAAAACAACAAACAATCTTACATGGCTTTGTTTTACAAAAATCGGATTGATTGCTTAGTCGTTAGGTTCGATAAAGGCCTTAGAAACCCCTCAAAACGGACTTTCCGTTCCGACCAAAAATTAGGGCTAAATAAAAATCGATTTTCCGTGTGATTATCTCGCGCGGGATTACTTATCTCGCACGGGATAATGCTTCTGTTTGCTGAATTTGAGCTCGAGCCATTTAAGCCTCGCTTCCGACTTGGGGCTAGATCACGATATCTCGCATATCTTCCGTCGCTCCGAAGCTACTCAACTCCAAGACTCCCAACACAATGTCTCGACATCGACAACATTCCGGGAAATGAGACCCCGTCCGAAAACAACCACAAACTTCCTCGGAAGAAGCCAATGATCGCCTAGAAGTGCAAAGCTTCCCAAATCCACACTCTCGTGGAAGAAATTCAAGAGCTTAGGGCTGCACTAGCCAACAAAGAAAAGAAGAAGAAAAATGATTCTTCCTCCGGAGAAGAGGAGTCATACACCAAAAGGGCCAAGGGTCGCCGCAAAAGCAAAGGCAAGAAAAAGAGGTACGAGTCTAGCTCATCATCTTCCTCATCCGACAATGAAAGCTACACATCCAAGAAAGAAAGCAAGGGGGAAAGCAAGAATGAACCCCTTACCATGGCCATGCTAGAAAAGAAACTTGCATCCCTTGATGTGAGTAAGGGAGCCTCGCTCTCTATTGATTACGATACCCTTCGTCAGTCCATGTCAAAGCTTCCTAGAAAGTACAAGACACCCGACATTGCAAAATTCAATGGCACCACCTGTCCCAAATCACATTTGGAGACCTACTCTTGGGCCATGCTACCTATGGGTGTTGATGACAATCTGTTAGCCCAATGCTTTCCCCAAACTCTCGATGGTGCTGCAAGAGATTGGTATATGACCCTTCCACTCTCTACGAGACTCGACTGGCCACTCGCTAGTTGTACTTTCCAAAAGCAATACGAGGACAACTCCACTTATCGCACCACTAGAAGGGATCTTGAGCAAACCAAGCAGCTTCCAAACGAGTCCTTCACAGATTTTGTTAAAAGGTGGAGAACCAAGCTAACCGAAATTGTTGATAGGCCCAGCCTAGACGAGCAAATTCACATCCTCATACAATGCCTTAGAGAGGAATATCAAGACAAGCTAGCCGGAAACTATTTTCCTAGCTTCGCCGAACTTCACAAGTCGGGCATACGGTTAGACGACCTCATCAAACGTAAAAGGGAAGTCAAGAAAGAAAGTGGATTCCGTTACAACAAGAGCTCTTCTTCCTCCTCCAATCCTAAGGATACGTCCCGTCAACGCCATTGTTTTCAATCATCCCGAAATGGTAAATACTGGTACCTCCACCACAAAAGAAGAAGAAGGATAGACATTATGACAAGCTTGAAGGAATCACCCAAGAAGAACTCTTCGAAGTGCTTGTCAAGAACGGAAAAATCAAACCAAGAGAAGGTGGACCTCCAAAGAAAGATCTTCCTGCCAACCATGCTCATCACCTCTTCTGCAAGTACCACAACTTCACCGGTCACGACACCAACTCTTGCTTCCACTTGAAAGACGTCATCCAAGATTTGTTTGACGATAAAGAGATAGGGTTACCAAATGTTGTTACTAATCCTTTGCCAAACAATGAGGTCAATCTGATAGAGATAGAAAGTAGCTTCGAGGACCCTACTCGTCTAACCACAATTGTGGACGAGAGCCCTCTTGAATTTAATAAATCTTCTTTATGTTATACGATGTCTTGGGAGGAAATCTTAGAACAAAAGGGGAAAGGGTCTAAAAACAAGCCAACCTACTCACACGATCCGCCGTGTGATCACCAACAAAGACCCAAGGGATGAAAATCCTCCAAAACAAGCTAAAGCCTCATCGCCAAGTGAACCGGAGGACCCTCTCTTAACTCAATTGAAAAAGACACAAGCAAATATCTCGGTTTGGGATCTCATAGGAGCATCTCACAAGCACCGTGAGATGTTGAAAAAGGCATTGGCTCAAATGACCATTTCCTCGGAAAGCAACACCCGAAGAGCTCACTCAAATGATTGGCCAAGTGCGCTTTGGCAACGTCATCACTTTCACCGACTTGGACCTCCCATCCTATGGGAACAATCATCATGAGGCCCTTTACATAATCCGCTAAGGTGAATGGGTACCGAATGCCACGCATTTTGGTCGACAATGGTTCTCGCAATCAATGTCCTCCCGAAGAAAGCCTTATCATCATTAGGCCTCACCCACAAGGACCTCAAGCCATCCGGCATACTGTAAGGGGGTACGATTGTACCGCTAGAACCGCTCCGGGGATCGCTTGTAATACCCGTAGAAATGGGACAAGTCACTATGAGCATCGAATTTCAAGTCATCGACATCCCTAAGCATCCTTCAACTTGCCGCTTGGTCGCCCTTGGCTACACGACATAGGGTGTGCCCTCCTCCCCGCACCAATGCATCAAGTTCGACACAACAACACGATAGTCACCATACACGGAGAGATGGTCACCGCTAGTCCTATCCTCGAAGTACAACATAGCACTTCGATTTCCCGTTCAAAGGGTTTTGAGATCGAGAAAGAAAGCACTGTGAATGTCATAGACACTTACAACGAGAACGACTACTCAAAGGCACTTAGGTTTTTCGGAAGCCTTCCTGTCTAGAGAATGATGCTAGCAAAAGGGTACTTTCCTGGATTGGGGCTTGGAAAGCACTTACAAGGAATAACGGAACCACCGGTCCCCCCGCCTCACACAAAGCATGGACTAGGATACGACATCTCCACCCACGATGAAGATGACGTGGAAGAGTGGGGTTTCACTCGAATCAAGTGGGAAGGAACCTCGTCAGACAAAGGCCGCAACGACCAAAAGTCCAAGGATTGCAACCTCAAACCATATCGAAGGACACTCAATGGCTACTTTGTTCGAGAAGGGGAAAGTATTCCCTACTTTATCTTTTCGTAACCATGGATCGATGATAAAGGAAAGCGCCAACCGGGCTTTGAAATCTTCACCGATCGCGATGCTTCTCCGTATGAAATGTAATCCATCCCACCGATCCCTAATGATTTGTGGGGCACGAAGGCGTAAATGACAAGCGAATGGGACTTTGTGTTGGGAGAAGACATGCTGCGACAGCTTCCAAGACCCGTGCCGGTTAGAAGACAGATTCATGCAATATCAAAGGGGGACGCTCCAACTACCGACTACACAAGACTAATACGTAAATGTGATGAGCCAATTCTAAACCGGCACGTCACCGGAGGACCGCTTGTTGATGAAGACTTCATGATCAAAGAGCTTGGTTGCACTCCCCACCCTCGCAGAAGATAGGCCCTACAACTTTTACATTAGAAGTGTGCTCCACCTCCGATGAACTCACTCAAGAGGAAATCGAGGCGGTGGCCGAACATGTATTCCCTTACTTCCTTAATGAAAACTTTGATCTTTCCGAGTACCCCGAGATTGCTAACATCGTAAATGATGAATTAACTAATAATAATCAATATAACGAACACGTTAATAATGAATCATACGATGAGATAGATCAAGATAACGAACAAATCTTAAAAGAATTAGCTAAGCAAGTAGGTCGTTGTGGGAAAGAATGGCCCCGTTGACGACGAGGAAATGCAAACCGTTAATCTTGGGACGACGGAAGACCCAGAGAAACAAAGATCGGCATCTTCTCTTCTTCAAGGGGGAAGACAGAGAAACCTTGACCCACTCCTCGTAGAATATGTCGACGTATTCGCTTGGTCCTACAAAGATATGCCCGGGTTGAATCGCCCGCTTGTAGAACACAAGATACCGCCGCTACCCAACGCCAAGCCGCCAAGCGTAAACTACGCAGAATCAAGCCGGAATGGTCAATGCAAGTGAAAGAAGAAATCATGAAACTCTTGAATGTAGGGTTCATCAAAGTGATTGAGTATCCGGAATGGTTAGCAAACACGGTGCAAGTAGCCAAGTCGAACGGGAAAATACGGGTCCGTGTTGATTTCAGAGACTTGAACAAGGCATCCCCTAAAGATGACTTCCCACTACCAAACATAGACATGTTGGTCGATGCCACAAAGAAGCACGAGGTCCGCTTCATTCGTCGACGGGTTCGCAGGATATAACCAAATCCTCATGGCGTAAGAAGACCAAAGACAAAACAAAGATTCACCACACCTCGGGAACGTTCTCGCTACACGGCCATGCCGTTTGGCCTCAAGAACGCCGGGGCTACTCTATCGAGAGCAGCCACGACACTATTCCATGACATGATCCATAAAGAAATAGAGGTGTATGTGGACGACATGATTATCCACTCAAGGGGACAGATGGCCAACACTTCAAAGATCTCGTAAAATTCTTCAATCGATCGAGACAAAGACAAAATGAGACTCAACCCCGCCAAATGCTCATTCGGAGTAGTCAAAGGGAAAGTCTTGGGATACATGGTCACGTAACGCGGCATAGAAGCGCATCCCGCCAAGATAAAGGCCATTACGTACATGCCTCCACCCAGACACGTAAAGAAGTAAAGGGATTCATGGGCAGACTTCCAATATATCGCCGATTCATTAATCAATCGACTACAATGTGCGACCCCATCTTTAAGCCGCTTAAGAAAAACGCACCTCAAGAGTGGACCGAAGAATGTCAAGAAGCATTCGAGGAAGTTAAGCACTACTTGACTTCCCCACCTATCCCGGTTCCACCACACAAGGAGAAGCCCTTGAAGTTGTACCTCACAATCACGTACAACGCATTAGGGGCTATGCTTGCTCAAGAACAAACACTTTCGCACACGTAAAATGCCATCTACTTTGTCGCCGCAGATTCCAAGGCAAGAAATCAACTACTCTCCACTCGACAAGTCATGCGCCGCTCTCGTCCTGGGTATCACAAAGGCTAAAGCACTATATGGAAGCCTTTCCACCCGTCTCATCGCAAAGATGGATCCACCGAAATATATCCTAGACAAATCAAATTTGTCTTCGAGACTAGCCAAATGGTACTTCATGCTCGCGGGGTATGATATCACTTACGTCACTCGAAATCCGTCCGAGGAGTGTATTCGCAGCATCGCTTGGCCGAATTTCCTTGCGACGAAGTGAAGGGGGAAGACCCGCGATTCCCTGATGAGGACATCCTAAGCATAGAAGAAAATAAGTGGCAATTATTTTTCGATGGCGCAGCCAACAAGAGAGGGTTTGGCATCGGAATGTTATTGGTAGACCCTAACGACATCTACACTCCACTAGCAAGATGTCTTGACTTTGACGCCACCAACAATACCGCAGTATCACGAGGCTTGCATAGCGGGGCTTGAGGCAGCCCTAGAACGCAACGTGATCGAACTCGAGGTATTCGGGGATTCCCAATTGATCATCAATCGACATTGAAGAAGTGGAGGGTCCAAGATCCAACCCTTCAAAGATACAAGGCCCACCTCCAAGAACCGGCGCAACAATTTCAAGATGTCTCATTCCACTATCTCCCTGCAGACAAAAATCGGCTTATGCGGACGCATTAGCCACACTTGCTTCTTTGGTCGAAATCCCTAAAGGAAAAGCAAGCTTAAACCCTTCAAGATAACACGGCGTGCAACTCCCGCATACCGCGCCGTTATAGATCTTCACGACCGCAAAGACAAATGGTTATCCAAAGGTGCCGCCGTTGAAAACTCCGAAGGGAAACCATGGTACCACGACATTTGGTATTTCATCCTAGATGGAACCATACCACCCGAGACAGACTCAAGACTCGACGCCCTTAAGAGGTTGGCCGCCACCACGTCATCACCGCCGGCCGCTTATTCAAGAAACATTCCCAAGGAAACCTCCTTTGCGCCACCGAGGAAGAGGCCCAGAAATAATGGACCATGTTCATCAAGGCATATGTGGAACCCACATGAGCGGAAACATGCTCGCCAAAAAGATCATCGACAAGGGTACTTTTGGCCGACCATGGAAGCCGACCGTACCAAAATGGTCAAGAAGTGCCACAAGTGTCGATACACGCCAATCTTCAGCATGCACCGCCTTCCTTGCCGTACCCAATGACTTCACCTTGGCCGTTCTCTACATGGGGAGAATAGACGTGATTGGAAAGATCACACCAGCAGGAGCCAACTGACATCAAGCTTGGCCCTAGTAGCCATCGACTATTTCACTAAATGGGTCGAGGCCGCCTCCTACAAAGTTCTCGAATGCCGAAAGGTTGCGTAATTCATCAAGCACAACATCATCTCGCCGATATGGGGTTCCACAAGAGATGATATCCGATAATGGGTCACACTTCAAAAGGAAACCGATCGCCTACCGACCGAGTACAAAATCACGAGACACAAGTCGTCTCCTTATAGGCCTCAAACAAACGGAGCAGCTTGAAGCCGCGAACAAAACAATCGAGACTATCATCGAAAAATGATGGCCACCGGAAAAGACTGCCCGACAAGCTACCATTCGCACTCATGGGGGTACCGCACTGGGCCCGAATGCCTACTGGTGAGAAACTCCCTACGCCCTCACATTCGGGATGGAGGCCGTCTTACCGATAGAATTGGAAATACCATCACTAAGGGTTCTCCTAGAAAACCAAGTGAATGAAGTCGACCGGCTAGAAAGCGCATACGAAGAGCTGGCCCCGTTGGACGAAAGAAGGTTGAAAGCGGACGAACACACTCAAGCTTACCAAAGAAGAATGGCAAGAGCTTTCAACAAAAAGGTCAAGACAAGGAACATCGAGTAGGCGACCCGGTGCTCCGTGAGCATCGTCCCTGACCTTTCAACCCGTTAGGCAAGTGGGGACCAAGGTGGATAGGACCCTACATTGTGAAGAAGATATTCTCCTGGGAGCCCTTCACCGGTAGACTTAGACGGAGATCAACTACCGAAGCCGGCCAACATGGACAAGCTCAAGAAGTACTTCGCGTGACTTGGCCTCCTAAAAACAAATCGCCGATAGGTTGAAAATCCCTAAAGGACGACCTAGGCAAAAATTAGAGCTAGCACAAGAAAAGAAGCCCGCTAGATTGAAACCCGAAGGGGCGGTCTAGGCAAAAGAAAGGGTGTGCATAAAAAAAAAAAAAAAAAAAAAAAAAAAAAAGGGAGGCCTTATCTCGCGCGAGATTACCTTACGCCCGGAGCCGTATTTTGTCCTTTTCTCAAAAATGAACTACGTCGACCCGAGCCTCTTATTTAATTGCCGTAAAAGAGGAACATAGGCAGCCTTCGGGTTCGGTCTAATCAAATAAATAAATCAAAGTTGTCCTTTTATTAATCAAATGCGTTTCATTAATGACAAAAGGGAAATCCTAACCACAACGACTAATCTGCTAAAGCTAACAAATCTGGAAAAAAAAAATACTAACAAAATAAAAAAAAAAACTATTGATCTATCAAAGCAATCTCTTGGTACTCCTAAAGATCTAGCCTTTCATTAACTTGGTTGGCCGGCGGACATGGTCTCCACCGTCGTCGTGATCCTCCTTGCGCTTTGAGCCTCTCAGAGCAGAACATCCCTCGAGACGGTCAAAAACAGAGTCGAGACGATCAAAGACAGATTCCGACAATCTCTTGAAGACATGGGGCCTATCCAAAGCTTGCGTCTTTCCAGGCATTCCCTTGCCTCGCCTCTCGTACCAATCCCCATCAAGAAAATCCTGAGTTGGATCAGTTCGTACATTAGCGTGATCGACCGAGCCTCGCTCCTTCGCAAGATACCGCTAGCTACAAAAGAATCTCTTAGCAAATAAAAGCCGCAAATCATCAACCTTCTCTGCACTAGGATGACCGGTATGGAGGAACCAATCCAAGTACTTGTCCGACAGGAAGATGCTTGCATTAAAAGTCCGAAGGTTCGACCAACGGTCCCGATTAGTTCCTTCACCCCATGCTTGAGCTAGCACCTGCGCAAACTCTACACCGATATAAGACACTACACGAGAAGCTCCTTCGAAAAGATAAGTGTCCCGCCGTCGACCAAACCGACGGAGCACCCGCTGGGAAAGTAAAAGGAGGAATCTCGCAAACCCTAAGAACAACCCCGTCAAAACCTCGTATTGGCAACATACTTGTTCAACCTCCAATAAGGTGGACACCAGAGAATATCGGGCAGCTCGGCTTCGCAATCAATCTCACCCCATTCATCCGCCGAAAGATCTTTGATCAACAACTTTCGCGTATGATATGTAAAGGAGAATATTCCAACGGGGACCTATCAACTTGAGATGCTCCCTAAGCCAAATAGTCAACAGAGGGGACTCCCTTGAGTCATGACGCCAGCCCCATGCAAATTTCATCAAGACCATGAAGGGTCTCACCCAAGATTAGCGGAATAATGTTCCTAGAACGCTTCCTAGCCTCGCAACAACTTCCACCAGCCTGGGAATCGACCAAGCCGTCCCCGCACGTAAACAAAACATCTCCGAAAAGAGAAAGAGCCGTAAAGTTCCGCTTATGGACATGAAAAGCATCATCATCGTAATCACCGCCGAAGCGTCCCGGAAAAGAAGAGCAATCAACCCACTTGCGGTAAACCAACCCATAGCAAGTATCAAGGGGGATCCCTAACAATTGCTCAAAGCCTCCGAATGATTCCTATGATACCTAGGAACAAAGCAATCTCGCCACCAAAGGCATATCCAAGATAATGGCGAATTCCTCCACGGTAGACACCATCTCATTCAAAGAAAAATTGAAAAGATGGAGGGATCCCAAAATCGAGCAAAGACCCCGCAATAACTTCCAATCCGGCTGGAGGTTCTTCAAAGTGAAAAGAATTCTAAATCCGAATTCGCGATAAACTTATTGCGAGACCGGCTGCGAAATGACCTTACAAAATCCCTTGATGCTTGCTTGAAAGAGGCAATCACTTCAGAGGACAAAGAAAAATCATCGACAATCATGGACGCTGGGGCAATCTCCTTGGAAGCCATGGATCACAGTGGTTGAAGAAGAAGACAAGAGTTTCACCCTAACAGATATCTCTAGAGTTTGAAAGGCTAGAATAAGTTATCTCGCCGGACTACAGTGGTGATTTTATAGGGAAAACCGTCAAAATCCCGTTCGAAAAGGAAGAGATTTCTCGCTCGGGTAGCGTGTCTCGTGCGAGACACCTTATCTCGCGCGAGATATACTCTACGGCAAAGCAACAACAGCTTCTACTCAAACAAGAATCTAGCCCCGACTTGACGAAGCAAGTCTCGAAAACCTCGCGTGTACAATTCATAACATGCAATAAAACACCATATTCAAAGCTCAAAATTGCGGCCTAACGGCCATTCCATTTCCGAAAACATGGAAAGTCGAGAAAGTTAATTAACTAACTAATTAGACCTAGGATTAGGATTAAGAAAAACCATTGTTTGTGCTACCTATGTGTTCCTATAAAATTTAAAAGAAAGAAAAAAATTGTCCGGGGCCCACACGGCCAATATGTACAGATAATCAGTATAAAGAAAAGGGGAGGTGATCACGCCATCAAGTCGCCGAGCCGCCGCACCTCCGCCATCACCTCCACGGGGGCTACTGCATCCTCCTCGATCTCTGGAGCCGCAAGTAGGGGTCACCGCCGAGGCCACCGTCGAGGCCGCCATCGAAGCTTCTTGTGGAAATGTGCCTCCTGACAGTCCGACACCAAAGCCATCAACCCAGCCTATCTTGGTCGCTCCACGGTTGTAATCGGCCGCGGATATGGTGACTCCGACAATCAAAGAAAAGAAGATGCTCTGGGATGAAGCTCGGACATATACACTTATATGGACGAATACGAGAAATGTAAACATACCGAAGAGACATCACCGGGAGGCGGTAACCCTCGGGAACCCGATCAGAGACGGATGTGCCCCATCATCGGCATGCTCCCCATCATATACGTGTAGCTCGAGGGTCGTAGTCCTGGGGAAAAAGGCAGAGAACCAAGAGCTCGAGAGGAAGTGCTAGGGCCGATGAACTCCGGTATGCAGGTGGAGCCACGAGCATGTGATCGCCTATCCCCACCGTGAGGGGACCCATCAATCGAGGCAGTAAACTCCGCATAAGAGGCCCCGGGATGACACAAGCCGTCCGCCACATCCCCTACCGTAAGACTAGCATAATCATCCTCCGAATAGAGTGGGTGGGATACATCGACCTCGGCGGATCCGCCGCAGACTCGTATGATAGTCTACCCCGGCCATGCTGTGGGAAGACCCGCTCACCAAGATACATGGTGTCCCCCTCCAAAACCGCCAGCATTCTCTGCATCCCGGTAGCATCCCAAGCGCGATGCACCTCCAGCTCTAACAAGGTCCAAGGATACAGGCCCAGTCTCTCGTATTCAAAGGTGTCCAGCATAGCCCGCGCCTCCGCCACCGTCAAAGTCCAATCCTGGTCCTCTTCCTCATCAACGGTCCGATTCGGGTGGCTCCACCTCCTGATATCCGAAAACAAAGGGGCCCGGCTCTCCAACTCAAACCTATACAGCCCAAGGACAGTGTAGCCCCATATCTGCACAAGAAAATGTAATGTATTCAAGAAGGGAACACAGACAGAGCATACGTACGTAAAACAGAAAATGTAATCAAAGAGCATACCTCCTGTGCATAAGAATACCCCGACAGAGTATCCTTGGTGTGCCTACATGCCTCATCCATGGCGTGGTAGCGTATAGGCCACCCCGCCGAGCCCCGGCCTATAGCCGCTCACTTCATCCAGATCAACCAACAAACGCAACAGAGAAAGACGGGCCGTAGAAGAGTGGTTCGCAAAAATAGTCTCAGAAAGGATATACCAGAGGGCACCCCTCACCAACCGATCAGTGATCACATTCGGCTTCTCCGAGTAGTCCTCAATCTGACGACGGAGGGGTGTCAGCTCAGCAGCAAATCCCTTAACCTTGTTAGGGACGAAACCAATCAACTGCCTCCACGCCGCTGGACCCGTAGGCTTGAAATTCGGAAACTTCGGCAGGGGATCGCCAATGAACTCTAGTCCCGTGATGGCCAGAAAGTCGGGCCTGAGTCATAGTCGCTTCCCGAAGCGCAAAATGGACCGTGTGGGTAGTGTCCACCACCTCTCCCGAATAGCCTGGAGAACTTGGGGGGTCCGCCTAATTCCCCTAAGATTGTCAACAAAAGTCAACAAACCCGTTTGGGCCACCCTAGCTCGAACGCCATCAAGATCCTTGATCTTGTCCCACACCTCCTTAGCCATTTTCGGACTCCCACGACAGTTCTTAATTGGCTTATACGACTGCAAAATAGAGGAAAAACAGAGAGAGCAACATTAGAAATCATTCCATGTCAAGAAATCAATGAAATAGAAGAAATTTTTCATTGGGGCATTTCATCGAACACTTGGCGTGCGTACAAGAAAAGCTTGCCCAAGGATGTCAATCATAATCCGAATCAACCTCTCCTACAATCCATGATGTGTAGGAGGCTCATACGCACACAATGCAACAACAAACATCCAAAGAAATGCACAAAATTAAAGCATGCAAGGGGAACCTAGTTCTAAGCACAAACATGAACAAAGGCCATTGAGGGAATTTTTGAATTCAAGGGAAAGGGGATTCAAATAAATGCAATACAAGAAACAAGAGGTGAAGATAGAGTTCTTACCAAGCCCTCCTGACAGCCGGGTAGAGATGTGGGCGTGCCTATCAAAGGTAAGATCATCGCGAGGGTAATCCTTCCCTAGCAAATAGCTACCCAAAATCGGGTTCCTTTGTTCTTGAGCCATGGATTATGGAGGAAGGAGGGATTGAGAATGGATTAGAGGGGAGAATCTCCAAGCAAATCCACGAAAAATCACAGAAAAGGCAACCTTGGCTCGAGCTAGGGAGAGAAATTTTGAGAAAGATGTTTTCAAAATGAGCAAGAGCTGCTATTTATATGCCCCGACAGTACATATCTCGCGCGGTATATCTTATCTCGCGGCGAGATATACCTTCTGGAAAATGACCAAATTGTCCTCGACAATAAGCGTCTACGCAACGTCAAAATTCAAAATTTTGACACATTTACCCTTGGAAATGATAAACTAGCAGGGAAATGTTGAAAAACCGGCACCGCAAGTCACGGAACGAGCCAAACGTGACATGCGCACGATCGCCCGGTACGGCACCAGTCGCCCGAGAACCGAGTGGTCCAAAGATTAACTCAATCCACATGATTCAGAGCCCATAAAGGTGAATCATCAAAGAAAAAGCCCGGTCCAACGCCTGCATGTGGATCGTCATCAAAAGCCCGGTCCCAACGCCCAAACAGTGGATCATCATCAAAAAGTTCGGTCCAACGCCCAAACAGGATCGTCATGTGCCCAACAGTGGATCATCATCAAAAAGTTCCTGGTCCCAACGCCTGGCATGTGGATCGTCATCAAAAAGCCCGATTCAACGCCCAAACAGTGAATCGTCATCCCCAACAAAGAAAAAAAGCCCGATTCGGAGCCCAAAGGCGAATCGTCACAAAACCGACAGACTCGCAGGACCGGACAGTAAGCCTTTGTTTTCTAACATATTTCCCGCAGTTCGGAGCCTAGACAAAGCGAATCTTCGTAATGCATGTATATTCGAATTGGGTCTTGATTTGATTCCTCGCATGAATTTGCCTTTTCAAAAAAAAAAAAAATCTCCTCGATTTTCAAAAAAAAACATTTTTCAAAATACCTAAAGCAACCTTTTCGTGTTTTGGAGTCGAACTACGTTATGGTCTGATTCTCCGATAGAGATACGTAGGCAGCCGTGCGGCACGACCATCCCGATGTTCAGAATGATGTCTTTTCTATCGTCGACAAATAAGACTTGTCGCCGAGGGGCTCTGTAGACACCCCATTCTGAACACATCGGATCATACTTATACCACTCTAAGTCTCGCTTTGAGTCAAGAAGTAGAAATCCACCATTTCGTCATGTTTCGTTAAAGTTTTGACTAACTACCGTTAGTTTGGGACTAAACTGCATACGAGATAACGAGGAAAGGACAAAATTGTCCACAGGAGCAATATCTCGCCGCGAGATGGCGTGTCTCGCGCGAGATATCTCCCTCTGCAGATTGCACGACGCTTCCTCGTCGATTTCAACCTCTTTCCGGGATAAAACTTTATCTCTCCGGCCAACCAATGGGAGAGGAGGTCTAGAACCATCTGATAGGGTTTTAACTCTCCACTTCTTCATATCCAACCTCTATAAATACTTGGTGACTTCCAAGGCTCAAGGGGTCGGAGGTCGAAAATCCCAAACCGCAAATTTACACAACACACACACATTTTGTCATTTTCTTTCCCTGAAAGAATCCCTCAAAATCACCCTAAAACTCACCTCATAGTTTGTTTGTCAACCTTGTTGATAAACAAGCATCAACCTCCAAATCAAGGACCAAGGCGAAGCTCTGTTCGTGTGAAGGGTCGACTCTAAACTTGAGTCGAAACTCTGCCCAAATCACCTCACGCAAGGTAATTCCTAATCTTCCTTCTAATTGATTGTTAGAGTGGTATAAGTCCATAGAATCTAGGATCGGCCTAGAGCCTCTCCAAATCATGGAGACGGTCTCGAAGCAATCGATTCTACATTCCGTTTGACCTCGTCAAATGGACCTTTATTTGTAGTATTTGGATTCGTTTTTTACTTCTTCTTTTGAAAAACCTCTCTTTTCTTTAGCAAGACCGATCTCCGGATTGGGTGAAATGGATGCCTTCTAAACCTACCCATTTCATAACCTAAGCCCCGAACTCAAATCTCTTTCAAATGGTTTTTCTATGTTTCCAATCAAATAATATAGGTGGCGACTCATAAAAATAAAAAGAATCAGAATTTCTTTCTCACAACGCTACACCTGGCTCCGTCACAAGACCCTCATCTGGCCTGGTTCATGGAACAACACAAGGAGATGAAAGCGCAGATCGCCGAGTTGACCGCTAAGAAATCTGCCTTCCGGCCTACGGACCCGGATTCCATTGTTCCTCTGCCCCACAAATTCGTGATGCCTAACTTGGACCTCTTTGATGGTACTGCATGCCCGAAAACCCATTTGGACACATATACCTTGGCGATGAAGGCCAAAGGGTGCACCAATCGCCAGCTGGCCGACTATTTCAGTCTATCTTTGAAGTCCAGTGCCTTAAAGTGGTTCTTTCGTTTAAAACCCGAAGCCAGGACTACGTGGGACCAGATTACCAATGCCTTCACAGAAAAGTACAAGGCCAACTTGGAATGGGAAACAAATAGGATTGACCTACAAACAACAAGGTCACGGCATCAGGATGAGAATGTTGGGGACTTCTACAAGCGGTGGAATGCGAAACTCATGAAATGGCAATCCCTCCTTCGAAGAGGAACAACTCGGATATCTTCCGAGTCATGCTTGAAACCACATCTCGAGAGCCTCCTCATTCACTTCCCATACTCGACTTACGGGCCATGGTTAACTCTGCAGCTAAGTTTGAAAAGGCCTACAATCAAGAACCGACGCCGCACTCGCCACGTATATCGGGCTCCTCCCCGCAAACACCGCCTCGCTCTCGCTAAAGGCAAAGAAATGATTAACTATGCGGACAGGAATGTAATAACACAACTCCTTTTGCTCCTGTAAAACCAGCCGAGCCTGCACCACGGGTCATGAACCTCGAAAACTTTGGAATGCCTCCGAATGACATCTTTAGGGACCGGTGAAGGAAGGCTTGCTTTGCGGCCTTTGGAGAATTTCCAACCCAGAAATCCGAATGCTCCCGTGGATACTACAAAGTATTGCGCTTTTCATCAAGCCCACGGACATCTAACAGATAACTGCTTTACTCTGAAAAAGGCAATCCAGGGGCTAATAGAGCAAGGAAAGTTGGAAGGCCCCGAAGGGCCTAATAGCGCTCAAAAATCCTCGCCAAGGAACCATAATCAGTGAATATGATTGAATGCGGAGAACCTTCGCATGCCCAGGAAGATGCCGATGAAGGTCCCCAAATACCCGCGGCCAACCTCGTCGAGGATCCCGAATTCGGATTCCCCTCGGCCTTGAGGATATTGAACGAATCAACCCATCTTGGTCTCATGTCGAGATTTCTTGCAAGAATACGAGGCCCGCTATTTCTCGGATGAAGGGAAAACCGATAATCAAGAACCGGGCTGTTCCGGCCAAAACATGAAAGAACCATTTACACAAGATGGTTAGAGCAATCAAGAAAGATTGAACAAGAAAGCTTCGTGCGGGCGCTCGTATCGGGGCTTATCAAGAAAGAAGCCGAAGAACATCTCGGAGCTAGTACACTTCGCAAACCGGCTATTGGGAGAAGCCGAATACGATCCGAAGGCAATGAAACCGAAGAATCGCAGGAGAAAGAACCCTTCTACATTCCGCCCGGTGTCAAATACGTGCCTCCCCTCTCACTCTTCCCCCGCAGTTTCTGGGTGGAGAAGCCAAATCACAATTACCACTTCCGGAATGGGAGCATATGACAATTTTGCGGCCGCACGCACCCATATTCCCTAGCGGGTTTGATCGGCGTTCCTCTTCGCCGAAATCCCGTAGTATGGGAAGATGATTCCGATGACAAAGAATGATGACGATGATGATGACGAGAGCGAAGAGTCAACCGAGGCCCGGATCCGAAACAATCTGGAACAATCATGCCGGAAATGAGCCCATGGGAGCTGTGCACAATGGCCGGTTATCAAGAAGCGACGACGAAGAAACTTCGGAAGACGAATATGAAACCGAGGATATGAAGGCCATGAAGTTTCCTCGGGTCCGAGCACGTGGATGTCTTAGAGTTCAACACTTTGCCTACCATGCTTTGGGGAAAGGGTTTTCGGGCGTCCGATCCAGCCGATGGTCGAAGATCTGATAGAGAGAGGGAAACTAACTCCCATCCGCCCAAATGAGAAAATAACCATGGTTAGATCAAATCCACCCCAGAACAAAGTAACACTCCTTGTCAGGGTTACCCAAGAAGAGGTCACCTTTCCCGAATGTATGTCAGCTCTCTCGAGAAGTCCTAGAAACCGGCATAATACCGGATGCACCTCCCACACAAAGTGCTATAATCATTTCCAACTCGAGTATTACCGAAAGGAACCGTAATGGCCGCACTATACTGGGGGATGAGATCGAAAAGCCGCGAGTCCCGACAATAGCGACTCTTGTTGCATGATAACTATGAGCAAGGCAAAGCTATGAGCGAATCGGAGGACGCCCTAGCTGTGGGCCATCCAAGGGACAACGACACAACCCCGGACTCAAAAGCCTATGACTTGGGAAAGCGGTTATAAGAGCCGCCCGGGGAAGGAGCAGTCTGGCTCGGCCCCTCACCGTTGCTAGACTCCGTCGGAACCGGTGGCCGATAGCCAAAAAGGCTCCCAGTTGACCTTAGCGGCGTT
Source organism: Adenophora triphylla var. japonica (assembly GCA_022495995.1). Lineage (NCBI taxonomy): Eukaryota > Viridiplantae > Streptophyta > Magnoliopsida > Asterales > Campanulaceae > Adenophora > Adenophora triphylla. Next base: position 231,982 of record JAFEMH010001476.1, on the reverse strand, counting down.
GAGAAATCTAGTCAAGAAGCAACCGATGAGGAAGTTAACCCGTTGACCCGATCCAGGCAAATCTTCCAAGGAAATCCCAAGGCGATAAGAAGGCCACGCATCAAGCACCGAAAGAAGATCGCCGCCCCTACGCTAAGACATCCAAACCTGCACTCGAAAAGAGGATCCCGTGCTCGCGGTTGAAGCAAACACGAGGCCAACATTTCCTCTCGGTCTCTACTCACTTCGTCCTATCCCCATAAGCTAAAGCCGGAAGAAAGCCCGGCTCGCACTCTAGTCCCTATTGATGCTACTCCCGATGACGTGGTATAGCTGATTGGAAACATCCACTCACGGGAACATAATCACTTTCACGGATCTCGACCTCCCTCAATTTGGGGCCGATCATAACGAACCTCTCTTCATCATAGTCCCGATTGGATGAACGACGCCTCCTCGGGTCCTGGTTGATAATGGGTCCGGAATGAACATTCTTCCCAGGCAAAGATCATGAGCTCGCTTGATATCAAGACTCAAAGACTTAAAGCCTTCCTCCCTCAGCCAAAGCTTACGACTCGACATCTCGAGCGAGTCCTTGGAGTTGCTACCTTGGACCTCTGGTTTGGACGTAAATTGATACTGTGGAATTCCGTGTTATTGACATCCCGATCACTTTCAATGCCTTATTGGGAAGACCTTGGCTTGCATCAGTCAAGGGGTTGCCTCAAGCCTCCACCGGTGTGTGAAATTTGTCTCGAATGGGGACACGACGACCATCTATGGGGATTTAGTCACCTTGGAGGGCACGGATACGGGTGGAATACCTATTCGGAAATCAAACATGATGAGGAAGGTCTCATGCTAACGGGCTTCACTGGCCGAGCCTCCCAAAGCCCAAGTGTGCAACATAGATCCGACAATCACCGGGATAAAATCCCACCGGTCTTGAAAATGATGAGAAAGATGAGCTATCTACCCGGCCTCGGTGCAGGGAAGCACCAACAAGGAACTCACTTAGAAGCTCGTCGAGGTGAAAGGACAGAATACTCGCCACGGCTGGGATATGAGGCCTCCTCGGTGGACACCGCGAAAGGAAAAGAAATTGCCCGGAAAAGGGAGAAAGCGCCACGGGGAAGGGTCCCGCTCAACGACCCTAAATCTCACCCTTTCACCCTAATTTGGCCGACTACTTCGTAAAGGGTCCCACACAACCGGGTAACATCACAGAGCCCACTCCTACGTAAGGGTGGCTAAAGCTACAGGATAGCCTCAACAAGTTCGGGAAGCCAAAGCTAACCCGGTCCGTAGAGAATGTTCCCGGACCTACCCAAGATATCCGGGGCTACCACTACCATGAGAAGTGAGTACACTTTCAAAGGCGTGCCAAGCCTAGTGGAACAGTTCGAGAAGCTCACAACCACAATTCCTACCGCCCGGGAAGGTCCGAAACCTAAGTTTGAATTGACCGTGCCGAAAGCCAAAGCCACGAAGTCTTTTCGGAGATGATTGGGATGGCCCGATTATGCAACAGCTTATTCGGGAAGAGATCCAGTGCCGAGATCTGATTGATTTCAGCTCAATCAAAGAAATGGTAGCAATGATCGAGGGAGGAGAACAGAAACGAGACAGCCCCCGAGTCATGAGGTCACTGACAACAATGCCGCTACAGAATTGGGAAACTCTCTCAGGCCCGTCCGCGACCAAAGAAGAAATGATCACCAAGCCTGGATTGGTCCCCCATCCCTCTGTGTCAACCTAGTTAGAGTCCTTCATGGTCAAGATTAAGTCTCTAGAGTCGTCCGACGGCCCTACGCCTAAAGACTACAAGTCTGTAGCAAATGATGTACTTCCTTCCGTTCCTAATGAAATGACGAACCTTTCTGAGTATCCCTTGCTTGCCACTTTAACTAATGATAAATTAATAATCAAAAAAAAAACATTTAATAATAATTCATTAGATAAAGAAGCAGACACATTAAATAAAAAAAAGAAAGAACAAAAATCTTTAAGCAGGTTGTTCGGAAAGAGGAAAATCGAGCCCAAGCTGCCGAAGAGATTTTGACGAGTGTGAATTTGAGAACTGCGGAAGAGCCTAAAGAGACGCAGATTGGTAGTTTCTCCGAGGAAACTAGAAAGGATGCCCTACAAAATCCTCAACTCAAGGAAAGTAGCCCTCTTCATCAAAGAGAACATCATATGCCGATACGGGTTGCCAGCCGAAATCATCTCAGATAATGGATCCCACTTCGAAGGGGAATGCGACAGTGGGCGCGTAATTCCGAATAACCCGTCACAAGTCATCTCCTTACGGTGCCCCAAACCAACGGAGCCGTCGAGGCAAAGAAACAAGACATTGGAAAACATTATCCGGAAAATGGCTGTCCAAGGCGTAGATTGGCCCGAAAAGTTACACCTGGCACTGCAGGGCTCTGAGAACATCCAGTCGAATGGCAGCAGGGAAACACCGTTTGCCCTCACATACGGAATGGAAGCCGTACTCCCAATCGAGCTAGAAATCCCCTCGCTCCGTGTGTTGTTGGAAAGCCAGATCAACGAAGTCGAATGGCTCCAAAGTCGCCATGATGAATTGGCCCTGCTAGATGAGCGACGATTGAAGGCCATGGAACACATCCAAGCTTACCAAGGGAGAATGGCCAGAGCTTTCGACAAGAAAGTAAAACATTGGGAGATTAGGGAAGGTGACCTCGTCTTAAAAGAGAAGCCCCAAGTCCGTATCAACCCGCTTGGCAAATGGGAGCCTGTCTGGGTCGGGCCATACGTCGTTCAGAAGATCTTCTCCGGAGGAGCCATGCAACTTGCAGACCTCGACGGAAATCCTTTTGTACACCCAGTGAATGGTGACAAGTTGCGCAGATACTACACGTAAAAACACTGAGTCAAAAAAAAAAAAGAGTGCTAAAAGAGTAATACCCAACTAGGTTGAAAACCCGAAAAGGGCGGCCTAGGTAAAAAACAGGGTTGCACCAAAAAAAAAAAAAAAAAAAAAAAAAAAAAAAAAAAAAAAACAACAACAAAATCGACTAGTCGAACTACGGAGACCCGAGCCCCCAAAATCCGAGGGGAACGTAGGCGGCGGAAACGGTTCGGTCTAAAGCACAAATAAAGGAGACATACTTTGTCATCAACACATTGATCAGACCATGAAAGCATCTCGAAAAACTCTAAAGCAATTCACATATTCATTACAGTTAAAAGCTTTTTGATGAGTCTAAGCCCGGTTCATTCCTACAACTAGCAACCTGCTAAAAAGAAAACTAAGATACATAATCAAACTAATGTGTCTACTATGACAAGAAAGGGATACTCGGAAAACCTCAAGGTCACTCCAAGCCACTCGTACTGGCCTCTCCCCTCTTCTTCCCCCTTCGAGTCTTCTTCTTACGAGAACGAGAAAAAATGTCGGTCTTCCTCCTACCAAGCTGCTGGTATAGGAGCAGGATCTATCGAGACCAGCCTCGTCGGGGCCTTGGTAGCCCTAGCGTCATCTCTCATCTCCTGTGGCGAGTGCAGTAGCATAGGATTCCTCCTCTCCTGCCTCTTGACATAAGCTTCATAGTCGGTCACCACATCCCCGTACCTGTCATGAGGGTTGGCCCTCGCCTCGGCCCTCCTCCTCTCGGAAACTGTCAGGTCCTCCGCACCCACAATGGCCTCACGCCGTCTCAAAATAGCCATCTGAGTCTCTCCAAAATGCCTCTCATACCAATCCAGGTACCAAGTGGTTAGGAACACAGGTCTCGGACGCCTGAGGATAACCCGAGGAGGAAAGACGTCATACCTCCATACTCGGGAAAGAAATGGAAACACCGAAGGATCATCCATAGAAGCGGAAGCCACCACCCTGGTGGCTATATCATCAAAATCCTCCAAAGGAACCTGCTCCAAGCCGAACTGTCTCAGAACTAAAGCCGGAATATAGAAGCTGGACTGAGAAAGCCCCGGAACCATAACCACAGAAGATCCGTCCTGAAGCACCCTCTGAGTCTCCACCCGCCAATAAGGCACCGACCATCTGATATCTTCAGTCTGACGACCAGCCATCCAACGCTCCCACGAGCCCTGATCATCAAAATCTACAATGAACCCCTCTCTTCGGCGAATGTCCAAGTCTTGATCATATCGAAGTCTCCCGAAGAACCCCGGGCGTTCCATCGGCCACGAGTCAAGAGAAACGGGTCTGCCCCCGTGCATATACCGTCTCCCGGTAGCTTGACCTATCGAGAGCATGAAAAGTCTCCCCAGATCAAAGGTACAACATCTACGCAGCGACAATGAACAACAATATCCAGCAGAGACCAATGACAGATCCTAAAAGAATAAACCATGAACAAGGTACCAAACATGCAAAGTGCAAAGGCATCCCAATAGGCATTGTCAAGCAAGCCTAAGCCCCTAAATCTATCAGGGAGACCGGAAATATCAAAATGATCGGGACCACAGATCATACCTTGTGCTTCCTCCGGGGAAAGATGAAGAAGGTTGCACAACTTGTCAACAAAAGAGGCTCCTCCGGGCAAAGGAATTGCAATCTCTTCCACCTCCGGACCGCCAAGCAAAGCCCGGAATTCTTCAACAGTCGGGACCATCTCATTGTAAGAAAGGCAAAAAACATGCCTTCTAGTATCCCAAAATGATGAGGAAGCTCTCAAGAGGTCGTAGTCCGGAACCAATTCTTTGAGGGACCATAAGCACTTCACCTTGTACCTTTCTTCAAAGAATGACCTCCTCTCATGCATAATCTCCCGAGACCACTCTTTAAACTTGATGAAGAATTGCATTTGAGAATTTTGGGATAATTTGGGTGGATTTCTCATGCTCACAATTCTCTCCATGGTTTTTCTCTCCTTCTCCCCGAAAATGGCTGTTTGAACTGGTGGTTGAAGAAGGTATTTGAATTTGAAATAAAGTAAGACCAGATCTGAAGCAAAATTAAAGGACAGTGTCAGATTCCTGTCCTATCCGCGCGGATAGTATTGTTACCAAAAAAAATTTTTACGCAGTCAAAGCTGGCACCAAAGGAATATTTTGTCCCAGCCAAAGCCTGTCCAAACCAGTCCATACACCAAACATCAACACCCTTGCCAAGAAACCGAGGCTCATGCAACATTACATTCATACTGCATTACATTCATGATAGATAAAATAAGATAAAATCCTAAATTATTACATTCCAAAAAAAAAAAGCAAAAAAAATGTGCATAAAAATAAATTGTATCTGTCTAAATAAATACAATCTCAGTCTCAGAAATCAATCTCAAAAAAAAAAATCAGTCTCGAAGGATCATCAGTCAGAGTCCTCGGTGGCTGGGCCTTTCCCCCGGTCCCTCTTGCGGCTCGGGCCCGCCTCCTCAGTAGTCATGAAGATCTCAGGCTCAGAATCATCATCCTCGTCTCCGGAAGAAGGCTCGTCAGGACCTACCGGCACGCTGGCTACGTCACGACAAACCAAGATCCGCAAAGAAATCATATCCGAAGGTGAAGGCGTCGGACTCCTGGACGTGCGAAGAAGATCCACCGTGATGCTAGACGTGTCCCTGCCCGTAAGGATCTCCGAGAATGACGTGGTCCGAAGGCAGCACCACGCGGGGATCTATGAGAGGAGAAAGAGGAGTCTCGGAAGAACGCTCGAAGGCTCAGGGAAGTCTCCCTTTGACGGTGCGCCGCCGTGGTCGCCTCGCTCTAGCACGAGGGCTCCACAAGCCACCATCCTCCGGATGAATCTCTTAGCCCGATCACCTGCTTCGTCAGCTTCTCCACAACCACCTCCGAAAACTGCACGAAAGCAAAAGCGTCAGAAATAGTTGAGGCAAAAAACGATGACAGGAAAGAAAGGAAAAGACAGAAGCAAAAAAAAAAGAGGTGGGAAGGAGAAGCCATACCTTCATACTCGGATGAGGCCGGAAAAATCGTGGAAGCCGCTCAGGCTGGGGGATCTGCACCCTCAATCTAACCCCATCCTGGACATATGAAAAGTCCGTCCGAGGGTACCGTGGGATCCCTAATCCCTCTCCATCAAGAACCTGGGGCGTCCTCAGCCTCCTCAAGACAAATACTGGATACGGCTCAATCACCACGAATGCCGAGAAGTGCTGGCCGCCTCGGTAATCGCCCCAGGTCTCCGACCTCTCGCTCGGATACATCATGTCGGCGGGAGGCTCCACCGGTGTCATCAAAGGCGAATTCACGCCATGCTGGCGCGTCACCCTCTCTCCCAGATAATACACGTCGCAAGTCAAGCCCCTCAAAATCCTCCGCTGCACGGTCCATACCTCAGCGCCCCTCAGCTGCGCCACATCGAAACGATCCCAGGGATAGAATATCATCCCCTCATCCGTCTCAGCCCCCATCAAAGGCAGGCAGTCCCTGTATCTGAGGGTCGTGCGCCCTCTGGAACCCTTCTTCTCCCGGGCAAACTTGGACCAGGAACGCATGGCCGGATACGCCCAGACGTACTCTGCTGGCTGTCGCCACATCGTGACGTGAAAGAACTCCAACGCCCATACCTGCGAAAGGTAAAAATCAAATCAATTAAGTGCGAAAAAAGATACGTGCTTAAAGAAAAGAGGGAAAGCAAAAGGAAGGCTTATACCTCCAGAGGGAACTCGAAGCATGTCAAGGAACTGACAGCCTTCCGGCTATACCGATCTAGAGCGAAATAGAGCTCTGCCAGCCCTGCCTCTCCCCAAGAGACCTCTCTGGCTCTCTCCATGTCCTCCAAGGACCTCAGCAAAGCAAAGACAGCCGTCCCCTCGGCATGTCCAAAAAGCGTGCTCGAAAAAGCAAACCATAAAAAGGCCCTAGCAATCTGCTCAGCGCCTATCCTCTCATCCCCAGCCTCATAGCTCCCAATGCTCTCCACAATCTTTCCCTCGACCACAGCGTACTCCATACCCATCCCCTTTTTGGGAATAGGGGAAAATCCTAGAAGGGCCTGCAGGTCCAAGTCGCTGTAACCATCCCGCCACTCAATGCTGCGTCCATTAAAGGACAGACCCGTGATCGCAGCATAGTCGGAAGGCGTAACCGTCGCCTCGCCCCAAAGGAAGTGAAATGTGTGGGTCACGTCCCACCAGTGCTGTGCCAAAGCGAAGATCAGGCCCTTACTCTTGGGAAACTTGACCAACCCCCTCAAGCACTCGATGAACTCGTACAAGCCAGTCTCAATGACGATCTGTCTAGGACTCATCATCGCTCCTCTGCCCATATCTGGAAGCCGGTCCCATAGACCAATAACAGACTCCACTGATCCTCGAGTCTTCATCTTGTTCAGTTGCTCCGTCACGAAATTGTTTCCACCCTGCAAAAAAAAAAAAGAGAGGGAAACAAAAATGTCAGAAGTGTCAAAAAATTTGCATTCAAAAAAAAAAAGAGAGAGCATACACATGCATCATAAAATTTTGAAGAAAATTCAGCAGCATAACATCATGCAATGAACCTAGCCCCATTTTTCTCGCACAAAAGAGAACAGTTTTCAGCAAATCCCAATCAACATTCATTCATACATGAAAAAAAAAAATCATACAAGGAGTCAACGGAAGCAAAAACTCCGCCCCATTTTCATAAAATAACATGCATACATTCATTCAACGGAAGCAAAAACTCTGTCCCATTTTTCATGAAATAGCATACATAAACAATATTTTCAAATCATTCATTCAATCAAAGGGAACGGAAAATCCGTCCCAGTTTTCATAGAAAATCACATTCTCAAAAAAAAATGCATTCATATCATTCATCATCCCATTACAAAAAAAATCCTACAAGAGTGCATACATGCATACATTCATGTCCGTCCCAAATTCGGACGAATTCCTTATCATTTCATATTTCAAAAAAAAAAAAATTGGCAAAAATGCCCATTCTCTTTTTCAAACAAAATGCAACATGCATATCATCAAAATCAAAAACACAAATTTTTCGAATTTTCGGATATTTAAAAAACAAAAATTTTGGCAAAAATGCCCATTCTTTTTTCAAGCAAAATGCATTACCCATATACTCATTACAACATGCAAAGCATCAAAATCAAAATCCAAGGCCAAGAGCATCATCATTTTCGAATTTTTCAAAAAAAAAAATTCAAAAATCAAAAAAAAAAAATCAATTTCAAGCAAGAAATCGACAAAGAAGATATTCGAAGTATACCGTGCGAAGACTCGGATCAGTGGCCCAATGTTGCCACGCATCGGGGTATGGCCCCTCCGCAATCGATTGCGAAAGAGAATAGTGCCTCCTCATTCGGACAAGCTCCAATCGTCTCTCCGCGACCGGGCCACGTCCTTGGCCTTGAAAAGCAACTCCCCCGTGTTCCATTGCTTGAAAAATCAAAGAAAATGGAAGATTTTTGAAGGTTTTTTGGCCATAAATGGCTTTCTCCTCGATTTTCTCTCTCTCCTCTCGTAAATTGCAGAAAACTGGTAAGGAAGAAGAAGGGAGGGGGCGGCCCCTCATTTAAACCTGTCAGGGATACAATCCCCTCCGCGCGGATAGGTTTGAAGGGTCAAAAAGACCCTTTTGCCCTTTAAAATTTCAGGACTCTGCAGTTTAGTCCTCAACTTAACAGAGTTAACCAAAGTTAACCAAAGTTAGCCCCCCTTCTTAAAAGAACCGAACGGCAGTCAAACGTAAGTCCGATCTCTCCGAGAAAGTTAACGGAATCCCGTTTCTTTCATCAAAATCATTCGACAGCAGTAAAATGTAAGTCCGACCTCTCCGAGAAAGTTAACGGAATCCCGTTTCTTTCATCAAAATCACCAACGGCAGTCAAACGTAAGTCCGATCTCTCCGAGAAAGATAACGGAATCCCGTTTCTTTCATCAAAATCATTCGACGGCAGTAAAACGTAAGTCCGATATCTCCGAGAAAGTTAACGGAATCCCGATTTCTCCGACGAATACGTCTGATTTTTCTCCAGCAAAGGCTAACAAAATCCCCAGCAAAGTTAACGGAATCCCAAAAGCCAACGGAATCTCGAGTAAATCTCGAACTACGAAAGGGCTTGATTCCCACTAGGAATACGTAGGTAGCCTATCATTAGGTCCAGCCCCTCGACCAAAACGGTCACCCTCTCCTTCGGCAGCAGACAAAGTCCACCGAAAGGCCATTTCAAATTAAGGTTTGAGGCACCTAAAACGCCATCATCAAGGTTTGAGGCACCTAAAACGCCATCTTCAAGGTTCGAGGCACCTAAAACACCATCATCGAGGTTCGAGGCACCTAAAACGCCATCATCGAGGTTCGAGGCACCTAAAACGCCATCATCTCCAGGGTCAAAGACCCGAACTACGACTGGCTTGATTCCTCTTAAGGATACGTAGGTAGCCTATTAAATAGGTTCAGCCACTCGATCACTTGATCATCCTGCCAAATATGGAGCCTTACTCTTATCGACGACCCCGCTTCCTTCGAAAGCGCCGTCACCGAGGGGCTACTGTAAGTGCTCCCATTTGAGCTTGTTAGTATTTTTGTTAGAAAATTAACGAAAGTTATAACCTTCCTAACAATTCCTAACATTCCTAACATTTCTAACCAAGTAAGGGTAGATTAGGAATTGCCAAAAAAAGATAAACCAAAGAAAGAATCTTAAAAAGCAAAAGAAATAGAAAAAACCCGAATTAGCAAGCTGAAAAACATAATCAGTTTGAATTTTTTGAAAATATTCTTTGTGTCCAAAGTCTGCAGCTGCAATTAATGAACAGTGCACGCTGCAGGTCTTGTCCGCGTGGATGGTTATGTATTTTTCAGAGGGCTATAAATTGAGGCCTTCAGTCTCAGAAATAAAAAAGAAGAAACACAATTGGCTCATAGAAGCTGTACTCTGGCGAAAAATAGGGAGAAAACAGTGGGAATTCACTAGAATTGCCACCATTTTCTCTTGAATCTTTCCCAAATCCCATTCACTCCAAATATTCTCAAATCACTCCCATTCATACACAAGCTCAAGCTTAAACCACCATCAAAAAGGAGGATTAGAGAGAAAACATAGAGGACTTAAGTGTTATCTACTTGTTTTCTCTTTAACCAACTCAAATCATCAACCCTAAACACTTTCAAGCCCTAAACACATTCAAGCCTTTGAATCCATTCAAACACAAAACACAAGGAAGATAGGTATAACCTCCCTCTCCTTACCCTAAAATTCATCCATGCATGCATTTTCAAACTCCAAAATGTAGTTTGTTCATCTTCTTGTCTTAGATCCAAGAAGATCACCATGGAAGTTCATCTCCATGGATGATCTTCTACAAGGATCAACATTATTTTCAAAGTGTTCTTACTTACTTGCAAAGAAAACACATTTTCAAAACCCTAAAAATCATTTTCATACATCAAATCTCTTTTTCAAATGATAAAATTCCCCTTCCCAAGCAAATGAAGTGCTTAGTCCTAATGTACCCCAAGGATGGTTTGATATAGTTGATTCATCACTAAAATGTCAAGTGATCACTAATCAAAACCTAGGGAAATGGGGATAAGCATGGATGCAAAACCCCCTTTAAAATCATGTTTTCCTTCTTGAGAAGTTGCTGTCCAGTAGCAATTTTCTAAGACCCCAGTCCATGGTCTAATTTTTTGGACACATATAAACTTGGAATTTGGTGTTGACTACAAAACACTTTTTGTAGCCAACATCCAGATCTTTCCATACATATTTTTACTTTATTTTTTGCGTGAGTAAAACTCCCTTTTTCAAATTTTCCTTTAAAGGTCAGTTCATCAGTCTCTGGAAGTTCAGATTTCACATCTGAGATTTCCAAAAGGTTTTGGTCCTCAAATCATCTCCAAAATGAAAAGTTCTTTTACATAAACCTTATTTAAGGTGTTTTGAACATTTTTCATTCTCGGACTTTTCCAAGATTCTAGAGTTTTCAAGCCCTAAAGTCCATTTCAAAATTAAGTGTCCACTGCCTTTTTCATTCTGGCAGAAATGGTTTCCAACTTCCAAAAATCTTTTGAGTACCAAAATTCAACCCAAAAATCACACCAAAAATCATGGGATCTGTCCAAAGTCTAATAAAGAATTCCCAATTTTTACTTTCCTCAGTTTCAACTTATTTTGGCCAAAGTAACACACACACACACATACACAAACAAATGATTTTGAATGATTGGAAGACTCGTTTTACGAGGCATTCCGGGTGCACACTAACGTCCTTCCCGGCGTGTAACGTGACCTCCGAACCCAAATCTCTTATTTCGGGCATTTTTCAAAGTTTTGGCCCTTAAAACAAAAATGGCGTGGCGACTCCGTTTGATTTCAAAAATCGGGTACATCACAAGTGGTCAGTAGTGTGGCCTTTGTACTTGTGGTAGTTACAATACTTAGAAGCATCCAAGTTTTCCCTTTTATTTATCGGCTCATAGTTCTCAAGTGGCTTGACCAAGCCCCTCTTTGCTAGCACTTCAAAGACTTTGCCCATTGGCAACCCAAAGTCATCAAACACTTCCCTCTCACGGTTAACATTGCCATTTCCTCTCATCACAGCTTGAACATCCACAGCAACTCCTTCTTGCACATAATTCACTTGACCCACTGACTCTTTCTTTGCTGCAGTGTTGGCGGGAGCTCTGTAGCGAAATGAATTGTTACTAGCCCCAGTATCTTTCGGTGGGGTTATCCCAGTGATGCCACTTTCGTATCGTACGCCTGAATCCACCATTTCCCTAAGATTAGGGAAATAACCATTACCGACTGCCAATTTATGCCCGGGCAACAAACATTTGTAGAAAATCTGCTTCTGCTCATTCTCCTTAGGCGGGTATTGAATCTCACTCAACTTGTCATTCCAACGCTTAAAGAAATCATAGATTGACTCACCATTCTTTTGAAGCGTGTGCTCCAAATCTGCTCGATTGACTTGCCAGTCCATATTGGCTTGATACTTCTCTGAGAACACTCTGCTAATCTTGTCCCAAGTATCTCTTTCTTCCTCACTCAACTTCAGAAACCAACGAAGGGCGGCCCCCTCCAACGTGCTATGAAACATTCTAGCCATCTGCTCTGGCGTGCAGTCCTTGGCCCTCATTGCCAATGTATAGCTATCTAGATGAGTTTTTGGGCAAGTACCTCCTCCGAACATGGCCATCTTAGGCATCTTGAAGTCTTGAGGCAAAGGTGCAACCTTGTTCGGGTTGAGCATTTTGATAGGGGACACACCTTGCTTCCCCATTTGTTCAGTCAACGCCTTCACTTGCTCTATCAAAGCTAATACGGTCGGGTCTACAGCAACATTGGATCTCTGGACGGCTGGGGTTTGAATTGTGGTAGGGGTGGTAGAATAGGTTGGAATAGGGTGTTCAGAATAAGCAAAGGGTAAGGTAGTGAATGAACGCTCGCCCGAAAAAAGAGAGAAAGAAAAAATAAAAGGTGCTTTTGAATTCTTTCTCTTCCCTTTGTCTTTTTTGTTTTATTTTGCTTTTGAAGCGGAAAAGGGAGTTCTCGGTTTGTTTTGGGAGTCGCCACGCCGTTTTTAGAGGAAAATATTGAAAAACCTAATTTTAAGAGATTTTGAGTCCGGGAGTCTGGTTACGTGTTGGGAAGAACTAGAGAATTCACCCAACACGCCCCTTTTGGGACTTTCAATCAACATTTGGACAAATATGGACATTCAAAATGTGTGTGCGATGTGTGTAAACAAGTAAAGTGTGTAAGCCTTAGATTTCATTAATGGTATGGAACTGAATACAACTTGCGAGCCATGATAGGGGGCCGCACCCTTTTTACACGTGATATCTTTTATCACAAGGCAGAGGTTTTGAGACAGATTGTCCCTTACAGAGGTAAAGCTACTCGAGAAATGAAAAGACATTATTTTGCTCATTTAGGACACTATTTAGTGGTCTAGAACCCAGTTTGGGGTTGATGGGAGTGGACAAAGTCACGATAGGCTTTGTCGACATGGATGTCACATGACATAGAATCTTTTGAAGTCTTCTATGTCATATGGTGATCCTCTTCCGTCAAGTAGGTTGCGTCCAAACTGAGTTTAGGCACCCAAATAGTGGCTTATGAGCCAGAAGATGCTTAGGTAGGCTTTGAGTCACAAAGGGATAGGCCTAGCAGATTCTGAAGTCCAAGAATGGCTTTGCAGTCTTCTGGGAGTCCCATGTCGTATGACACAGGGTCTCCCTGGAGACTTATGTCGCACGACATGGGGAGCCTGTTTCAGTGCCCTTCAGTCTGTTTGGTTCCTCCTTTGTTCCCTAAGCAAACCAAGCATATTTAGCTACTGTAAGCAGTAATATGACAATAATATATGAGTATAATGGGAAGGTCACATGGCCTTAGTGACCAAAGTGTGATAAATCACATGATTTTGGCCACTTTGAAGTAGCCATCACCTCCTAACTCCATGCAAATACATAAAGATTGAATCTTTATTGATCCTAAGATGACCAAATGTCCAGATCTGAGGTGGGGAGAAGTGAATATTGAAGATTCACTTCTCCACCACCTTTGTCATGCAAAATCCCAATTTCTACATGGTAAGAGAGCAAGTATGCATGCAAGGTATATTTAAAGACTTTATTTAAAGGGAGAGAGAGGATTAGTGTCTACCTATTGTAGTCCACGAAGTAGAATCACCAATAGTATGGTGTCTACCCCTTCAATCACCACCAAAGGAAGCTTCTTGGAGTCTTGACCTTGAAGTGTGTGTGTGTGAGGAGGGAGGTGAGTGTGTGTGTGTGAGAGAGAGGGAGAGACTCTATTTGGCAAGAGTTTCCCCTATTTTACTGATATTACTCTCAGGATTTGACCCTCACTTTGGATCTCTTCCTTGCCTCCTCTCCAAATGATCAGCCATGCCTTCTATTTATAGGCATCGTGATGGGGCTTCTTATGTCGCATGACATAGGCAGTTAAACCGCCTTAGTGTCCCTTGTCGGACGACAGCGTACATCTTTTGGCCATAAAGGGCCGAGTGGCTGGCAGGCCCAATGGATTGGTGGGCTGCTGGGATTTTTGGACTCTAATTGCTTCTTAGCAATTTGTGTAAGCCCAAATTTAATTAAATTGAATCCAAAACTTGTATTCGGATCGGGGTACTCACAGAGCCCCTCGGCGACGTCGCTTCCACGGGAAGCGGGGTCGTCGACAAAAAAATGAGAATCCCGAGCCGGACACGAACCGCGGGGAAAGAGGTGACCAAGATGGTCAAGTGGCCGGACCTCATATGAAGATGATTCCTACGTATCCCGTGGGGGAATCAAGCCAAGTTGTAGTTCAGACAAAGATGGGGTGCCAAATGAAAGGCTACGGGTTTTGTACCCGAAAGTGACTATTCCAAGGGGAGTCACCCCGAAGATGTGCATTTGCACTGGAGTTTAATTGTTCTTAAGGGGAGTCATCCCGAAGATTGACTGTTTCGATGGGGAGTCACCCGAGGATTTGACCTTTTTTTTCTTTGGGAGTCACCCGCTGGAAATGTTGACTTTTTTCTTTGGGAGTCACCCGCTAATTTGACTGTTTTGATGGGGAGCCACCCCGAAGATTTGACTTTTCTTTGGGAGTCACCCGCGAGTTTGACTGTTTTGATGGGGAGTCACCCCGAGGATTTGACTTTTTCTTTGGGAGTCACCCGCTGGAAATGTTGACTTTTTTCTTTGGGAGTCACCCGCTAATTTGACTGTGGAAATTTGTGCGGTCTTTCCGGACCGGGTAGTTTAAGGCCGTTCCGGGCCATTGTATTGTGTTAACCGAGAGAGGTGGGTACTTGAACCCAATTATAACAACGGATTTTAATGTCAGGTAGCCAAGATAGGCTGACAAAGTTGATCAGGGGCAAAAGGGGAAAATCACCCTTCTGGGACATGGATGTCATACGACATGGGGAGGTTCCCAGGCAGTTTTAATTAAAACCGCAGGTCGTAAGACAGGTCTTAAAAGACCATCCATTGCCGCCGAGAACAGAGAGAAAGAAAGAGAGAAAATTTTGAAAATTCTCCCTCCGATTTTGATTTAGATCAAGACATTGAAAATGCCTCTGTGGGCCGAATCGAGAAGGAACGTGCAACAAGTATTGTCCGAGAGACGGAAGCTTGTGGATCGGAACAAGCGGAAGAAATTCCCCAAGGGACATGGGCTCTACCCGGGTCTTGATTTTCACACTTCTACGTTGGAGCAGAAGGGGGTAAGTATTGAAAGATTAACCCTTTTCGAAATTTGATTTCTAGGGTTAAGGATTGAAATTGGGGGAAATCGCACCCAAATAGGAATTGCATGCTTGGCATGGGATGAATGTGTTTTGAAAATATTTTTCCTTTTTTGTTTCTTTTTATTTTGAAAGAATTTAGTGATGATGAATGCATGCACATATTGTTGTGAGTATGATTTTTGATACCTGTGTTGTGCTTACCTGCAGACCTTGCGGACCAAGGGGTCTCCTGAGGCTATTGCGACCATTTGGGGTCTTCTTCCGGGCTCTTCTGATTTATCGGACAGTCCTAAGGCGGTCTTCTTCTTGGTCTTGGACCGTTCTTCACAGCTGTCGGAGCTTTTGGGGACACGGCCAGGAGCGTCGAGCTAGTGCGTGCCTTCAGACAGTTCTGGTGGGACTCTACCCACACATTTCATCTTTCCTGGGGTGAGGCGACCATCACTCCATATGATTTTACGGCTATTACTGGTCTGCAGTTTACAGACAGGCCAATCTTTACTGAGGATCCTGGCGTGTTGAGCCCAGACGCCATCAGAGCCTTGACCGGCATGACTTTTCGCCTTAAGGGCAATGGGGTCCCGTTGGCGAACCTGCATTCTGCTTTGACAGATAGTGTCGTCTGTTCTCTGAGGGTGTTGCCGTGGTTACTGCTAAGCAGCTGGCTAGAGCCTTTGTCTGGGCTGGGTTGTCTGACACCCTGTTTTGCAATGCCTCTACGACGGCATTGACTCTTCTGTTGGAGCCTCTTAGAGATTGGGACCAGGTGTCCACTTTTTCATGGGGAGAGGCTGGTTTGGCCCAGGTGTACAGGGGCCTGGACGAGGTGAGCAGAGGCAGCGTGACCTCTTTGGATTTTTACCAAACTGTGCTGGAGGTATGTCCTTCACTTTTTTTCGCACATTGACTGTTGCACTTGACTTTTCTGTCTTCATTTCA
Organism: Adenophora triphylla var. japonica; assembly: GCA_022495995.1. Classification (NCBI taxonomy): domain Eukaryota; kingdom Viridiplantae; phylum Streptophyta; class Magnoliopsida; order Asterales; family Campanulaceae; genus Adenophora; species Adenophora triphylla. Next base: position 215,888 of record JAFEMH010001476.1, on the reverse strand, counting down.
TACTGCTGCTGCACACTGAGAGTATTTTGTCTCTGATTTCAGGTGTGGGCCTATGAGGTGTTTGGCACATTACGCTGGGTGTGCCTGAGAGGATTTCGGCAGATCTGTTTCCTGCCATTCGCCGTTGGACCTTTGGAGCGAGGGAGAGCCGGAAGGTGGATAGGGTTAAGCCCCGTAAGACGGCTTGCTATCACGACATTATGATTGCTCTGAGGGCTACTCCTGTCGGGTTGAGACACTTCCCCTGGCACGGCCGTTATGGTGAGGACTTGATTGGTGCTGCTGCCCTGGTGACCAGGACGAGGAGGATGTTAGTTGGCCTGGAGGGCGATGCCCTGTACTTGGAGGAGAGAGTGAGCAGGCAGCATGGTCCTGGTGCGGCTGCTCGTGTTCCTCGCGATCCTCCTCCGGGGATATGGCACATTCGGGCCCTGCCTGATTTGGAGCGGCTGTGGACCGGCATTGATGCCGCTGAGTTTTATGAGGAGGGTGGTTACGCCTATTTTGTTTTCACCCGGTTGGTGACTCCTCAGGTCATGGCTGCTAGGAGGGCAGCGGGGATGCAGGCACCGGCGCCTCCCCGATTCTTTGAGTATGAGGCTGGGGTGTGAATGTGGTGCCCAAATTTTGTGTTGGATTCACGCGAGTTTGAAGACATCCGAGTTATTTGAAAAAACGGAGTCGCCACGCCATTTTGATTACCTCAAAACTTTGAAAAAAAGGTTTTATACTTGGGTTCGGAGGTTAAGTTACCCCTTGGGAAGAACGTTTGGCGTTCACCCAAAGTGCCTTGCCGGAGCAAGTCTCCCAAGATTTCATTAATCGTGCTTACTTGCGTGCTTTCTTGTGTGCATGTGTTTGAAAAATAAGGGGGGAAATGTCCCAAGTTGTCTTCCGGACGTACAAACCATTTATTGGTTGTCGCTCGGGATTCCTTGGAATTTTATGTATTTGGGATTATGATCCCGTCCTCATCTTATGACTTGTGATCATCGCATTTTAACCTCGGGACCCTCGGGACTTGCGTGATCGAGAGAATGACTCTCTTTTGGTCAAAGATGAGGTTCTTTAGAAAAGGAGGGTCCTTAGCCCATCAATCCTACGCTTTAAGACGGTCGAGCTCGTATAGAGGCTTCATACTCTTTCTTAAGCGATAATCGGAGATATAGGGTTCAAGGTGTCCCTTTCTAAAGAAATATGGAACCTTTAATGGAAGGAACGATGTAAAGATAGGATCTTTTACACCGGTCCGTTCCAAGGTTGGGGAAAGGGAAATGCATGATGAAAAATGACACTTTAATGAAAAGATGACATTTTTGAGTTGCAAATGATGCACTTAGTTTAAAGAAATAATCTTTATTGCAAATGATGCATAAAGATTTGATTTTTATGCAAATGATGCATTTTTGTTGAAGAAATTGGCATTCATTATGCAAATGATGCATAAAGATTGCATTTTGAAAAGCATATGATGCTAGTTTATGGTAAAGACATGGTCTTTAAAGCAAATGATGCTTGAACAAGGGGTTTTGAATGCAAAGGATGCATTTTTATTGAAAAGATTGGATTTTTATATGCAAATGATGCATAAAAATGACATTTTTATTTGAAAATGGGAGTTTTAGGTGCAAAGGATACACCTTTATGAAAAAAGACTACATTTTTATGACAAATGAGGTCTTAATGCATGCAAAAAAGGGAAAGGGGTGATAAAGATGTGATCTTTAACTATGAATGCCAAGTCCCAAGCAAGATATATGAATGCAATGAGCAAGTATATCAATTAAAAGCAAGGTTAGGGCGTGCGAGGTTACCAATTGCTTCCTTTGCTTCTTTGGTTGGAGCTAGGAGGAGAGATTGGTCTTGGATCTTCAAGGAGGAGGGAGGGAGCTTCTTGGCCTTCTTCTTCACCTTCTTGAGCCTTCACCAATATTCTTCACGTCTTGGGAGTAGTGAGTGTATTGCTATGGATTGTGTGTATTGTTGTTGTTGTTGAAATGGGTAGAGGAGGGCTCTATTTATAGGCGATCTGGATAAGGCTAATGAAGCCGTGCGGCCGAGAGACCTTGGGCTAATGCAGCCGTGCGGGCTTATCCACAATGACTCAGCATTCTAGAACAAGGCAAGGTGGCATTATTCTAGAACCTTCTTCCTAATTAAGAAAAACGTGTTTTCTTAATTAGGAAGGCTCCCTTCAGCCCTAATTTTATTTTGGGACTGTTCCAGGACATTTCCGGAACACTAGGAAGGTCAGGGAATTGCAGGAAACTTACCGAAATTGCCGGGAAATTTAGCTTAGGAAGGCATGAGCCGGATTTGGGTACTTACGAAGCCCCTCGGCAACGTCACTTGCAAGGCGAGTGGGGTTGTCGATAGAAAGGATCCGATCGGCGAATGCCGAGACGGATTGGGTGACCAAGACGGTCGAGTGGTGAACCTTTTGGAAGGCTACCTACGTATCCGGAGGAATCAAGCCGGGCCGTAGTTCGGAATTAGGATCATTTGGGGAGGAAGAAGAAGCGGTCTCTTCTTTGGGGAAAAAGAAGAAAATGACCTAGGAGGTCAAGCAATTGATCCTCGGGGATATGCTAGGAGTGACCAAGGTGGTCGGATATACGAACTTCTATGAGGGGCTGCTTTATCAGCGAGGAGTGACAAAGAAACGGGGTGACCAAAGTGGTCGAATGGCTGGACCTTTTATAAAAGGCTACCTACGTATCCGGAGGAATCAAGCCTTGATCGTAGTTCAAGCATCACTAGATAGTTAGGAACGATGTCTAGGATTCTTGAGATTTTGACAATTAATGGATGTCACTGATTGAAACTAGAGCTGATGTCACTATCGAGTGGATAGAGGTAGCTAGAGTTTGGTGAACTTGAGCATACGTCTCAATCTCTTTCGAATCAGAGATATGGGTTGCCAGAGCATACGTCTCAATCTCTTTCGAATCAGAGATATGGGTTGCCAAAGTTTGAATGATTTAAGCATACGTCACTATTCGGGATAGAGGTAGCTTAAGTTGAGAGAAACTTGAGCGTACGTCACTATTCGGGATAGAGGTAGCTTAAGTTGAGAGAAACTTAAGCGTACGTCACTATTCTGGATAGAGGTAGCTTAAGTTGAGAGAAACTTAAGCGTACGTCACTATTCTGGATAGAGGTAGCTTAAGTTGAGGGAAACTTGAGCGTACGTCACTATTCTGGATAGAGGTAGCTTAAGTTGAGAGAAACTTAGCATACGTCACTATTCGGGATAGAGGTAGCTTAAGTTGATAGAAACTTAGCATACGTCACTATTCTGGATAGAGGTAGCTTAAGTTGATAGAAACTTAGCATACGTCACTATTCTGGATAGAGGTAGCTTAAGTTGAGAGAAACTTAGCATACGTCACTATTCGGGATAGAGGTAGCTTAAGTTGATAGAAACTTAGCATACGTCACTATTCTGGATAGAGGTAGCTTAAGTTGATAGAAACTTAGCGTACGTCACTATTCTGGATAGAGGTAGCTTAAGTTGATAGAAACTTAGCACACGTCACTATTCGGGATAGAGGTAGGCTCAGTTTAGAGTTTTGACAATTCGGAGGTTGTCACCTAGCGTTATCCCGTTATAACGGAATTAACGGAGCGGCGGGAATAGAGCTTGATTGCTAAAGAGATAAGGGATATTTTACGAAAAGATGTTATCTTGGTTAAAAGATAACGGAAATTGCATGCCCAAGTGGAAGGTCCGGGCGGGATTGTAATTTACGCTCGGAGCGAATGAAGCGCCCGGCATGAGATGGAGAAAAAGGAGCCGTACGGCTAGAGACTGTTTTCAGATTATTTAAAAACAGGTTTGAACGGGCATTGGGCATTATTGCCGCCCAAGAAGCTGCCGAGGAAGAGAGAGAGAAAGGAGAGAATTTCTTCAAAAATTCTTCAATTCCCTTTGCTTCTATCGATTGGAATGGATCCGGAGGGCAATCCCATGCAGAGGCAAGCAAGAAGGAACATCTCCGCGAGCTGCGAGAAGGAGGAGAAAGGAGCTCGTTCGGACGGAGAGGAAGTATGACTTCCTTACGCCTCCATCGGAGCTCTATCAGGAGAAGGGAGCATAAATCAACGAACCGCGATCGGTTGGGGTAAGCATTCTCATTTTGCTCAAATCAGATGATTTTGCTTGAATTTTGAATGATTTAGGGCTTGACCCAAATTTTAGGAATTTTCTAGGATTTTTGAATGATTTTGAGATGCATGAACAACCTATGAGGCTAAGAATATGCAATGTGCAATTTGTTTGATGAAAATTATGAGAATGACTCACTTTTTCTCGCAAAATGAAGTAAGAATGAGAATTTGTCAAAATATGAGACGGAGTTCTTGCCTTGTGCTAGAACTAGGTCAAAATTCTGATTTTCAATGAGAAAACATGATTTTGGAAGATGAAAATGATTCATGCATGCCATTTTACGAAAGAATAATGCTTATGTGCAAAGAATTGTGAAAATTGTGATTTTGTGTTTTAGGAAAGCAATGGGACTTGACATGACGCGTTTCAAGTGATGAAAGGCGCTTTTTGATGCAAATAATGCTAGAAAAACTTTTGTGAATGCTTTTCTTTTGAAAATATGTGCATTTTGTGAATATATGCATGCTTTTGAAAATGATGAAGGGTGACACTTCTTTTTTGTGCTTGTCTACGGGAGAACAAGTCTAGAGGACCATCGGAGATAGCGGTTAAGCTTTGGCGAGAGGATGCGGATTTTGAGAAGAATGGGGTGAACCCCAAGAATTTGGTGAGGGCTACCGTGCTTGGATGCGTTTGTAGAGGCCATCGGCGGGGTGTTCACATCACCTCTAAGAGCAAGGGCTTGGTCCGGGCCCTTTACGAGTTACAGTGGGATAGTACCCATAGCTTTCACACAGGCAGGGAGAGGCGCGGTGACTCCTGCCGACTTCACGGCTATTGCGGCCTCTGAGTTCACCGGGAGGCCCGTGACTTGGAGAGACCACATTACAGTGAGGAATTCCGAGGCTTTGGTCGGGTTTGAGGCGATTCCCAAGGGTGGGGATGGAGGCGCGGGCGTCGAGGTGGCGATTCGAGACTTGCATGCGAAACTTTCTTTGCTAATGATGTGGCCTTGGCCGGTAGCTAGAGCATTCATATGGTTGATGCTATCGGTCACTATCTTTGCTAATTACGGGACGGCCATGACTTGCCTCCTCGACTCTTTGGAGGATGTGGATGGGATAGGGACGGTCTCTTGGGCGAGGCCGGATTGGCGGAGTTGTACTTCTCGTTGGACATGTACGGTCGGAACAAAGCTGCTTCCATGGGTGCTTCTCATTTGCCCTTGAGGTAGTCTCCTTTCTTTTCTCTTTTCTCTTTTCTGTCTTGAGACTTTTATGAGAGAGAGAATGACCTTTTGATGTTTTGAACATGCGGGCTGGTTTTGTGAGGTGATCGGGTTCTTCCACTTGGAACCGGCGAGTGATGTCACCATCTTCCTGCTATGGTTATTTGGAGGAGATGCGAGGATAAATTCACGGGGAAGACCCGGATCACTTTCGACTACAAAATGGTGAGGCCGGTCATCAACGAGGATGGGCATGACGGAGTGGACTTCTACCCTTGGGGCGGGTATCAGGAGATCTTCTTTGGGAGATGCCATTGATGTGACGAGGCGAGAGGAGGTGGCTCTTTGGGGCGACATGTGATGTCATTTACTTGGGGACCGTTTCTCGAGCGGCATGGCCATGTCCCTCCATTGGACGCCATTACTCCTCGGGATCCTCCCGGCACGGATGCTACGGCCCGGGGGATTGGCCGAGAGGATGAGATAGCGAGGTACCGGGCGAGGCGTGGGCTGCGGAGGAGTACTTTGACATGGACACCCCCTACTGTTTGTGTTTGTGGAGCGGCGCACGAGGACGCCACGAAGCTAGTGAAGGCGGCGGTCACTCGGGGATATGGGGAGGATGAGCCCTCTTGACCCGCCGATCCCTCCTGCGCATGCTGTCCTACGTGGTCCGTGGAGTGCCGAGGAGGATGAGGATACTGTCCCCGTGCTAGGGAGCCCCGGTACACCTTGCCGCTTTGATAACCTTTGTGAGTATACTTTTAGGGTCCTTATTCCCTTTTCGGCTTTCGGATTTTACGCTTTTTGCAATTTTACGAGATTTTACGAGATTTTACGAGATTTTCTCTTCTTTTCTCGGGTTCCGGCTCGCACTTACGATAGAGTGGTCGGGCGAGAATAGAAATTTGGAAGGACATGTGCTGGTCTCTTACGAGGAAGGCGCTGCGCTTGAAGGCGGCGGCGGATGCACGGGAGCACAGGCGCGAGACGGCACGTCGGGGGCACGGCGTCTACCTCATCGGCCTCGGAATACTCTTCCGGTGCCATGCCTCGGGGCGGGGACCCAGCGGCCCGACATTCTGGGCGGCGGGCGAGTACGGGCACGATAATGTCCATTTGTCGACGTGAGCGACCCGGGAGGACTTGATGAGGAGGCTAGCATCTATGAGTTGAGCGGCGATGAGGAGGAAGAAGAATCGGAGGCCTAGGAGGTCTCTAGGATAGATTTGGAACGAAAACAAACAATGAACAATTTTTATGCACACTTTGTTTATTTTTTGCTTTATTTGGCGCCGATGGGCGAAAACATTGTATTTACATTTTATTTACTTTTCTAATTTATGCTTTCTCAATTTGCATATTATACGAGCCTTGGGCGACTTTTTGCTTGGAATTGGAAATTTGGCGGGCCAAAATGATTTATAATGGTATATAAATGCTTGAATGGCTTGGATATGTTTTTGTACGGGTTTTGGTTGAAAAAGTGGGGTGAAAACTCCCTTGGGCAGCAACTTTGGTTCTTTGCAGAATTTTACTGAGAGGGCTAATGTAGCCGTGCGGCATGGCCTTGAGGAAAATGAAGCCGTGCGGCTTACGGTTACATACGAGTTTGGTTATTTTACGAATAAAAGCAAGGCTTGGCCATTTCATTTCATTTTCACTCTAGACTTGTCCCAATTGTTCCCGAGCATATTTTGGACCTAAAAGCACCATCTTTGAACACTTTGCGATGGAGAAGCCCGTCGAGATTGCAAAGGGAAGCGAGACCATTTTCTATCCGGTCTTCAATCTTGGGCGAGACATAACTTCCAAAATCACAAGGGGCTGCTTGATTCTTCCTTCAAGATCAAGTCTTTATGGCATTTGAGGGATCTCCCGCCCGATTGGGACTGTTGAGAGCCGCGGCAAAGTTACAGGACGTCAGGAGACATGTTCTTGCTTCTCTTACAACGAAATTGTCCCAACGCACGAAGACTTGAGCCTTGATTGGGGTCCCGAGGCTGAGGCTATATCTATTCCGCTGATCGGAGACGTGCCGGTGACGGTAAAGCTTGCATCTTTCTGCGAGATTCCTTTGGGAGAGGTGAGAGGATGATGGTAGCCCGGATAGGATTGACCTTTACGATATCCCGGGCGGTTTGGGTCTCCGAGATATGGCTGCGACCACGGTGGCTATGGATGCTTTCATTCTCTGCGTATTCTGTTTTGTTCCTGCTTGAGTCAGTGGGGATCTGTCATAGTGGCCTCTTGGACATGGTCGAGAGGCTGAGAGTGGGAAGGATATTGTCCGTTGGTTTTGGGAGAGACATTTCATGGGATCGACAGGGATGGCTCGGGAGACCATTTCATGAGGTCAGGGAGTCCGGCTATGTTGACTTTGTGGCTGCGGGAGAGGCTCGGGGCTTTGCACGGGGCTTTGCCGACTCGGTGCCCTTGGGTGATTTCTCGGAGAGGTGCGCCTAGGCGGCGGGAACGGGGTAGGCGGGAGGCGATGATGGCTAGGCTATCCACTTCGGACATCCGTTGGTGGATACCTCATTGGAGGTTGCGGACCGGGAGGATATTTCGGGAGTCTTATGTTGTGAGGGTTCCCGAGTTCTGCTGGTCATCCTTTTATATACCTGCTTGGTATCCGGGCGGTTTGGGGCTTTACGGGAGCCATTGAGTGATTGGGAGGACATCCGGACCATGGAGGTGGTGTCATTGGACATGAGGGATCCGGCCCGGCTTCTCTTTCTTCTCGAGGGCTTGGACACATCTTGCTTTCCCACCCGGGGCTATCTTCGGGAGCGGGGAAGAGCACCATCTTGACCCTTTGTCTACTTGGGTAGTACGAGAGGGAGATGGGAGCGACTCGGGTTATCTTGGAGGATAGACGTCGAGCTTTATTGGGAGGCGGCTGCGACTCGAGTAGGACTACGAGGGAGGCGAGGCTAAGGCGAGTTGCCGCCATAACCGGTCGGAGTGACTTGGTCGGAGATATGGAGGCTCGGTACAAGAGGTTGTCAGGTCGCTCCTTTGGCCCGAGGCTCGGAGGGAGGAGGTGCGGACTCGTGCTCGGATAGAGAGCGCTTATTGACACGGGGTTGGTGGAGGCTCCGGTGAGGATACCGGAGGTCGGGATGAGGGATACCGACATCATAGACAAAAAGAGGAAGAAGACTCGACGGGGCCGAGGAAAAGGGAAGAAGACCAAAGAAGACTCGGCGAATGACGGCGACAAGTCTTTTCTTAGGATTCCCTTATTGCCATTTTGCAAACACATTAGTTTATTTAGGCATTTTATTGTATTTTAGATCTTTGTAGCGAGGTTAGCGAGTCAAGAGGTAGACCGTGCTTGAACTCATCAAGAAGTTTTTAACTTGTAATGAACAAGAAATATTATTTTAGAAATTAGTCAAGACACATTTCATGGAAATTCAAATGTCTTTTTTTATTGATCGGGACATATTTCATGGAAACTTAATCGTCCTTTTTATTGTTTAGACCGAACCATATATGGCTGCCTACGTTCCCCTTTTACAAGAAAGGCTAAGGGGCTCGGGTCTACGTAGTTCATTACAGTGAACTAATTTTTTTTCATGTGCGGCCATTTGTTTTTGCCTAGACCGCCCTTTTTGGGGTTTCGGCCTAATTTGGGCATTACTCTTTTGCACTAAGATTTTTTTTTTTTTTTTTTTATATATGTGCAACCTGTCTTTTGCCTAGACCGCCCTTTTTGGGGTTTCGGCCTAGTGGGTATTACTCTTTTTGCACTTTTTTTTATTATTATTATTATTTTTTTTTTTTTTTATTATTTTTTTTTTTATTAGACATAGTATCTTCGGAGTTTATCACCGTTATTTGGGTGGACAAAGGGATTGCCATCCAAGTACGCAAGCTTCATGGCTCCTCCGATAATATCTTACGCACCACATAAGGGCCGATCCGACGGGTTCCCATTTTCCCGGGGGTTGTCTCACGGTAGGGGCTTTACTTTCGGCACTAAGTCACCCTCTTTGATGTCTACGGCCTTGACCTTTTTATCAAACGCTACGGCCATTCGCCTCTGGTAGGCTCGGGTGTGTTCCATGGCTTTTAGCCTTCTCTCGTCAAGCGGGGCTAACTCATCATGCCGGCTGCGCAACCATTCTACTTCATTGACAACTTTGTTTTCGGGAGGACCCTTAATGACGGGATTTCCAACTCCTTTGGTAACACTTGCTTCCATCCCAGTAAGTTAGGGCAAAAGGAGTTTCTCTGTGGCTGTTACGACAGACGTTACGTAGCCCCGAGTGCTAGGTGCGGCTTTTCGGGCCAATCACGACCACGGGTGGCCATCTTCGGATGATCCGCTCGAGTGTCTTATTAGCGGCTTCCACGGCTCCATTGGTGCAAAGTGCATGCGGGGACGACTTGTGGCGAGTAACTCGGAATTCGACGGCGAGTCTATCGCGATCTCCTTCGAAGTGTGACCCATTATCGAAATGATCTCGTTGGGCACCCCATATACTGCACATTATGTTTTCTTTGATGAACTGGGCCACTTTTACGGAAGTGAGGACCTTGTAGGACTTGGCCTCTACCCACTTGGTGAAGTAGTCGATGGCTACCAACACGAACTCGTGCCCATTGCTTCCGTTCGGGGCTATTTTCCCTATCACGTCAATGCCCCAAGTTGCAAACGACCAAGGAGTCGTCATGCAGTACAGGTCATGAGGTGGGAGATGGTTGAGGTTGGCAAACCGGCGGCACTTGTCGCGAGGTTCGGACGTCTTGAGCGATCTGTCTCCATGGAGATCCGGTAGTAACCCATTACGAGGATCACTTGCATCGGGGCTACGGCATTCATGTGAGGACCGCAAGGACCATTGTGGACTTCGGTCATCAACTCTGGCTCTTTCTTGAGTGACACATAAGAGGAGTGGTCCTTGATAGCGTTTCTTGTACGGGTTGCCTCCTAGGATGACATAATGGGAGGCCAACCTTTTCGGGGCTCGCAAGCTTTTGGCTCGACACCTTCTTTTGGTTTACCTTCTTCGTCTCTGAAAGGCGATTCTCCGTCTTTGAGGAATTGGTAAATACGATTGTACCAAGGTTCCTTTATGGGCTCGGGTCCCAGGTCCACTTCATAACGAAGAGTGGGGCTTCTCTTCTACCCACTACGAAGGGCTTTATGGCTTTTCCCTCGGGGATCTCTACCAATGAGGCTAGAGTAGCTAGGGCATCTGCGAATCTGTTCTTTTCCCTCGGCAAGTAGTGGAAAGTCACTTCTACGAAGCTGTCAGTCCAACTCCTCCATATGGGCATGATACCGTTGCGAGATTAGGGTCCACGAGTCTTCCACTTGTTGGAGACTTGGTTGATGTCAGGGCGAGTCTCAGTAAACTTCGAGCTCCTTGACATTTCTTTCTAAGGCGGCCTCGAACCCGGCAATGCGGGCTTCATACTCGGCGACATTGTTCGTGGCGGGAAAGTTCAACTTGAGGGCTATGGGGGTATGCTCATCTTTCGGATCGACCAATAGCATTCCTACACCATTTCCTCTTTTGTTAGCGGCTCAGTCAAAGAACAATTGCCATCTATTCTCGAGCTCAGCTGCAAAGATCCCTTCATGCGGGAATTGGGGTTCGGGCCCTCTGTCTTCATTCTTGGGGAAATTCGCGGGTGATCGACAATGCTTGACCCTTGATGGCCTTTACGGTCACATAGTTGATGTCGTATTACGCGAAGAAGAAGGACCACTTCGCTAAACGCATCGAGAGGGAAGGCTTGTCAAAGATGTACTTGATGGGGTCCATTTTCGAGACCAAATTCACGGGGTGGGCTTGCATATAATGCTTCAATTTGCCGACTACCCGAGACCCGATCTGCACGGAGTCTTTTCACATCTTTGAGTAATTGAGCTCACTCCACTGTAGCTTCCGGTGACAAAGTAAATGGCGTTTTCTAGAGAGTCTTTCTTTTCTGAGCAAGCATAGCCCCAGCTGCCGTGTACGTGACGGTGAGATAGAGCGAGAAGAGGCTTACGTCTATGTGGGGGCATAGTACGGGGATGTACTAAGTATGCCTTGATGCGGTCAAAGGCATCTTGGCATTCTTCGGTCCATTACGTGTCCACATTCTTCTTCATGAGCTTGAAGATGGGCTCGCACATAGTGGTCAGCGATTGTGAAACGGGCGATGTCTTGCAATTTACCCATGAAGCTCTTGACTTACATGCGGGTTTGAGGTGGCCTCATATCCATGATGGCTTTGATCTTTCGGGGTCAACTTCTATACCTCGCTCTGTGACCATATACCCAAGCACTTTTCCCCTTGTCACTCCGAAGGTGCATTTGGCGGGGTTTAGTCTCATGGAATCTTTGTCTCAACCTCTCAAAGAATTTTCGTAGGTCAACAAAGTCTTGCCCACCCTCTCCTTTGGAGTGGATTATCATATCATCTACGTAGACCTCAATCTCCTTGTGGATCATGTCATGAAAAAGCGCGGTCGTTGCCCTTTGGTAAGTAGCCGGCATTCTTGAGCCGAATGGCATTCTTGTATAACAGTAGGTTCCCCATGGTGTGGTGAAGGCTGTCTTTTCTTGGTCTTCCTCGGCCATCTTGATGCGGTTGTAGCACGCAAAACCATCAACGAAGGATTTGACTTCGTAGTTGGCGGTGGAGTCCACCGGGATGTCTATGTTTGGCGAGAGGGTAGTCGTCTTTGGGAGTGGCCTTGTTCGGATCTCGGAAATCCACACGGCGGCGCACCTTCCCATTGGCCTTGGTTACGGTCACGATGTTGGACAACCATGTCGGGTATTCATGACTACGATGAACCACACCGCGGTAGCTTCTCAATTTCTTCTTTGACTGTAGAGACCATTCCGGCTTAATCTTTCTCGGTTTACGCTGCGGCTTAGCATACGGTGCTAGAGGGATTACGTGTTCTACTATCGAAGCTGTCTAGCCCCGGCATATCCTTGTATGACCATGCAAACACGTCGACGTATTCTACGAGCGGCTCGATCAATCTGTCCCTTTGACCCCCTGGAAGAAGCTTCCAATCTGTGTCTCTTTAGGTTCCTCAATAGTACCCGAGTTCACACTTATCAAAACCTCCTCGGCGGCTTGGGCCCGGTTTTCCTCTTTTACGAAACACCTTAAAGATTTCTTTAATGTATTGTTCGTTTAGTGTGTTTGCATCTTGTTCAAATGATTCATTATTAAGCATTGTTAAGTTTTGAGTTAATTTATCATTTGTTAAGTTGGCAATAAGAGGATAATCGAAAGATTTGTCATTTCATTCAAGATAAGGGGAAAGATGACATCGATTACATTTTCATAATCCTCGGGCGTGAGGCCTTCGGATGACTACGAGGACCGGAATTCAAAGATTCTGACTCGGCGAATAGACAACAGTGACTCTGGACCCTATGCTACTTATTGACTCGAGGGGACTTGACAAGGGTTGGGCCAGGATCTCGCTCCTTCTTCTTTGTTGCCACAGGGAGTAGCGGTCTTGCCGGCGTTGTCATTTGATTGTGCACTCTGCGGATCATTATTGCCTTTTTCGACACCAATTCCATAGGAAGTACTCGGGCGATACGGCGGAATCTCCTTTACGAACTTAACTTCATCCATTTGTACCTGCAGGGGGCGGTAGGACCGGTTGTGCTTTCGGCATACGAGATACGGCTTTCTTCATCCCAAAAGTCTTACGGCTTGTTCATTCTTCTCTCTACCTTTTCCCAAACGGGGGTTGGGAATGATCCTCGGGAGTAGTAAGAGCCATTACAAACACATTATGCTCATCATGGGTAATGAAGGGTTACGGAGAGACTTTCATTAACATGGCTTGTTTTACTTCAAACTCGCGGTCTTCATAAGTGAGCCTTTCTTACGTAATCTTGACCATAGTTCTTGGTTCGATGTCGTAGAAAAGAGGCCGAGCTCGACAACATTAACGAAATCGGTTCCGACTATGGGTCCAAGCTGTCCCTCCATGGCGGCGGCATTAATCGGATCTTTCCATTTCCCTGTAATTCGGCATAAGGAATATTGAATTTCGGGATATCTATGACCTCTGGATTTCCAAAACCGTTTCCATTCGTTCCTCCGAACTCGATCATGTTGACTCGATTGTTAGCGGGAAGAGGATTCTTGACCACATTGGGACCCCGAGGTGGTTCTAACTTGCCTTCTTCAACTAGGCGAGAGATCGGGAGCTTCGGGTAGGTGCAATCATTAGTGTTATGGCCATGATAATTGTGAAAGCGACGGTGTTTGGTCTCGTCCATTACGATCCGGGGTTCTGGGCTTCCGGTTTTCCAAAGGTCGATGAGTCCTTGGGCTGCAAACCGTCGAAGACCTTTTCTAGTGGCATTCGAAATCTTCGGCGGTATAGAAAGGGAGCTTTGGCTTTGCGCGGCTTGGCATTACATCGCTTTCTCATTCGAATGTAATTAACGGCGCCAATCACTTCTTTTCCTTTCACGGTGGCAGTGGGGCATTTGACACCGGTGCTTTGTAGCGGTAAGAAGGCATTTGTTCTGTGGCGGGGGCCATATTGAAGGCATTCTCAAACTTGGTGCCGGCATTTACCATTGCCCGAAGGTCGGGATAGTAGTAATTGCCAATTTGGACTCTTAGTTGAGGTTTCAAGCAAGATTGGAAGATCTCCATCTGTTCCTCTTCATTGAGTGGGGTCATCATTTCCTTGAGCTTCCAATTCCATCTCTTGTAGAATTCACTTCTTGGCTCATCGAGCGTTGTAGGGTACCACGTAGGTCATTAAATTTGGTTTCCCAATTCAAATTGGCCTTATACTTTTCTAGGAACGCTTCCTTGATGCGGTCCCAAGTAGCTCGGGCTTACGGTTTCACATGCGGGAACCACCTAAGAGTGAACCTTTTAATGATAGCTGAAAATGATCGGCCATTTGTTCTTGTGTACAATCTTTGGCTCTCATGGCAAGAATGTAGCTTTCAATGTGAGTCAGGGGACAATCGGTGCCGTTGAACTTTTCAATTTCGGCATTCGAAATTTTGGAGGGAGAGGGACAACTTTCTTTGGGATCGGTGATACGGTATCTTGTCCTCTTGGTGTCTATTTCCCCAAACTTCTCTTGCATGGACCTAACTTGTTCCATTAGCCAAGCCATGTCGGAGTCGGGGATGGTTTAGGATTGCTTGATTAGGAGAAGGCTTATCTGATTTGGGTGGAAGGACGGTAGGTGGCACGGTGGTAGGCTGGTACCAAGGCTTGGGGATCTTTGGAGGGAAGTAAGTGTAAACTTGACCGGGTCCGTGTTCCCGTGAGACGGGCCGGAGGCATAGGAATTAGGCTCATAATTTCCGAAGTAGGAAAAAGGATACGGAACCTCTGGGGTGCTTGTTGGCAAAGTTGGAGGTGGAAGATCTGCTTTGTGGCGAGGACATGAATTGAAAGGATCATTGAGCTGATTTTGAGGCCTAGGGAATGCACAGGATGGCCCATGCGAGGAGAGGAGTGAATCCCGTGGGGTAATGCGAGGAAGGCTGCATGGCAAGGGATAGGCGAGGCGTTTGCTTTTACGGTTGATAGGGAACAAAGTGGGTCTCATTTGAGGAGGTGAGGGTGTCGGGATCTGATGGCTTGAGATGTTGGAAAGGGGCTGAAGAGGGGTAATCCTGGATAAGGGATCGTATGAGGATGGAGGAGGGCATTGGTTATAGGTTGATGGGTGAGATGGGCGCCACGGAGGCTCATCTTCTATCATCACCAAGGAACCGTTGGGCTCGACCACTATTTGAACTCCATGACGACGAAGCGCTTCAATGAGCGTGGCTTGCTTTGTTCCTCATGGGCCCCTTACGACATTTTCCGAGGGCTAAGGTTAGCTCTTCTTCCCTAGTCATGCGGTTACCCAAACCGGCAGCCTTGTTCTCTGTCAAATCGGCCATTCGACTCTCGGCGAGGATTACGGCGAACTATCGAGGATTACTGCGCTAACAAGTCGGCGGCCCGGTGTTCTCACCCACTTCTTTCTCGGCTGCGGGAAAGGGATAGGAAAAGGTTTAGACTCGGGGTAGGTGTTTAGGCTGAAGGCTCGGGCAATATGCAAATTAGAATCTTCAAGTTTACTTAAAAAAGTGTCTTTTATTAATATCTATTTGGTTGGAAAAGGGGTTACGCCCTTCTTTTTCCACAACTACTCTAGATCTGGATCGGTGGGTTCCGTCACTACGTCTATAAGCCCCTCGTATTCCACAGTATTTCGACCTCCCGGGGTGGACGGCCCGGGCGAGGGTCCTATAGGGCACGCGGATCCCACCAACCAAAGTAAAGAACGCTCCTATCGGGTCTAGCGGGTCATAGGACTTTTCAACGCACGAGCGATGCGGATTATAGTCAAGGCAATACAGGGAAAGTCTCGTCTCTGCCTTGACGGATCTTTGGCGAGTTTCGCTTGGGCGAATGACGGTTTTTGACTTTCGGTAATGTCAGAGAATAATAGGCATGGGTCGGGCGGTAAACAGCCGGACGACACAGTGTCACATTGAACTTCGGTGCATACGCAGTGCGTGAGTCGGAATCAAAGTCAATGCCGGTCAAGATCTTGCCAATTTTTCCTTGTCGGAATTTTGGCAGAGCTTCGCTTGAGCGAAAGATCTTTTGATTTTTGGCAAAGACTCAGTCTTGACTCTTACGCATTCCGTGCGGGTCAAGGTCAATAGTCAATGTCGGAGTCAAGATCCCACCGATTTTTCCTTGTCGGAATTTCGGCGAAATTTCGCTTGAGCGACAATCTTGGCTTCCGTTATGAGCTAAGGCTTGACCTTTACGTGGGTATGCAAGCTGGGCTATATGACACGGACTAGACCAAAAACCAACCAAAAGTCACGGTTTTGAAACGTGTGACACGGGTGTGCATTGGTCGACAATTTGTTTGCCATGGGGAGGTTGGGATGATTCCGTGCGCGCAGGGAGCATCGTAAGGCTGTCCGTGGCTGCAGCTGGAACCACCCTCGGGTTTGAAGGACGTGCGTGCAAAAGTGTACGGGATATATCGAGGTGCGCGTAGTGTGCGGTCTCCTAAAAATGTTCCTTTTTGAGTTAAAACGAGAGATTTTCATAAATGTGTTTTAAAGGAATGATTTTCGGGACGGGGAAAATGCAACACATAAGCACGTAAATTTTCTCGGGAGCCCGGTCGGTCATGGAGCTGAGTAGCCCCAAGTGCTAGGACTTGCCAGATTAACCATGATTTTTCCTGGTGGAATTGCCAGCGAGGTCGCCCGGTCGAGAATCCAATGAGGATTGAGCCGTACATTGCATGGATCAATTTTCCGGGTTCCACTCCTTTTACTATTTTCGGGTTATTTCCCATTTCAAAGTATGCACAGATTCCAAGATGCAAATGATGCAATGCATGGTAAAGAAAGCAAGCGCGATTAATGAAATCGGCGATGGGAGTCTAACCCGCTCAAAGGGAAAAGCTTTCCTTTTTTTTTTTTTCAAAATTGTTTTTCGAAAAGGGATCTTAGTACGTGGATTGTTAAACCACCGGTTATCCCAACTCCCACGTCGGGGAGTGTACGGGAAGGGTAAGTGGTTTCCACCTATATACCGAGTATCGATTTTTGTTTTGAAAATAAAAGCTTTTCTCCTTTGGGATGTCCCCAGGAGTCGCCAAGCGTGAATGTGGTGCCCAAATTTTGTGTTGGATTCACGCGAGTTTGAAGACATCCGAGTTATTTGAAAAACGGAGTCGCCACGCCATTTTGATTACCTCAAAACTTTGAAAAAAAGGTTTTATACTTGGGTTCGGAGGTTAAGTTACCCCTTGGGAAGAACGTTTGGCGTTCACCCAAAGTGCCTTGCCGGAGCAAGTCTCCCAAGATTTCATTAATCGTGCTTACTTGCGTGCTTTCTTGTGTGCATGTGTTTGAAAAATAAGGGGGGAAATGTCCCAAGTTGTCTTCCGGACGTACAAACCATTTATTGGTTGTCGCTCGGGATTCCTTGGAATTTTATGCATTTGGGATTATGATCCCGTCCTCATCTTATGACTTGTGATCATCGCATTTTAACCTCGGGACCCTCGGGACTTGCGTGATCGAGAGAATGACTCTC
Source organism: Adenophora triphylla var. japonica (assembly GCA_022495995.1). Taxonomy (NCBI): domain Eukaryota; kingdom Viridiplantae; phylum Streptophyta; class Magnoliopsida; order Asterales; family Campanulaceae; genus Adenophora; species Adenophora triphylla. The sequence goes on along the minus strand of JAFEMH010001476.1, from coordinate 198,465 downwards.
TTTTGGTCAAAGATGAGGTTCTTTAGAAAAGGAGGGTCCTTAGCCCATCAATCCTACGCTTTAAGACGGTCGAGCTCGTATAGAGGCTTCATACTCTTTCTTAAGCGATAATCGGAGATATAGGGTTCAAGGTGTCCCTTTCTAAAGAAATATGGAACCTTTAATGGAAGGAACGATGTAAAGATAGGATCTTTTACACCGGTCCGTTCCAAGGTTGGGGGAAAGGGGGAAATGCATGATGAAAAATGACACTTTAATGAAAAGATGAGATTTTTGAGTTGCAAATGATGCACTTAGTTTAAAGAAATAATCTTTATTGCAAATGATGCATAAAGATTTGATTTTTATGCAAATGATGCATTTTTGTTGAAGAAATTGGCATTCATTATGCAAATGATGCATAAAGATTGCATTTTGAAAAGCATATGATGCTAGTTTATGGTAAAGACATGGTCTTTAAAGCAAATGATGCTTGAACAAGGGGTTTTGAATGCAAAGGATGCATTTTTATTGAAAAGATTGGATTTTTATATGCAAATGATGCATAAAAATGACATTTTTATTTGAAAATGGGAGTTTTAGGTGCAAAGGATACACCTTTATGAAAAAAGACTACATTTTTATGACAAATGAGGTCTTAATGCATGCAAAAAAGGGAAAGGGGGTGATAAAGATGTGATCTTTAACTATGAATGCCAAGTCCCAAGCAAGATATATGAATGCAATGAGCAAGTATATCAATTAAAAGCAAGGTTAGGGCGTGCGAGGTTACCAATTGCTTCCTTTGCTTCTTTGGTTGGAGCTAGGAGGAGAGATTGGTCTTGGATCTTCAAGGAGGAGGGAGGGAGCTTCTTGGCCTTCTTCTTCACCTTCTTGAGCCTTTACCAATATTCTTCACATCTTGGGAGTGACTGAGTGTATTGCTATGGATTGTGTGTATTGTTGTTGTTGTTGAAATGGGTAGAGGAGGGCTCTATTTATAGGCAGACTGGATAAGGCTAATGAAGCCGTGCGGCCAGAGACCTTGGGCTAATGCAGCCGTGCGGGCTTATCCACAATGACTCAGCATTCTAGAACCATGCAAGGTGGCATTATTCTAGAACCTTCTTCCTAATTAAGAAAAACGTGTTTTCTTAATTAGGAAGGCTCCCTTCAGCCCTAATTTTAATTTGGGACTGTTCCAGGACATTTCCGGAACACTAGGAAGGTCCGGGGAATTACCGGGAAACTTACCGAAATTGCCGGGAAATTTAACCGGAAGGCATGAGCCAGATTTGGGTACTTACATGGGGGCAGTATTCGCCGTTCCTCTTTCGACATGTCCGAGACTCATCCGCATCTGCGGCTACCCCGAGGGACCACCTCTGTGAGTAATTTCCCTTCTTTTTTATGATTCATTCCAGCTTTTAACTGCCTTACTGTTTATATCAACTGCTTTTGACTGCTTTCTCTGCTTTCTTTGAACAGGTTCCAGTCAAGACGTTCAGGACGGTGGCGAAGGCGCTCACCGGTCTTTGTGAAGATCTTTGCGCCGGTTTCGGAAGGAGCGTGGAGCATTGGAAGGGGAGGTGTAGCTCTCAACCTGGTGACGTTGTGCCTCCGAAGAAGAGGCCCAGGCCAGCTTTGGCTCCTTCTGGTTCTCAGGCGGGTGGATCGAGTCGACAGCCCCAGCCTGATGTTGATGATGGCGAGGAGGATCCTTATCAGCCCCCTTTTACTACCGTACCTGAGTGGCAGGGATATTATGCTGAGCCCCAGCCTTGGGCGCATTATGAGGGCGATGACTCTGACGGCGAGATCCATGAGGTGCCGGAGGGTGGCGATGATGGCCAGGAGCAGAGTGGCTCCGAGGAGGAGGTGGGCAGTGCTGAGGATGACAGCGGTTCTGAGGAGGAGGACGGTTCTGATGACGACTCCGAGTCGGAGTGATCACGGCGGTCCCCTTCTGCCATGCTTTGACTCTTTTTAGGGAGAGAGGAAATGCATGTGCTATTTTTGTTCTTTTGGATTGTAAAACAATGTTTTTTATTACTTTTGTACTTTGACAATTACAATATTTGTTTATTTATGCATTTGCGAGCTTATATGCATGAGTTCGTCCCAAGAAAGGCACGGGATGGTGGCTTTTGGTGTGATCGGGTGTTTTTTGCGATTTTTGTATGTTTTGGGCGACATTTATGTGTCTGTGGGTGTGTCGGATGTTCCGAATCCTCTCCCGTGGGCTTTATGAGCGAGGGGAAGTGATCGGGTATGTTTTTATGGTGTTTTGGACAGGTTTGGGTGGTTGTTTGAGCAAGCGTTGGGTCGCTTTGGGATTGCTGCAGTTGCAGCTGTTGCTGTTGCTGATGTAGCTCTCTATGTCGTCCGACACAGGGCTTCTTGGGACCTTTATGTCGCAGGACATAGAGAGTCTGTGGGACAGGTTTCTTGGTCAGCAAGTTTCAGCACTTTATAAAAGGCAGATTCGGGAACAGTTCATTCCAGCAGCTACATCAGGTATCGAGTTTGTCTTCCACCTCAAAATTAGCCCCAAGATTTGATCATTGGTCCAAAATGGAACATTATGACGACAGGTCTAAGACCAAAGAGCGTCAATTTCATTCCGATCTCATAGATCTGACCCGTCGTCATCGCAGCAACAACAGGAGGATCATTGACCAACGATATGGGTTGAAATGCATCTGGGCGTTGAAGGAGTGGGCGGTAGATTGGAACCTTCTCCGGGCCGCATCCAGACACTGGGACCGGGAGAGGCATGTCTTTACCCTCTCATATAACGATCTCACACCCTTGATTGAGGAGTTCAGTGCACTGATTGGGGGAGCTGAGCTTAGAGATCATGTCTTCCCGGGAGATTCGCGACCTTTGACTGAGCAATTGGCCGACTTCTTGGGTTTTCGTGCAGAGCAGGTGACTGATCTGATTCTTGACTCCGTCCTTTATTGACTCCGACCTGCATAGCCCGATTGGCCGTGTCATGCCTAGAAAGCGTTTGACTTATCTACAGCCATGGACATCTTTATGCTGATTATGATCTCCCTATACTGCTTCTGTGAGTATGATGGGGTATGCTCCGGCTTGCTGCTGGGAGTTGTTAGGCAGATGCGGGGCTCTCGAGGTATCACACTGACTGAGGTTCGACCCGGGCAGGGAGAGAGAGACATAGTTCCCATTCTGCTGGCAGAGACCTATCACGGGATGGACCGACCTGGCTGGAGGGTCGGTGCACATGGGACGCGGCAGCCCCAGTCTTTTGTCATTGTGGCTCTTTGAGCGGTTGAGGCTTATTTCCCCGTTACCTGTTGGGCAGACTGCAGCACCTTGGGTTACGCAGCAGAGGCGAGTGACTCCCGAGGCTTCACAGGAAGGTTGGCAGAGGCGACTGGCCAGGTATACTACCACTGATATCCAGTACTGGGTTCCCGGATGGAGGCTCGAGATTATGAGCGGTAGGCAGGATGGCTCTGCTATAGTGAGGCTGCCGGGATTGCATTTCTCATCGTTCAGTATCCCCTTGCTTGTTCAGAGGCAGTATGGATACCCACAGCAGCCATTGATGGGTTCAGTGGAGCAGATGGCTCGGGATATCGCCCTTCTTGACATGACCGATGCCCGGACCCTTAGGTTCTTTGCCAGGGCCTTTTCAGGAGCAGCTTTTCCCACTCATACACCGATACGGAAGACTCGGGGATCACATATCTATCCACCTTGTATTTGATCCGGTATGGGAGCGGATGGGACCACCCAAAGACACCATTGAAGTGTATTGCCGAGGGATCCGCGGAGGAGACCCAACTAGCCGGGAGCTACGCGATGTTGAAGCACGGTGCCGACCCAGACAATGTGACCGACGACTCGACGGCGGATTTTGAGAGACTCGTGGAGAGGAGAGCCAAGATGAGGGATGACCCTGAAGTTATGGCTAGGAGGGCAGCTCTGAGAGATGAAAGGGCTACCCAGGCGGCATTGAGAGCTGCCGGATTGATTGACTCGCCGACTCGTATTATTCTCGAGCCGGGACGATGGGAGACAAGATTGTTTGGTATGGCTAAGCCAAAGACCTCCCGGGGACCAAGGAAAAGGAAGCAGAAGAATGCTAGCTCGGGAGTGGGAACGAGCGACTAGGATTAGGCGACCAGTCATTGTATCCCTTGTTGCCAACACAGACAATTTAGATGCTCTTTTTAAAAGATATTATTTTAGCTAATGTTAATGAGTCGAGAGTAGACCGTGCTTGAACTCATCAATGAATGTATTAATGTGATGAAAGTTGAAATTACTTCAAAACTTAATCAAGACACATTTTGGTGATCACAAATACAACTGTTTGACAGGATTTGGTGATTTTTATGTTTTTTAGACCGAACCGCGAACGGCTGCCTACGTTCCCCTTTTACAGATTGGACTGAGGGGCTCAGGTCTCCGTAGTTCGACCCAATTACCTTTGTGTTTAAGAAAGGGATAGATAGAAGGGGGACAAATGGTGCAACCCTGTTTTTTACCTAGACCGCCCGTTTTTAGGGTTTTCAGCCTAGTTGGGTATATTCTTTAGCACCTAGCGCGCCCTTTGTTTTGCACGGACTGCCTTTTGAGAGGTTTTCAGTCTCGTCTGGGTACATTATTTTCGCGCTTTTTGTTGTTGTTTTTTTTTTTTTCTCTTCTTTTTTTTTAGAGGGGGAGACTCGATTTAGATGTAATAACGGCGTAATTTGTCGCCGTTCACCGGATGCATGAAGGGGTTTCCATCCAAATCCGTCAACTTCATTGCTCCACCGGAGAAGATTTCTTTCACCAGATACGGGCCTACCCAGACTGGTGCCCACTTGCCCAGAGGACTGAACTGATTCGGTGGCTTTTCTTTTAGGACCAAATCACCCACTTTAATGTCACGGGGATGTACCTTCTTGTCAAAGGCCCTAGCCATGCGCTTCTGATAAGCTTGGATGTGCTCCATTGCTTTAAGCCTCCGCTCGTCCAGGAGAGCTAGCTCGTCGTGTCGACTCTGAAGCCATTCTATCTTGTTGACCTCATTTTCAAGCAGGACCCGTAGAGAGGGTATTTCCAACTCGATGGGCAAAACGGCCTCCATCCCATAGGTTAAAGCGAACGGAGTTTCACCCGTGGCTGTTCTTACTGAGGTGCGGTAGCCCCATAGTGCTAAGTGAAGCTTCTCGGGCCAGTCCCAGTTCCTTTCGGCCATCTTTCGGATGATTCTTTCCAGGTTTTTGTTTGCCGCTTCGACAGCGCCATTGGTTTAAGGGCGGTAAGGGGAGGACTTGTGTCGCTTGATTCTGAATTCTGCGAGCAGTTCGTCGGTATGTCCCTCGAAGTGTGACCCATTGTCTGAGATGATCTCGTTAGGAACTCCGTATCTGCACAGAATGTTTTCTTTTATGAAGCGGGCTACCTTTTTGGAGTTCAGGACCTTGTAGGATGCTGCTTCGACCCACTTGGTGAAGTAGTCTACGGCGACCAACACAAATTCGTGTCCGTTGCTACCGGCCGGAGTTATTTTTCCAATGACGTCGATTCCCCAAGTTGCAAATGGCCAAGGAGTGCTCATGCAGTAGAGATCATGGGGAGGCATATGGTTGAGATTGGAGAACCGCTGACATTTATCGCAGGTCCGCACAAACTGAATGCAGTCAGTTTCCATGGAGATCCAATAATAGCCCATCCTGAGTATGCTGAACATCAGTGCTCGGGCGTTCATATGTGGTCCGCATGCGCCACCATGGACTTCTTCCATGACTTTTCTGGCCTTAGATTTGCTGATGCAGAGCAGAAGTGGCCCTCGATGCCTTTTCTTCCATAGGTCGTCCCCCAGAATAACGTACTGCGCAGACAACCTTTTTAACGCTTGCAAGCTCTTTGCGCGGAGGCCTTCTTTTAGCCTACCATCCTCTTCTGTGGGAAATGAGGCTTCGCCATGCTTAAGGTACTGAAAGATTTGACTGTACCATGGGTCATTGACTTTTTCTAGCTCGACTTGGCAACAGTAGGCGGGGTTCTCGCACCTCCCGACCCTGAACGGTTTTGCTGATTTTCCTTCTGGAATTTTATCTTGGTAGCAATGATGAGGACTTCTCATTTTTCTCCGGTGAGGCGGCTGCCAGTTTGTGTCCCTTTGGGTTTTTCGGTAGTTCCCAAATTCACCGTGGTTAATACTTCATCGGCAGCTTGGGCCCGATTGTCGTCTCGGTCAAAAACCTGCTTTATATTATCGTTTAAAAAGTTTTCATCTAAAAGGTCTGTGTCTTCTTCAAATGAATCATTGTTAACCACTTTTAAGTCATTAAGATTTGTCTTAGTTAACTTATCATTTGATAGAATGGCAATTAAGGGATACGCAAAAGGGTCAACCATTTCATTCAATGTAAAAAGGAAGACAGAGATACGACTATAATCATTAGTCGTGAGAGCACTAAACATATCTAGAGACTCGATTTTGATAACGAAAGACTCTGACTGACTCAGGACCCTACACTATTTATTCGACTCAAAGCTTTTGACACGGGTCAGCCTTTTACTTCTTCAGGTCGTTGCCCGGGAGTTGTGGTCTCATCGGCATCATTCGGAGGGCTTGGGGTTTCATACCGATCGAAACTTGCCTCGAAATCGTTGGTGAGCCGGTACTGGGAGATGGTGCAGGGGACTAAAGCAACCTGGCCCAATTTCTCGGTTAGCTTATCTGAACTGGTGGATTGAAGGATCAAGTATGTCTTGCTGATTTCTTCGACTTTTGGCGTTGTAACCCCATTTGTGCGGCTAGCGGGAAGGTCATCCTGGTCCTGGTCGATTGGCTCCTTGGCAGGCGGCTTGGCGTAGCTGACGTAGTAGTCAAACTTGCCTGAAGGTTCCCCCAGGGTCCCTACAGTCTTGTCCCCTGCTTCATATTTGTCTTTTAGCTTCTGCTGCACAGACTTCTTTTTCTTTCTTGAAGGAGCATTTTCATTGATCCAGTCTTGATATTCATATTCCAAACAATCTTCACAATCGCACACATCATACGAGATGTGAGGTATGGGCTGAGCTGGGGAGCTAACACTTGGTTATCAGTGTTGATTATGTCGTGGCTTGTGGGCATTATAGCCTCAGTTTCGTTAACATCTTTGCTGAAGTCAGCTCCACCGAACTCTATGACATTGACGAATTCGACTGCGTTGACCTTGTTGTTGTTGGGCAAAGGATTGGTGACGATGTTTGGCTTCTCGATCTTGTGCTGGTCGATCAGGCTTTGAACGATTCTCCTTAGCGTGAAGCAACTGTTGGTAGAATGGACTGAGTTCTGGTGGTAACGACATTTTAAGTTACGATCCAATCCCGGGGTGTTGGGAGTAGGGTAGTTTTCCAAAGGCTTGACCATCCCTGTTTTCACCAAACCATCAAATACCTCCTCGAGTGGCATCCCCAAATCATCATACTTTGACCTTTGGGGTCGTCCTCCACCGCGGCCGGGTGACTGATTGTTTTCTCCCTGGATGTAGTTGACAGTGTTGGAGGCTGCAATTTCTTTGCCTTTTGAAGCAACAGGGGCAGAGCTTGGCACTCGATAGCGGGGAGCTGGAGCATTGCTGGACACAGGAGTTGGAACGATGGAGTAAGTAGCATTCTCACTTTCGGCCCCTGCGCTCACCATTTCTCGCAGGTTCGGATAATATCCCCGGCCAATGGCCTCCCCGATGCACCGGTTTGACACATGAAAGGAAGATAGATTTTTCATCGGAGATGGGGATAGGGTGAACCGGTTCATTGAGCTTCTTGTTCCACCTTTATAAAAATCATCACGGACTCGTCGTGCCTCTGGATGGTGCCGATCAGGTCACTACGGGTGGTGTACCATTCGACAATTCCTTTGTATTTATCCAGGAAAGCGTCGCTGATCTGAGACCACGTAGCCCTTGCTTCTGGTTTAAGGCCGAGAAACCATCTTAGCGGGGAATCGTCGAGGGATAGGTGAAAGTAGAGGGCTAGCATTTCTTCGGTGGCCCCTTTGGCACCCATTGACATGATGTAGCTGTTCATGTGAGTTTTTGGGCATGTGGAGCCTTCGAACTTGGTTATGGGGGGCATTTTGAAGTTCTTCGGGAGGGCTTTAGAGTCCTTGAGTTCCACGGAGCTGACCATGTTGGGTTCGAAGGTCATTCTGCGCAGCTGTTCTTTCACATATTTTAGTTCTTCCTTCAAGCTTGAAACCTCGGAAGATGGGGTTGCCCTACAGCTGGAGCTACTGTTGAGGATGGCACTGGAAACTCTGGCGCAGGCCTGATTGGTAAGGCACTGAGGGAGACCGAGAGTGCTGGGTATGCTAGGATTGCTGTCCGCTAAGCCAACTTGGTTGGGGATCCTGTTTCCAAACATGTCATAACCGTTAAATTGAGTGCCGGGGTTCCGAGGCCCGAACTGTGCTGACTGGCTTCCGACCTGACCATGGGCAGGGATTCTGATACTGGTGCTTGGTGCTGAATACGGGGTGGAACCGTACAGGTGCTGGGTGAGAGGAGAACAAACCGCAGGCTGAGGGGTGTTGCCTTGGGCTTGTTGGTATTGTGGGATCTGATCCTGACAAATCTGGCTCCCTGATAGACGGTATCCACTTTGTTGATGATTGGATTGATTGTGAGGAGCAACAAACGGACCGTTGAAGGCTGGATCGGCAGACTGACCCGTATTGCCATAGGGATTTAGCCCTTGGGCTCTAGACTGATTCTGGATGTATCCAAACTGCTCTTGATTGGCACCACCAGGTTGCTGACTCGGCCCGGACTGGTTCTGGGGGTAAAATACAAACTGGCCCTGAGTATTGACATTCGGGAGGGAGCTTGATTCGCTTCTTGGTCCATACTGCCTGTCATGAGTAGACACTGGAATGGGGGGAGGTCTTGACATACCCCCATGAGTTGGCATCGGGAAGGAGCCAGGTACACCATAAGAGATTGGTGGGGACATGCTGTGAAAACCTTGCCTTGGTGAGGATGGGGGGACAAAACCGGTTCCAGTGATGGTAACGTCGGGTTCTTCCCTGATTTCTTCGTAGGACCCATCCGGATGACGGATTACTGCGATACCTTGCATGCGCATCACTTCAACATAGCGAGCCCAACCGGCCTCTTCACGGGCACGAGAGGCTTCGAGGGCGGCACGGAGGGAAGCTTCCTGAGGAAAGTTGAATTGAGGGTTGACAAACGGACTTCCCAGGGGTGTCATGTGAGAACCTCCGCCGTATCCACTGCTAGGAGAGGCATTCAGGGCTATGTTTGGCCCTGCATTCTGTCCTTGATCTGGCCCTGTGCCCGGACTGATATTCTGATTCTGAGCTGGATCTGCGTTCGGACCCAAACTTGTTGAACCCTGCGAATCTGCCATTTCTGAGACTGCTGAGAATGAATCCCTGACTGGAGAGAGACTGATTAACCGACCACCCGGAACTCTGACCCAATACTTGCTCGCTGAAAGGTGGAGAGAACGGTTTTAGGTGGGGGAGAGGATAGGCTGAGGACGGACCCATGCATATGCTTTTTCTTTTTGTATTTTTATATTTTTGTATTATTTACAAAAATGATTTTATTAATCCTAGGAATGGTTGGAAAAGTGGGAAATACCTTCTTTTTCGCATCCTACTCTATTCCTGGATTAGTGGGTCCCATCACTACATCTATAGACCCTCTGTATTTCACCTGTATTGCACTTCTGGGACGGACAATCCCGGCAGAGGTCCTATAGAGCACGTGGAACCCACCAACCGAAAGTGGAGAACGAGCCTATGGGCATACAAGTCAAAACGGTTCAAACTCTGGGTTTTCAAAACCAAGTCCGAGTCAACGTCTAAACTCGGGAGGAGAAAGAGTCGGAAAGTACGTTTGAATGTACGATACCTCAATTTGCAGGTAAGATCCTGGCAAAATTGGGCGTGACTTTTCCTCTTTTCGAGTTGAAAATCTGGCATAACCTTTCGCTGCTTTGTGGCGAAATTCTGGCATAATCCTTCGCCAGTATGTATCAAGAATTCGACATGGTCTCACATTTGGCGCATGTCGAAAATGTGTTATGATTCCTTGCGGAGTCAAACCGTGAGATCGACACGTGCTTATGTTGAGATATGTCAAAGTCTTGACGTTTACTTACGTTGGGTTATGTCGTAATTTCGACACTAAGAGGGGAAGGTATACCGAGACTTTTGGAGACGGGATACGACTTGGACTTTGTGAGGAAATTTTGAAAACCGAGTTTTGAATGACGTTTTGAAAAGTATTTGCCAAAAACCAACCAGTCACGGTGTAAGGTGTGTCACGGACAAGTGTTGGCTGACTCACTGGCTAGGAGGACTTTAGGCGCTCAAACGTCAGCGAAACACGTCGCTTTCCGCGATGCCGTCCGTACACTCCCGGGTTGTAACTCTATGTGCAGGTAGAGTGCGAGTAGTGTGAAGGTATTTTCTAAGAAAATATTTTTGTTTTTTATAAAAGATTTTTTTTTTTTGTATTTTTTTTTCTTTTATGCAGTATGCAAAGAGAAAAAAACAAAGGAATGAGTCAAAGCATGACAAAAAGGGACTGCCCCAAATGTCAGAGTTTTACCAGTAGCTGTAGTCCTGTATCTTTCTGCCCTGTTCTATTTTGACGGAACAAGCAAGTAGCAAAAAAGGAAAAGAGCCCCGGCTCTCGATAGTATCACATACCAAAGCATGATAGATCATATAAGCATGGAATCAAGGCAAAGCACACAACATGACACAGATGCACACACAAGAAGAATGAAAAATTTGTCCAAGTTGATTTGGAGAAAGTTAGACTCTCTTTAAGAAAAACCTTTCTTTTTTAGAAAATAGAAGAATGATACTGGTACGTGGGATTGTTAGACCACCATTTATCCCAAGCCCCGGGTTAGGGAGCGATACAGGAAAGTTAGTGGTTTCCACCTATATACCAAGTATCGTCTTCATTTTTTAGAACAAAAAGTTTTTCAACATTTCCCAGCGATGTCGCCACTGAATGAACGCTCGCCCGAAAAAAGAGATAAAGAAAAAATAAAAGGTGCTTTTGAATTCTTTCTCTTCCCTTTGTCTTTTTTGTTTTATTTTGCTTTTGAAGCGGAAAAGGGAGTTCTCGGTTTGTTTTGGGAGTCGCCACGCCGTTTTTAGATGAAAACATTGAAAAACCTAATTTTAAGAGATTTTGAGTCCGGGAGTCTGGTTACGTGTTGGGAAGAACTAGAGATTTCACCCAACACGCCCCTTTCGGGACTTTCAATCAACATTTGGACAAATATGGACATTCAAAATGTGTGTGCGATGTGTGTAAACAAGTAAAGTGTGCAAGCCTTAGATTTCATTAATGGTATGGAATCGAATACAACTTGCGAGCCATGATAGGGGGCCGCACCCTTTTTACACGTGATATCTTTTATCACAAGGCAGAGGTTTTGAGACAGATTGTCCCTTACAGAGGTAAAGCTACTCGAGAAATGAAAAGACATTATTTTGCTCATTTAGGACACTATTTAGTGGTCTAGAACCCAGTTTGGGGTTGATGGGAGTGGACAAAGTCACGATAGGCTTTGTCGACACGGATGTCACATGACATAGAATCTTTTGAAGTCTTCTATGTCATATGGTGATCCTCTTTCGTCAAGTAGGTTGCGTCCAAACTGAGTTTAGGCACCCAAATAGTGGCTTATGAGCCAGAAGATGCTTAGGTAGGCTTTGAGTCACAAAGGGATAGGCCTAGCAGATTCTGAAGTCCAAGAATGGCTTTGCAGCCTTCTGGGAGTCCCATGTCATATGACACAGGGTCTCCCTGGAGACTTATGTCACACGACATGGGGAGCCTGTTTCAGTGCCCTTCAGTCTGTTTGGTTCCTCCTTTGTTCCCCAATCAAACCAAGCATATTTAGCTACTGTAAGCAGTAATATGACAATAATATATGAGTATAATGGGAGGGTCACATGGCTTTAGTGACCAAAGTGTGATAAATCACATGATTTTGGCCACTTTGAAGTAGCCATCACCTCCTAACTCCATGCAAATACATAAAGATTGAATCTTTATTGATCCTAAGATGACCAAATGTCCAGATCTGAGGTGGGGAGAAGTGAATATTGAAGATTCACTTCTCCACCACCTTTGTCATGCAAAATCCCAATTTCTACATGGTAAGAGAGCAAGTATGCATGCAAGGTATATTTAAAGACTTTATTTAAAGGTAGAGAGAGGTTTAGTGTCTACCTATTGTAGTCCACGAAGTAGAATCACCAATAGTATGGTGTCTACCCCTTCAATCACCACCAAAGGAAGCTTCTTGGAGTCTTGACCTTGAAGTGTGTGTGTGTGAGGAGGGAGGTGAGTGTGTGTGTGTGTGAGAGAGGGAGAGACTCTATTTGGCAAGAGTTTCCCCTATTTTACTGATATTACTCTCAGGATTTGACCCTCACTTTGGCTCTCTTCCTTGCCTCCTCTCCAAATGATCAACCATGCCTTCTATTTATAGGCATCCTGATGGGGCTTCTTATGTCGCACAACATAGGCAGTTAAACCGCCTTAGTGTCCCTTGTCGGACGACAGCGTACATCTTTTGGCCATAATGGGCCGAGTGGCTGGCAGGCCCAATGGATTGGTGGGCTGCTGGGATTTTTGGACTCTAATTGCTTCTTAGCAATTTGTGTAAGCCCAAATTTAATTAAATTGAATCCAAAACTTGAGTTCAGATCGGGATACTCACAGGTAGCAGGAGGTAGGTAGTTTTTGGGTGTGTCTGTAGAAGGCTGATAGGGTCCTTTAGCCTTACTAGAGCTTCCATACATAACTGGAGGTGGGACATTTTTGTAGCTAGGTGGAGGTGTATGAGTATAGTTAGGCAGAGGGAAAACAGGTGCATTAGTGTGGGCAGGGTTAGGAGCGTCGACCGTTTCATCTTCAACATCAATAACTTCATTCCCCATCAAAATAACTTTGTGTCCCCTTTTACTAAACTCCTCTACGAAATGGTCTTTCAACTCTTGGTTGTGATTCACCAAGGTTCGATTCTATTCCTCGAGCTTCTCAATCCTCATAGTCAAAGCAGCAAAGTAGAAGTGTAAAGCAGGTGGGATGTCGTTGAAGTTGGGGTTGATTGAACCTCCGATCGAAGTGACTGGTGTAGAGCCGGTTGCAGAGACAGCTGGCGAGCTTGTAGTAGTGGAGAGAGGCAAGGTTGTCATTGCTGAACGTAGAACGCGGCCTGACCTGAGCTCTACAGAAGTACCAAAAGACTCGGTTTTAGGAGAAGGGTTGACTCATGCAGTGTACTTGCTTGAATTTTTTTTTATTTACAAAAGCTTTGTCTCTTTTAGACCTACTAAGGTTGGAAGGGATACCCCTTTTTCGCAACTAACTAAAAGTCCTAAAGTGGTGGATCCTAATGACTAACCATCTCGTATAGACACTTAATATGATATTTATGGGAAGTACTACAAACTTATGATAGGACAAGATCTTTTAACAAGCACTCAACCTTACATGGCACGTCCTTTAAAAGGAAATCAATTTTTTAGTGCTCTTTTCTCTCTATAGATCTTGACTTATCACTGATTCGTAGTGACTTAACATAAAGACCCTATTAATTGTCTACATGAAAAAGCTAGTCAAACCAATCGGTCACAGGGAGTGCATTCCTAGCAAAGTGGGTGACACAAGGGTTAGGTTTCAGGCTCCCGCCGTGCAGCCGAAGCGCACTGGTGAGTGGATGACCAAGTGAGACTCGGAAGGGGGGTGACATGATCACCACACTTCCCGCACTTTGGCTTCTCCGATGGGTTAATGGTGTCTGTGCAGTGTGACACGGACTCTAGTGGTAGTGTGAGGTAAAAAAGTCTAATTCTTTTTAAAGAAAAAAGAGAAAGATTTTCTTTTTTTTTTATGAGATGCATGCTTGCAATGCAACAGTTAAGAACGGAGAAAATAAAAAAGAAAGCAAAATACAACACCATAAAGGAAAACGAAAGTCTGACCCACTAAGTTTGAAAAAGTTCAAAACAGTCCCCAGCGGAGTCGCCACTGTGAATACCCCGTCCCGATGCAACACGCATTCGGAAGTTTAAAATAAATAATCATGGAAAAGTCGGACCGAAATGAGATATTCATTAAGTGACACTCGATTTAAACCATATTAAAAATATTAGTTTAATTTTATGAGAGTCGCCACGCCGCTTTGATATAGCCCAAAGCATTAAAAAAAGGCTAAACATGTGATTGGGTTCGGGGGTCAAGTTACCACAGAAGAAGAAACGTTATCACTTCTATTGCCCGACGGATCGTTCTTTCTAGCATGTGGGGTGTTGGTTGTGTGCGGTGTTTACAGGAATAGATAGAAGAAGCGGGATCATGCATAAGGAGGAGGGGAGAGAAAGAATTAATTGATGATCACACCCTAGAACCTTTGATTTAGGCCCTCGGAAGGTGCACTAATCAACGTTCATCCTTGGGGAATTGTTGATCATGGGATGATTATTACTAAGGTGGAAGGAAAGAAATAGTTCCTTGATCCATCGGGTTTCTTGGGTGAAACCTTAGATCATCCTCGGCTATGCAAAATATATTAAAACAATCCTAAATCTAGCATATAGGAATAGTTAGAACATATTAGGCATGCAAATAAACTACCTTAATCTAATATGGCAATAATAATAATAAAGAACAGAATGAAAGGCTTACCAATTGTGGCAAGGCTTTGGGGTTCGAATCTAGCAAAATTTGAAGAATGTTGGGAGATGTGTGGCAGGGAAATTCAAGTCTAGTCTTGACTCCTCCGTTGGAAAATGTGTGTTGAAAATGTGAATCGAGTGCACGTATTTATAGTGCTCGTGAAATGGGCCTGGACTGAAGGAAAGGGTCGATCGGTACTTTACGTAAAGGGCCGATCGAACCTCTTTGATAAGGTTCAATCGAACCTCTTTGATAAGGGTCGATCGGTCCTTTTTTAGGCGTGGCTTTCACGCCAGCTGCTGACGGCGCGAGAAGGAAAAATATATTAAAAGATTAATTAGGGTTTTGTCAACCCTAACCAGTCCGAAATAATCCTTTTAGGAATAAGATTTAAAAATATCTTTCTTAGGACCGGGTACTAACAATATAGCGGCATCCGATGCAGCTAAGGAGGCGGTTTGGATCAAGAAGTTCATTAGTGACTTGGAAGTTATTCCAAGTATCACTAATCTGGTGGAACTTTATTGTGACAACAATGGTGCCATTGCGCAAGCAAAGGAACCAAGGTCACACCAGAGATCCAAACATATACTTAGACGTTTCTATCTCATTTGAGAGTTCATTGATTGGGGAGAAGTTAAGATATGCAAAGTATCAACCGATGATAACATTGGGGATCCGCTTACAAAGCCCCTCGCACAAGCTAAGCATGATGGTCTTGTGAGGTCCATGGGTATTAGATACATAGATGGAGCCTAGTGCAAGTGGGAGATTGTTGGTGTAATTCCCTAGGCTATAGTTATGATTGACTTGAAGCGTTATGTATCATCTTTATTATTTATTATAGAGCGCATCTATTCTGTTCATTATATGTTTGCATGTTTATTATATTGAACTGCGTCCCTAGTTGTTGTGAACAACTAGTATAAGTTGGTAATGGATAATCATGGAGATGATTATATACATGGAGATGCACATTACACTTATGGATACTTGCTAGAGAACAAGTATTGGACTTGACCTACTTATGAGATTTATGACATGGTCTGTTGTCATGATTAAATCTCATGATAGTCATGTTATTGAATCCTTAGTACCTGAGATTATCATCGTCTTCCACGTGATGAAGATCGTGTTTGATATAGTCTAACACTATCTTTAACCGGATACCAATAAGGGCTATGTTAGCACGATTGGATTCATGTAGGGAAGAATGATAAGTCAAGAAGGGATTTGTCCCTCTTAAGAAGAGAGATTTTTGCTTGGGCCCCTCGATGAATGATGTTGATGAAATGTGTGGCCACACTCAAGTGATTTGATAGAGATCAAATGCATTTGGATTATCAACATATTCGGGATTGAGAAAGCAATGAACGGAATGAGTTGACCTAGACCATGACTCATGTTCAATTGGACATCGTGGACAAAGGGATTATGACATTGGATCTACTAAAGGAATCAAGCTTTGATGTTATATTTAATTGGGTGGACATAATGATTTGCTAGAAGTCACTTATGTCTTATGAGGTTGATGTTTCAGCTCACTACCAACATAAAATATAATTCCTAAAGGGTCACACACAAAAGAACGAATTTGATTCGAGCTGAAAATTGGAAATTTAGGTTCTGGTACGACTCGTGACCAGGAGCACGACTCGTGCCCTGGGTCACGACTCGTGCCATGGATAACGACTCGTGACCAAGGCTGAGACACGACTTGGTTTTGTCTCGTTTTGATCAGCAAGAGTTGGGGCTCAAGGAACGACTCATGGGCACGAGTGATTTTTAAGGGGCACGACTCGTGCCAAGGCCAAAAACCGTGTCCGTACAGTTTTCCTTGGCTAGGAAGGAATTGGTATTTTGCTAGGTTTCTACCCTAATTGTTAGGGAATTTATATGTGATATAAATACAGCCTTGCAGCCATGTTTTTCCTTGCTCTCACATCATAATCAAAGGTTTTTGAAACTCTAGATTTTGATTTTGATTTTGAATCAAAAGTCCCAATTGTTCCATTGTTTTGGCTTTGATTATTGAATATTGATTCAATAATCAAGAGGATCATCTAGCAATCCGTCAAGAAGGTGTTCTTGGATTCGTTCGCGTGTGGATTACTGATAGAGGGTGATAGGTTAATCACCAAGAGCTTGAAGCCTCCGTTCGTTGATTCATCACAAGGTTTGAACAAGGTAGAAGAAGAAGATCCGTTTCGATATCAAAATTCTAGACTTGAATTTTATGATCTACTTTGTTAATCCTCATCGCATTCAAGGTATGTAAATTCTATCTCATATTAATTTCTAATCTATTTATGCTAGACAGATTTAGGGGTAGGGTTTTGATTTTAAAATTAAATCTTCCGCTGCGTTTGTAACCCCAAAACCCAACAGTTCGGAACCGGTTATAATAGCTCAAAGTAGTCTCATTTTCCCTTGCTCGATATTGGCAAGGTCAGTTAACCTCTTTTTCCTCCTTCCTGCCGTGGAAAAGTGGTCTAGGAACATCCTCCTCTTGCCCCTCCAGCTATCGATGCATCCCTTTTTGAGCTCACGAAACCAGGTCAGGGCTGTTTCGGAGAAGGTGCTTGCGAAGGCTTTACAGAGGACATCATCGACCTTAGTGAGGAAGGTCATAGTCGACTCAAAACTTTGCACATGGTCCCGTGCGTCAGTGGTTCTATCATATTTTTCAAAACTTGGGACCTTGAAGGCAGGATTAAGTGGTACATCATTTATTCTCTTGGAGAAGGGACGGGTGGCACAGGTGTCATCATCTTCTTCGTCCTTCATCCCCATCTCCATATCATCAATTCTCTTTTTTAAGAGTAATAGTTCTTTAGCATTGATCCCTTTTTCAGTGCTGGAATGAGTGCTTCGGTGGGAACTCCTATGGGAACTACGATGAGACCTTTCTCTTGGGTGACCATTCACCCTACTATGTTCCTCGTCATCTCGGTGATTCTCCCCTCATCTAGAGGGTGTTTTATCTTTCCTCAGCTCTCCTTCGTAGCCGTCGAGGACCATTCGATACGGACGAGGACTCCTCGGCCTTGCAAAGTGACGGGGACGAGGTGAATCACGCCGAGGATGATGGCTAGGATGAGGTGATATGTTGACGAGGAAGGGATAAACAAATAGCCAGACTGAGCCTCGCTCGCAAGTCGACTGAGTTTACCTCCTGCTCCCTTGAATTCAGTTGGCTTCTCAAGTCTACCACAGTCTTCTCGTTTTCATGATTGTTAGGCCGAGGACGAGGAGCATCTCGGGGGTGTTTCCTAGGTGGTACGGCAGGATCACGGGGAGGAGGATCTTGGCTACGAGGAGGGCTCCTCTGGCTACCTCGTCTCTCACCCTGAGTTTCCCTTCCACGAGAGTTTCCTGACCTCGAAGGCCTAATGAACTCGGCAATGCTATTTTCAGGATCCAATTGCAATAGAGCATTCTGAGTATCGTATATTTGTTGCAATGTCTCCATTTGCTGGTGCAAGACTGTACGTCGGTCAACGGGCTGGGTGTTCTCAACTCGTCCTGCTTCTGGGTTCCTCGGTGTCTGCTTGTTGTAGTTCGTCTTCCCCGAGGACGATGATGACGAGGAGGGTTGGTACCTTCCCCCTCGGCAGCTGGCTGATTCCTGGAATGCAGAGTCATGCTGAGGGGAGGTATCCCGTCATTAGGAGGTGGAGGAGGTGGAAGCATCTCGTTGGTAAGGGGGATCTCGTCTCCCTGAACTCAGTTCTCCTCATTAGTAACACTGATGGTTCTGCCGTCTTCCATTGGGATTCAAGAATTGTGGTGCAAATCGAATTTCTTATCACAAATCCACACAAAATTGCAAACGGCCCAAAATTCCCAAGGAACAAATATTTCCAGCAAACAATATTTTCCGGCCAAAATAGCAATTTTTCGGCCAAAGTTGGAACAGATTTCGACCGACAACAAACAGATTTCAATATCGCCTGTTAATGCAACAGATTTTCGGCCAAAAAAATAATTTTTCAGGTCGAATCAAACTTTCTCAAACAAAAAAATTTCCAGGCAAACGTTTTCCAGGCGAACACAGCAGTTTCCGGCCAAAAAAACAAAATTTCACGGCTTAAAAAGGGATTCAGGCGAATGGAGTTCAGGCTATTCAATGGGTGATTGAATCGATTCCCGGCAATTGAACCAAACTGATGCTGCCAAAAAGATCGAATCAGCCCAAATCCAGCGGTCAGTTGTACACCGGCGATTGAATAGCTTGAAAAGAGATAGAAAACACGTAAACTAAGTAGGGGCTTCTCCGGCGAAGGCCCTCCGGCGTGAAAGTAAGTTCACGTGTGTATAGAGAGAAATTAAATTGACAGAGTTTAGAGTAAAAAATATACGTACCAAATAATATGATATATGGCTTGTATTTATAGGAATACTAATGTAGAATCCATGTTGATCTTGGACTGTAAAGAGATAATATAGAATTTTATGAGGATTACATCTATTGAGGAGTCCTTATTTGACTTGAATTGGTATAAGATGTTATAATCCTGAGAGGATCATAATTGCTCAATGTCCTTATTTGGATAGGACTGATAAACTGGACTCTGCTAGTATGTCGAGATGCTTATTTTCTCATCATGCATGGCCATCTCGGCCCACGATGATCCGGGGAAGGAATGAGGGATAAATGGAGAGCAAGTCATGATGACGTCATAGCCGAGGAAACCTCCTCATCCTTATGGGAGATCATCTCGGCCTTGGAGGGAGGCCTCCTCGGCCCTTGAGTTGGGCCTTGGTCATGTCGCCCGATTGGGCCTTGGTCGGCCTAAGGTAATGACGAGATGGAATATACGAGGAAGCCCAAGTCTTCCCTTGTAGTTGTGACATGATAAATTATGTTTAGGGTCCAATCCATTTGGGCCTTGCCCGAACTAACCCATATTCGTTCCTAGATTTATACCGTTCAGCTACCGATAAATTAATTAGATTCAATAAATTCGAAGATTAAAGTTAAGAATTACCTGAGTCTTGAGAACGATATCAAACCCTAGCTGAAGCTCGGCGAGGGAGAGAGTGGGGTCTGGGTGGAGGTGGAATCGCTTCT
The DNA here is from genome assembly GCA_022495995.1 of Adenophora triphylla var. japonica. Classification (NCBI taxonomy): domain Eukaryota; kingdom Viridiplantae; phylum Streptophyta; class Magnoliopsida; order Asterales; family Campanulaceae; genus Adenophora; species Adenophora triphylla. Next base: position 178,713 of record JAFEMH010001476.1, on the reverse strand, counting down.
GTTCAAGTGGTCCTCATCTCCCTGCTACTTTCGTTTACCTTTCTTTTAAGCACGTTGTTGTCATTCCCGAATTTATTTCGTGTTTACAGTATTTATATTTAACTGTTTTTTTTAATAATCATATAACTCCTTCTTCAATAAATAATTATATTATTAATAGTGTTTATAATGGTGTATCAATCAATTTTCATTAAAAATAATATCACATGTCCCCTCAGCCCAAATCATTCTCCATAAAAATTTATGATAATTACAAAAGCTCACATACAATATTTGACTCAAATCAAAATTTCATATAAACTCAAAACTATTTTTTATCTTATATCTCTTTAAAACAGACGCTAAGCACATACTCAAACTCGAATACCGGTGGTCTGGATCGAAAACATCTCTCAAAACCTTAACACACTTCAATACATATTAATTAATCCATGTTCTAACAATCTCCCACTTTGATTAATATTAATACGTATCTTTTACTAAATAAATTCCTTAAATCATTTATAATATGAATGACAATCTTTATGTGCACTTTTATTGTCATCCAATACAATCTCGTCCATTAGTCTTATAAGTATAGGGACTAAAGGGGCAGTCATTGTAATTGATTCGCAACTAAACCCACATTAATCACATATATATATATCCAACTAAATGACATAGATCAAGTATAGATATGTAGCATGGAATATTTAATGAATATATATATTTAAGAATGCATATATATATATATATATATATTCTCCAACTAGTCCTATTTAACCAAATGAGATCAATATAAATAAAAAACAACACAAGGAAATAGAAAACAACACAAACTCCCACTGATTTAAGCATTATCAAAAGTCATTACACCCATATGAGCAACATGCTCGTGAAATACCAAAGGAGATAATGCCTTTGTAAACGGATCCGCAAACAAGGAGTATATGTTTAGATTTAGATGAACTTTTGTTGTTGTTGGAGTACAAAACTGCTGCCCGATTGTCACAATATAGCTTGAGAGGTCTTTCAACATTTTTGACAATTCGCAGTCCTTCAATGAATTTTCGCAGCCATATAGCTTGATTGGATGCCTCGTAGCAAGCAACAAATTCGGCTTCCATGGTGGAAGTAGTTACTAATGTTTGCTTGGCACTTCTCCAAGAAATTGCTCCACCGACCAAAGTGAAGACATAACCCGATGTCGATTTCCGACTATCTTCGCATCCAGCAAAGTCGGAATCAGAATAACCAACGATCTCAAGATGATCCGACTTTGTATATGTAAGCATGTTGTTCTTTGTGTTTTGTAAGTATCTCATCACACTTTTGGCTGCAACCCAATGTTCTTTTCCCGGATTGCTTTGGTATCGACCAAGCATGCCAACAATAAATGCAAGATCTGGACGTGTACAGACTTGTGCATACATTAAGCTTCCTACTGCCGATGCATATGGGATTTCTTCCATAAACTTGGATTCAATATTATTTTTAGGACATTGCTTTAGACTGAATTTATCTCCCTTAGAGACAGGGGTGTTATGTGGTTTACAATTTTGCATGCTAAATCTTTGTAATACCTTCTCTATATAGCTCTTTTGTGATAATTCTAAAATACCTCGTGAACGATCACGATGTATTTGGATTCCTAATACAAAAGAAGCTTCACCAAGATCTTTCATCTCAAATTTGTTTGAGAGAATTTTCTTAGTTTCCTTAAGAAGTTCCTTATCATTACTAGCAAGTAAAATGTCATCCACATATAAGATCAAAAATATAAATCTACTTCCACTGAACTTATGGTACACACAATCTTCACCAAGATTCATTTCAAAACCAAATGAAAGAATAACTTGATTAAATTTTAAGTACCATTGACGAGATGCTTGCTTAAGCCCATAAATGGATTTCTTAAGTTTACAAACTAGTTGACTAGTTTGATCCGAATCAGTCACCATTTCTGGTTTCTTCATATAGATAGTTTCCTCGATGTCGCCATTGAGAAAAGCTGTCTTTACATCCATTTGATGAATCTCAAGATCAAAATGTGCTACTAATGTCATAATGATCCTAAAAGCATTTTTAGAGGATACCGGTGAAAATGTTTCTTTGTAATCAATGCCTTCTTTTTTAGTAAATCCTTTAGCGACAAGACGAACCTTATGTCTTTCCACATTACCTTGTGAATCCCTTTTGGTCTTAAAGACCCATTTACACCCAATGGATTTCACATTCTTAGGTAATGGGACAAGATCCCAAACGTCATTATCTTTCATGGATTTTAACTCTTCATTTATGGCATCAATCCACTTATGAGAATTTGAACCTCTAATGGCTTCATGTAAGGTGATTGGTTCATCTCCCACTAAACCTAATGGTTCCTCATTCTCGGCAAGATATACATCATAATAATCTGGAATAGCATTCCTTCTTGCTATATTAAATCTCCTTAAGGGCACCGATTCTTCTTGATTTTGAGGGTGTTGAATTTCCTCATCAACATTTTCATGTTGTTCATTAATAGGAGAATTAATGTTATTTTGAATTATATATTCTTGTCGAATTTCAGGCACAAGTGCTTGATTTTCGATAGGAACTATAGGAAGAGGTATATAAATGGATTCCTCCTCTAACTCTTCAAATTCAAAATTACTATTCAAATTTTCCCCTCTAAAATCAACATCCTCAAAAAACCTAGCATTTCCCGTCTCAAAAAATGTTCTAGTTTTTGGGTCATAGAATTTATATCCCCTAGATCTCTCAGCATACCCTATAAAATAGCTACTAACAGTTTTTGGGTCATAGAATTTATATCCCCTAGATCTCTCAGCATACCCTATAAAATACCCTAGCTTCTGCTGGACACCCCCATTCATGAAGATGATTTAAGAACGGTTTCTTATTCGTCCATAACTCATAAGGTGTTTTGTCGGTAGCTTTTGAAGGAGCTCTATTAAGTAGGTAAATTGCAGTTTTTAATGCATAGCCCCATAATGAGTGAGGTAAAGAAGTACAAGAAATAATACTTCTAATCATATCTTAAAGGGTTCTATTACGTCTCTCGGCTACACCATTCATATTGGGTTTCCCCAGCATGGTGTAGTGAGAAACAATCCCACACTCTTCTAAAAAGCGAGCAAAAGGACCCGGACGTTGTTCTCCCGAACCGTCATTCCGTCCGTAGTATTCGCCACCACAATCGGATCTAACATTCTTAATAGTCTTTCCAAGTTGATTTTCAACTTCGGCTTTAAAAGACTTGAAAACGTCCAAAGATTGAGACTTTTCATGAAGTAAATAAATGTATCCATAACGAGAGAAATCGTCTATGAACGTGATGAAATATGTTTGACCGTTTCATGAAGGGGTAGTGAACGGTCCACATATATCCGTATGAATAAGTTCTAAGACGTTTGAGGCTCTCAAGAATTCTGTACCTTTAGTATTTGTAAATTTTCCTTTAAGGCATTCAATACAAAAGTTATTTTCCGGAGTATCAAGTTTGTGTAATATTCCATCGGACACAAGCTTGTCAATTCTCCTTCTAGAGATATGACCCAAACGCCTATGCCACAAGGTATAAGAATTTTTACTTGAAAACTTTCGTTTTGTGCCTCGAGAATTAGTTTCATTATTATGGGACTCATTTATTGAATTGACTGTGTCGAGCAAGTATAGATTATCAACATAAGATAAAGCACTAGTACCAAAGAGCTTTGAATTGAAATATAAATCACATTTATTATTACCAAAGAGACAGGAATATCCTTCCCGATCTAAGGTAGTAATTGAAATTAAATTCCGTCTAAAAGACGATATAATAAATGTATTATTCAAAACCAAATAAAAATCAGTAATTAAACATAATCTAAAGGTCCCTATGCCTTCGACTTCTACCGGCTTTCTAGCTCCCATGTAGATATATCTTTCATCTTCATTGGGTGTTCGGTAGTTCAGGCAACCCTGTATACATGAACTTATGTGAGTAGTTGCACCAGAATCTAACCACCATGTATATGAAGGAATTGAAACTAAATTTGCCTCAGTACAAACAAGGCCAAAAGACATACCTTTCTTAATTCGTCATTGGCGATACTTAGGGCAGTCGTTCTTCATGTGAGTAAGGTCCTTGCAAAAGAAGTAGTTCTTCACCTTTTGATCATTGAATGATCCCTTAGGCTTCTTTGTTGCAACCGCAATCTCCTTCCCTTTTCTCTTTGTCCCACGAGAAGAGGTAGATGCAAAATGAGCACTTTCGGGTTTTATATGTTTCAATCTATCTTCTTCCTCCGTCACATGTGAAATTAATTCATTAATATTCCACTTATCCTTTTGACAATTATAGGTCGTTTCAAAATGACCAAATTGAGGAGAAAGAGAAATTAAAGCCAAATGCACAAGCAAGTCTTCCGATAAGATCAACTTGAGTGCTTTTAATTTCGTTGATAGGTGAAACATTTCCATTATGTATTTCCTTAAGTTTTAGGTACCCTTATACCTCATGGAAACAAGCTTCCTTAAGGTAGCACTTGTTTCCGATTTATCGCTTTTTGCAAAGCGTTCCTCTAGGGCATCCAGGAAACCTTTAGCACCAACATCCTCGGAGACACTATTCAGAAATGTCTTCGGGACTGCATTTTGCATGATACTTAGGCTCACGCGATTAGAACGGTTCCACCTCTCTAGACTTAAGCGTTCTTCCTCAGTGCTTTTGTCGGTAAGAGGGGCGGGACTTGGTTCTCTTAATGCAAGATCAAGGTCCATACAACCTAAGATCATTGTTATCTTCTTTTTCCAAGTTTTAAAATTAGTCCCAGTAAGCAAAGGTATATTGTTTATAGCAGTAGTTACAGATGAAGCATTAATCAAATCTGAAGGAAAAGAACAAGATGAAACACAAAACATATATAAGAATCTACACAATGATTAATTATATCAAATGAATTCCATCAAAATAAAAAGATAATCAACATGACATCAAGACTAATATTTGGATTGCAAATTGACTCACAATTTGATTCATCTTAGGGTGAACAAATAATCTAAACAATACATTTTAAATACTTGCCTTCCTTTGGGCCGGTTCAAGTATAAAAAATGTCCTAAAGTTTAAGGTATTTGTTACCCGGCAATAAATAATACAAAAAATTCATTTTAAACACCCGTCTTCCTTTGGGATGGTACAAAGTTTTTAAAATGACTAAAATTTTATTCAATTATTACCCCATGAATGCAAATTCTTAGTCAACAACAAGGTCTCCTTTGGGAAACAAGCATGTTATCACATATCAACATTTACATTCATCTTTTAACAAGTTTGAATTTAATCAACAAAATCACTTTGGCGACGATGTTAATTTTTTTCCAAAATATTAAGGATATAATTAATCGGAAACATAAGGCCTTAAGGTAATTTCTGAAATTTAAAGGGTAAAATTCTGGGCAAAACTGACCCCTGAAAAGCTCTCTGGATAACTCGTCCCTTAGGGGACGACTCATCCCTGTAAGGGGGACGACTTTATCAGAGACACCCTTTTCTGAAAAATCAAGGTGGACGACTTGTCCTATAGGGGACGACTCGTTCCTAAGGGGACGTCTCGTCCCTAAGGGGACGACTCGTCCCTTTAAGGGGAACGAATTCATCACAGAGGTCTCTGTAAGTACCCAAATCCGGATCGTCAAAATCCGTCAGAAAGTTAACCGAAATCCGTTAACTGGCCCGCTTCAGGTTAACCGGAACTCGTTAAACTCCCCGTTGCCGTGCAAACGAGACGTCCCGGGACTGCCCCGTGCATCCCGACGTCAAAGCGTACTTGACACGTGTCATCTCACGTAAAAGTATGGCTTTCCCTGAAAAATGCACTTTCCGGCACTTTCCGGGGGCATTTCGGACATTTTTCGGACTGTTATTTTAAAAAAACGGACAAAACCGGGACCGGGGAACGAACTCCCATGCAAAGGGTGAGTCACAGGACACGTGTCCAAAGATGCCACGCCCTCTCGTCACCTTTCAATCACAAATCAAGCCGAAAAGACCAAAATACCCCTCGGATTTCGCCAAAGTCCTACGACTCCCTGCAAATTTCCCGAAATTGCCAAAGAAGCCCCCTCGTAATTCCAAAATACCCCAAAACCCTGAAAAACAGTCCAAGTCCGTCCGGACTCCTACTGCAATTTTCACCTATAAATAGAAGTGGCTGTCAAAGCCAAAAGAAGGAACTTTTTACTCCCAAAAATCACTCTCCTCACGGCCCAAACTGATTTCACCCCTTCCCGAGCTCCCGTTTGCCTCGATTCGCGTGAAACTTCCATATTTCGATCAAATACGCCCCTCATCACTTCGAAACACCCTTTCGAACTAATTTTCGTATCCCGTACACACCTTCCGAGCCAAAGGAGTCGACCCTAGCCATAGGTATAACTCCCTCTCTCTAAATCTCTCGTTTCGTCTCGATTTACGCGCCAGTCGCTACAACCGTTTCGAACAACGTTATCAAAATGTAGGCGCCTCCGTCTAATGGGGTCCGATACGTTTTAGCCCCTCGATCCTCTTCTCTTTCCGTAAGAGAAGTAATCACGGGTTAAAACGGCGTTCCGACCCCGTTCCGTTTACTTTATCGTCATTTACAATTTCGGATCGATCGATCCGTTGATCGTCATTTAATTTCTGTCATTTACAATTTCGAGCCGATTGGCCTCGTTGATCGTCATTTACAATTCCGAGTCGTTTGACTCGTCGATCGTCATTTACAATTTCGGATCGTTTGATTCCGTTGATACCGCACTTTAAATACTGTCATTTACAAAGTCCGACCCGTTTGGATCGTGATAGTATTTACTTTTCAAAGTCCGAGTCGCAACCCGATTCGTTGATCGCATATCATTTAATACGCATTTTTCCCGTAAAAATCGTTAACAATGTAATGCCCGGTTCAAAACCGGAGTTCGTCCTTCGAACTCTCTTTTAAAACGCGCGACATGACGTTTGGCCTCCAAACGCTCATCTTCAAACTAAAAGCCGCCATTTGACACTTAAAATCATTTAATACGCATTTTTCCCGTAAAAATCGTTAACAATGACATGCACCGTTCAAAAAACCGGAGTTCGACCTTCGAACTCCTTTTCAACAAGCTCAAAATCGATGTTTGCCACGCAAACGCTCATTTCAACTCAAAATCGACGTTTTCCACGCAAACGCTCATTTCAAACTCAAAATCGACGTTTGCCACGAAAACGCTCATTTCCGTCTCAAAAACGACGTTTGTCATTCAAAGGCTCGTCTTTTCAAACAAAGTCACCTAATCAATGTTTGACATTCAAACCAAGATTAAGCTTGTCATTCAAGCCCCCATTTCAAAACACACACACACACACGTTTTCGAGAAAGGTAGAAAGACTCGTCATGCGAGGCGTTTCGGGCGATCTCGTAATACTCTACCCGAAACGTAACGTGACCTCCGAACCTAACAATCTCTGGTACTAAAAAAGCTTTTTACTCATTTTTGCTACCAATAAAAATGATCCCCTGTTTTCAAAGCCTTTTCCTAAGTTTTTGCTACCAATAAAAACGACACCATTTTCTAAAGCCGTTTCTCAACGTTTGGGCTCAAAATACAAAAACCGCGTGGCGACTCCTCATTTTTTCCTTCCCATGAAGCGAGGTCTCAGACACCAACCCCCCGCGAAAGACAACCGCCTTCGCTCGGGCGAATCCGGGTAATTTCAGTTGGCGACTACGCTGGGGAAAAGATACTTTTTTCAAAACTACCGTTGTTTTCTAAAAAGCCTTCCGTGGGTCAAACTTTCGTTTACCCTTCCTCGTTTTCGTGTGCGTGTGTTACTTTAAACCTCGAACGGTTTTTGTTTCAAAGGCATTACATTGTCAACTTTTCAAAATCTTACCATGTTTGTGCATCCCCATTCATGTTTGATTTTCATGCTGTCTTTTGAACTGTGCATCATAAATTCTTTAAGACACATTCTGAAAAAAATCTCTGTTTTACTCAGAAAAGAATTTTAGTGACCGCACACTACGCGCACTTGCTGCCTCGGAACACCGCACTTCACGTGCACTTGCTGCCTCGGTACACCGCACACTACAACCCCTAACCCGGATGGCCTTATCGCTTGCACCCCGATTGGTCCCGCGTACACCTTTCGGGGGCGCACGGGGTCGTCCCAAACATCCCATCCTAGCCCGTGTAAGCCATGCACTCTTTGTGTCACACTTTGTCCAAGACCCCGGTTGGTTTTTGGCTTAGCTCGTGTCATAAAGCCTAAGTGTATGTTTTTTACGCCGGGCCCCGCTCCAAGTCAAGCTCGAGAGTTTGAGACCAAAGGTCGTTCTCGACCCTAAGTCTCGCGCTCTTCAGCCTTGACTTTGACGCAGAGCTCTGCCGAAAAATATACCGAAGGTTCAATGTGACGCCGTGTCACCAAACCTCGTCGTATGTACCGTGCCAGCCACAACTTGGCCAACGCCAAAAGCTAAGGTCTCTCGCACAAGCGAGTCAGAAGATGTCATGCCCAAATTTTGGCACGATCCCCGCCTTAACTTAAGGACGTTGACTTCGACTGTGGCCCGTGCGTCACATACGTTGAAAGTTTGCGTGATCAGCTAGCCTTAAGTTCACTTTTTCCTTTGTCGGTGGAACTCGCTTGCCTTATCAGACCTCGCTCGGGATAGTCCGTCCTGAGAAAGATGATCTACAATGGAAACCAGGGGCTTATAAGCGTAGTGACGAGATCCACTGATTATAGCTCTAGGATTAGTTGCGAAAAAGAAGACTCGCTCTTTTCCAACCGATTAGACTCGAGAAAACGCGCTTTAAGTAAACATTAATCGGTAATCGCACATTGCACAAGCCCGAAACCTTGAGCCAAATACCCTTTTCCGAAGCCTAAACCCTTCCTTTCGTTCCTCGCAATGAGCGTAAAGTGGTTCAGATTTCCGGGCCGCCTTGCCGTAATCACAAGAACGGCAGCTGCGACAGCTTCTTCGGTTCCTCGCCTCGCCTGTAATTTCCGACATGTCTAGTTCACCGAGAAATCGTGACGGGAAGGACCCCGCCACCGGCAATGTATATGACATTGGAAGAAGCCATCCGGGCTTGTGAGGTTCACAAGAGGCGTAGAAAGAAGATCGCCAGAATTTCGTGGTACAGCCTTTCCGAATGAGCGTGGTATAGCAGCCTATCCCCGGGCCGACGGTACTTTTGTCCCGGTCGAGGATGACGATTCCCCGAAACCAGCTCACCAAGCCTTCAACCAGTTCCTCCCCCGCCAACTTACGGATGCCTTCCAACCAAGGAAACAAACCGACCTAGGCTCCACATTGCTACCTCTCGTGGCAACCCCGTCATTTTTGGCCACCCAAGGCTACTCCTATCACTCAATACCACCGCACCGTTGACCATCTCAGATGCCAATATCCTCAATACCCTCCCTGTTCGTCCCGTTGCCTATACACGAATCCCTAAACACCGGGACAAACCCCGATACAGCTCGTAAAAGGCTCCCATATATCCACATATATCAAGCCTTCCACCTCCAATCACTACCGCTCACGTGGTAGCACCCGGCCGAGCCTCACACCCACCACCGGACCCAACCTTAGCCTCGGATGGTCGAGCAGATGAAAGACCCGAAAGCCACCATGAGCAACTCAAAGCAGAAACGCTCAAATCCACGGATCCGGGAATGGTCACGCCTCTCCCCGCCAAGTTCGTAATGCCGAGATGGACCGATTCGACGGAACCGAATGTCCTCAAACGCACGTCGATACCTACGTTCTGCATGAGAGCAAAAGGAGCAACCCTCCAAGAAATGGCCGACCACTTCCAAAGATACGCTCAAAAGTTCAAGTTACGATGGTTTCTAAGGGTCAAGCTCGCGGATCGCCACACTGGGATCGATCAAGAACATCTTCCCGGAACGATACCGATCCAACTTAGAGTGGGAAACAAGTCGTGAGGACTTAATCACCACCGAGCGTAAAGCGGATGAAAGTGTTGGGGAATTCTACAAGAGGTGGAGCCGGAAACTCTCCGAGATCATGGAGCCACTCTCCAAAGATGAACAGATGCGGATCTTCAAGTCCCGCTTAAGACCGTCCATCGTAACTCTCATCGCCATCATTTCTTCCTGCATCTCCGAGCCATGGTCAATGCCGGCTCGCGCCCGAGAAGGATCTCAAGGAAAAGTTGGCTACCGCACGCCCATACGTATACCGCTCGCCAGCTTGCATTCAATCCCGCACCGGCCCCTAAGCAAAGGGAAAGATACGTCTGTCAACTACATCCATCGTGGACAACAATGGGCAACAAACCTGGGCCCCGCAAAGCAACAATTCTACTCGTATGTACTCGCCGTACACTTCGACAAGTTGGACATGCCACCGAGCAAGATGCCGGAAGGGTTAATCAAGGAAGGTCTCCTTAAACCCGTTGCAAATTACAAACCCAAAAATCCCGTAGCTAATGCGGACAAGAGCAAATAGTGCGCCTTCCACGCATCACGGCCATACCACCGACAACCGCGTGGGGTTACGATACGAAATCCGTAACTTGATAGAAGAAGGCAAGTTGGAGCGCCCTCGTGGCCCAATACGCCTGGAAACCCTTTTCCGAACAATAACAACGTGAATTCCATTGAGCTGGGTGCCCAAGAAGATTGCCATGTAATCCGCCCGCCTCTTCCAGCCGAGTCCTCATCAAATATCCACATCGGGCCTACGATGTTTGTGATCGCTCCGCCCGCCCGGAGTACGAGTCTCAAGATATGGTCCTGAGCAATCCTCCGCGAAAAGAAGAAGAAGTCCTCTCAACAAAGAATCGAGAGAAAGATACGAAGCCGGGGACACCAGCAGGTACACTGGAGAGCCTTCCGGAGGTTCGACTACTACGCACCGTACTCCACACCCTCTCTTCCTCCAGTGCCATGCAGCCTTTAGAGCAAGCAGGATGGGAAAGCCGAAAAGTCCCGCCGACAACAGAGCTCGCACTCGGGACACCGAATACCTCGCATCTTGGTAATCTTATCGCGCCAAGCCTAACCTCCGCGGGATCGCCCAAGATTCAATTTGTCCACTCTTCCGAGCTCGGACCGGTAAAGGAAGATCAAGGTCGCTTGGCACTCGCACTCGATCAACGTGCTAACCAAGGGCGGCAACCGTCACAAACAGCCTCAACATAATCCCGAGGCTCCAAAGAAAGGCTTTACCTCGCAAGAGGAAGACAGAAACGGATGGCTTGATGACTCTCCTTCTCCTGGATAGAGACCAGATCTACGATTCCCGATCGTACGGCAAAGATGATCACGTTCGTGACGAAGACTTACCGAGAGATGCCTCGGCACAACGAAGCTCGTACATCACTCTCAAGCTCAACACCATAACACTCCCGAGTATTTGTAGACAACGGGTCAGCCGTTAACGTTCTCCCTCTCAAAGATGATGCGAGCCCTCCGTATCAACGAAAGCCATCTCGATCCCGTCTACTCGAACTATCAAGGCCTACGACACTGCCTCGTCCCATCCTGGGACGGTAACTTTGGAACTCGGTTCGAAACCCAAATGGTGCCAAGAAAATTCCACGTAATGGACATTCCATCCGAATTCACAGCTCATTGGGGCGCCCTTGGCTACATCACATGAAAGCCATAGCCTCCACTCTCCATCGCTGTTAAGTTCATTAACCGGCAGGAGATCTCGAAGTCATCCGAGGGGATAGTTTCCTCATAGGGAACGAAGCCGAGACAATAGCCAAGCGTGTCCGTACTGTGCACCGGGTTACCTCCTTCGAATCAACCAAGGGACTACCGGGGCAAATCTCATCGAATCCTCGTAGTCCTGGAGATGCTAACTATGTAAACGTACTCGAACAAAGTGCACTCGGCGCCCGATACATCAAGTTCAACTGTCGTTTCCAACATTTGGAGGCGCATTGGAAAGAAACACCGAACATCGCCATGATGCGGGCACATAAACCCCGCCTCCAATCGGAGATTCGTCGCATTCTTCAAACCAACTCTCGGCCCCGCTGTGCGAAGAGATCTTTGTGATAAAGGTCAACAAGCACCGCCATTCTCGTTTTGAATGCATGGAAGTCGTATGGGATATCCTCCACGAGGAACTACCCGCTACACCCCTCTTCTCCAATGAAGGGCATGATGTTTTCCTAGCTGCTCCAAAGAACGCACCCGGACGCAATACGTCCCCTACGTTTGGATTGAGCCGTCGATGACGACGAATCAGACTCTCCGGAGTCGAGGACGCGTGCACTCCGCGGCGCACCTCTCGCATTCACATGCTCGCTTTGAGGACGGCACTCCTTCCGATCGTGTCACCTACGACCAAGGCTCCAATACCATGGAAATTGTCAAGCTCAACGTCCAAGACAAAGTGCGGCTATCCGACAATTGGAAGCAATCGGTTCACACGACAAAGAATCCTCTCGACCAAGTGGCCGACGATGACTTCGTCAACATCATCTATTCCGTATATCCCGATGATACCAAGGATCCGGTCCTTATCGTCGATTCTCGCAATACCAAAGTCACCCTCGATGACCGCTCGCTCATGGTAAACGAGGCCCGGCCAAGCGAGCTCGTAGCTCATCACTACTTCCGAGTACTGCCCCAGCTGGCAACCGGCCCGTGCCGTCAAGCTTATACCCTCAAGCGCCGCCAAGGCCAAGTGGCAACAGCCAAGGAGACCAAGCTCCTCACCCCGCTACGAGTCGATCAATCTCGAACGCTTCCGGCAGCCTACCCCGAAACATCTCGTGGAAAGTCTTCCCCGCAAGGCGCAGCCGCCTTCCGACATAGGAAATGACCACCTCAAAGATCAACATGCTCCAGCTCGATTCTCGTTCCCAACCGTCACGCCCTGATTCGCACATCCCGCGCCGACCGCTAGCTCGATAGACTTGGCGATCGAGCGAGATCACGAGACCGTCAACATTGCACTAATACCCGTGGGGTCAATCGCGTATATGGGCAAATTTCTTGGTAATCGAGATCAAGGAAGGCCGCATGGAATGTCCTGGCCCGACTTCCTTCGTCAACGTAATCCAAGTATTTCGCCATTCGGCGATTTGAATGTAATCACGGTTCGGGACACTAGTCGATGATGCGCACCTACGGAGATCGCTTAGCTCTCGCAAGGAAAGCCCTCATGGAACTAGCCGCTCAAGAAAGTCGTCTTTGGGACGAAGACCAAGCTCGAAAGACCGACAGGACCGAGCCCTTAAAGTGTCACTGTGCAGCCTTCGCATGCAAAGCTAGAGGCCACTCTAGACCCGCTCGACCTCAAGGGTTTTGCTCACGGCAACTTCCCGGACTACCGTCTGTTCTCATCCAACCCCTCTCGCTGTGCGAGGGTGGTCAACGGTCCCGATGACCTAGGAGATGGAACGACACAAAGATAACGAATCTCGCCGCTTACCTCCCTGGGAAAGCAAGTTCTCTCGTGAAAGCGACGACGAAGGCGATGAAACCATTCTCTTCCAAGCCGGCATGAAGTCAACAAAACCGACTCCCAAGGGTCCCGGGAGGATGGGAACGGATCATTTCCGCACTCAAATTGAAAGGCCAACTCAGTGGAGAAAGGTCTATTTAAAAACAAGAGGAGGATGGAAATTCGTCTCGAGCAACTACTCAGTGGAAATTCCACTGCATCGAGGCATTCGTTTACGTAAACGATCAACCGGGACAAAGAACCGCTACATGGGCAGATGTTCGGGAAGCCGTGTACTCACCTTCCGACATACCCGCCACTCGATAAAACAAAGGAGAAAACTCTCCCCGACGGAGGTTTACCTAGACCGCCGCACGCAGCTTCAAAGAAGCACCGGCTATTCTCACATGGGAAGAAACGCAGCATTAACTTCGACGCAGCTCCGCCGCAAGAAAGTTGGATCTGGGCCAAGAGTGGAGGAAAATTAGCAAACCATGAGTATCGCTGCACTCCAACCTTAATGCCCCGAGTATGCTCAAGCAAGAAGGAAAGGAACGCGATATACCGTGAAGAGATCAAGGAGACCGCTCGCTTGAGCCGAGAACTCTCCAACCTCCTCGAGGGTCGCAACGCACGCTTCGCCAGCAACCACCGTTGTGCACCGACATTCGAACAAACAAGGTCAAACTATAGGCTACCTCCCGCAGAGGCACCTAAGCGCATCCCGGGACGTAATCCGTCAAGCCGCCGAAGCTTCAGTGGAATACATCCACAGCCAATGAGTTGAGGGAAGACATATGGCTCCTATGCTACGAGGAATCCTCCTCTAACTATGGCTCAACTCGAGCGGCCTCGTTCGTAAGGGACCAAACCCGATGTCGCCGTTCTAACCCGATCGGGTCAAATCCATGCATTACCACCTAAGGCCACCAAAAAGCCCGCGGAGCCGTAACCGCAACCCGGCCACCGAAGACGCAAGTTCCCCGAAAGAGGACCCGATCCTCACTCACCAAGCACTCAGCGAACATTTCCTCGTCTCGCTCACCTCTTCATATCCTCACAAGCTCAAGCTAGAGGAAAGCCCGGCCCGTACCATGGTCCCCGTGGACGCAACCCTGCATGAAGTCATTCGTATGATCGGCAACATCCACTATGGCAACATTATCACCTTCACGATTTGGACCTTCCAAAATTTGGGGCCGATCACAATGAGCCGCTCTACATCACAACCCACTCGGACGAGCGTCGCCTTCCCCGCGTGTTGGTAGACGGAGGTTCCTAATGAATGTCTTGCCCGCCAAGATGATGGACCCGCTTGACATCAAGCCCACAGATCTAAAGCCTTCACCCACACCGTCAAGGCCTACGACTCTACTTCCCGTACAGCTTCTGAGTTGCTACTCTTAACATCTCGGTTCGGCAAGCGGGTGATCCCCACCGAATTCCAAGTATTGGACATTCCAATCACTTTCACAGCCCATCCCGGGGCGTCCCCGGCCGCATCAAATCAATGGCGTGGCATCCACCCTTCATCGCGTCTCAAGTTCATGCAAGGCAACGAGCTAACCACGCCTACGGCGACAGTCACCACCGAGGGGACCAAAGACCAACGACATTCCAAGTTAGAAATCAAGCATAATGACGACATGGCATTAACCGGATTCACTCGAGACCTCCAAGATCCAAATATGCAACGTGGACCTTCCACTATCTCACGACTGCATTCCTCCCGCCACGAGGATGATGAAACTCATGAACTTCATCCCAGATCGGGGCTCGCAAAGGCTACAAGGCCAACACCGTGTTATTGAAGTCAAGGACCACACCACGGTCCAGGGGCTTGGCTACGTGCCAACACCGGCCGATATCAAGAAAGACAAAAGGCTCGCCCGCACCAAGGCAAGCAGCCTCGCAAAAGGGGAACCTCCGACGGCACACCCAACCTCCGACCTTACAGCTTTCGACCTCGCTCATTACTTCACCAAGGGAACCGACAGAGAACCGAGGGGACCGACAAGGGAACCGACAGCGTAACCGAGGGACCGACAAGGGAACCGACAGCAGTAACCGAGGGGACCGACAAGGGAACCGATGCAGTAACCGAGGGACCGACAATGAACCGACAGCAGAACCGAGGGGACCGATAAAGGGAACCGATGAAGATGAGAAAGAAGCAGGATAGTCGCACCGAGACTACAGGAAGAATGGAACAACTAGCACGGACCTCAAGCGTTTCAGTAGGACTCAAAGCTAATCCGATAAGGGGAGCGTTCTCGACATCACAGCCTCTACTCGGGACCAACCGCCACCACAGCCCAAAGACGAGCACACATTCAAGGGAATCCCGGACTTGGAGGAGCAACTCAGTGGTACTCTCCATGGGAAACAAATTGTTCGGATCAGCCACCGAGGCCACGTTCGAGACAAGAACTCCAAAGCGTAAGGAACCGTAATTCATAGAAGACGCTCTCAGCTGACCACTCTACAGAGTCTTTTTGAAGAAGTCATGGAGGTGCCAAACCCGATTGACTCCGGGCTCCGACAACAAAGATGATCGCCATGATTGGGACAGCAGGCCAAGCCTCTCGATCCCCGAACCCTCATCAAGCATCCAAGAATGCCACTCAAGAATTGGGTAACTTTCACCTGACCAAGGGCAAGCCAGCAACCGGAAGACAAGCCGGGCCCGCACCCACATCTCCCTAAACCCGGTCTCAAACCCTTCCGAGCCGCCCTTGTCGAAGTCCAGCCCTTCCGAGTCATCCAACGGCCTTACGCCGAGGACTATGATAATGTAGCCAATCATGTATTTCCGTTCTTGTTTAATGAAAAGTCTCGACCTTCTGAGTATCCTCTCATTGCCACTTTAACAACCGATAAGTTAACAAACAACTTAAAAGACGTTAATAATTCAATTGATAAAGAAGCGTACACATTAAACGAACAATACATTAAGGAAGTTCTCGAGCGTGTAGTTGACCAAGAGGACAACCGGCCCAAGCCGCCGAAGAGGTTATGACCAAAGTGAACTCCGGGGTCGCTGCAAGAGCCTAAAGAGACACAAGTGGCGCTTTCTTCGCCGATGCAGTAAAAGAAGCCCCGATAAGCTCTCCTCCGGGAGTATGTTGACGTGTTCGCCCGGTCATATCAGACATGCCAGACTCGATCCTCAATCGTGGAGCAATGTAATTCCCCTGATCCCGAATCCAAGCCTCAAATGTAAGCCGCGCAAGATCAAGCCAGAGTGGTCCTTGCAAGTAAAAGAAGAAATTGAGAAAATGCTCCGAGTTGGTTTCATCAGTAGTGATTGAGTACCCGACTTGGCTCTCCAACATCGTGACGGTCACCAAGGCCAACGGAAAGGTCGATGCCGTGTGGATTTCCGGGATCTCAACAAGGCCAACCCTAAAGATGATTTCCCACCGCCTAACATCGACATGCCGGTCGACACCACGGCAAATTTCGAAGTAAAGTCCTTCGTGGACGGGTTCGCCGGATACAACCAGATCAAAATGTCCGAGGAGGATCAAGCCAAGATCGCCTTCACACTCCGTGGGGACATAATGTTACACGGCCATGCCGTTCGGGTCCGAAGAACGCTAGGCTACTTACCAATGGCCGCAATGTGCCCTCTTCCATGACATGATTCACAAAGAAATCGAAGTATATGTCGACGACATGATCATCCACTGCAGGGATCGACATGCAAAGACATGACAGATCCGAGAAAGTTCTTCAACGTACTCGTAAAACACTCCATGAGACTAAACCCGCAAAGTGCACCTTCGGCGCCAAGCGCGGCAAGGTATCGGGGTACATGGTTACGTAAAGAGGTATCGAAGCCGATCCCAAGAAAATCAAGGCCATCATCGACATGAAGCCGCCTCAAACCCCGACGTAAGTGAAGAGCTTCATGGGAAGACTTCAAGCACATCGCCGCTTCATCAACCGCTTGACATCTCTCGCGAGCCCATGTTCAAACCGATGAAAAAGAATGCCGACATCAAATGGGACTCCGAGTGCCAAACAAATTTTGAGAAGATCAAGACCTACTTGGTGAATCCCCCAATGTGCCCGCCACATGAAGACAAGCCACTACTCCCGTATCCGACGCAATGTACACGTCAATCGGAGCAATGCCGGCACAAGAACGTAAAGATTCCAAGGTTGAGCATGCAATCTACTTCGTAAGCCGGAAGCTTCAAGGAAGTGAACTCACTACTCAAAGATCGTAGAAAACTTGTACCGCCTTGGTATGGGTAGTCGGGAAACCGAAACACTACATGCAGCCGCATTCTGCTCCCGGTCTCCAAAGTGGACCCCGTCCGATATCTCTTTGACAAGCCATCCCCGTCAATGCGGCTAGCCAAATGGTCATTCTTCCCGGGCCGAAGTTCGACATCAAGTACATGGTCGAAAATCAACAAAGGGTAGAGTCATGGCGCATCACCCGGCCGACTTCCCAAGCAAAGGAACCTAAGGGTCCCGATCCGCAATTCCTGACGACGGAATCTTCTCACTCGACAACAAGCAAACCGCCGGCAACTCTTCTTCGATGGGGCAGCCAACAAGAAGGGGAATGGTATTGGAATGCTCCTTGTCGATCCCAAGGACGAGCATACTCCCATAGCTATCAAGTCAATTTCAAGCAACCAACAATGCAGCAGAATACGAAGCTCGTGCAGCAGTCCGGAAGCCGCCCTCGAGCGCAACATCTCGTAGCCGGATGTATATGGAGACTCAAAGCATTGATCATCAATCAAGTGTCCAACAAATGGAAGACGGTAGATTCTAGCCTTCGTAAGTACCACGCTACATACGGAGGAGCTCATTGCTCGCCCAAGGACATCTCTTTTCATTATTTGCCAAGAGACAGAACCGCTCGCGTACGCCCGGCAACCTCGCCTCTTGTCGAAATTCCCGATGGGAAAGCAAGAAACCCCTCGTAATAGGCAGACGGGAAACACCCGCCTATTGCCGTGAGATCGAAAAAGAAAAAGAAACGATCGACGAACCCCGGTACAATCGATTTACCAAGCACTCCAAAGCGGAGAAGCTTCCTTCACAAATGAAGATGGAAAATACAAAGAAGGGATCAAAGCCAAAAACATGATGGCATTAAAACGCCCGGCATCCCATTTCGTCATTCTGGGGGTATGTTGTACAAGAAGCGCCACCAAGGGCCACTCCTTCTGTGTAAACAAAGAAAAAGCGCCGAGCTAATGAACGAAGTTCACAACGGAACTCGCGGTCCGCACACGAACGCCCGAGCATTGACACAGATCATTCTTCGTATGGGATACTACTGATATCAATGGAAATGCATCGCATCCAGCTCGTCCGAAGCCGCGACAAATGTCAACGGTTCTCCAACCTCAATCACATTCCTCCACATGAGCTCTATTGCATGACTACGCCATGGCCTTTCGCCACATGGGGAATCGATGTCATCGGCAAAATCACTCCTCCGGGAGCAATGGTCACGAGTTCATCTTAGTCGCAGCCGACTACTTCACCAAATGGGTAGAAGCCGATCGTACAAGGTACCGAATTCTAAGAAGGTGGCCGAGTTCATCCGAGAGAACATCATGTGCCGATACGGAGTGCCCAACGAGATCATATCCGACAATGGGACTCACTTCAAGGAGATTGTGACCAACTACCGAACCGAATTCGTAGTCACACGTCACAAGTCTTCTCCTTACGTACCACAAACCAATGGTGCAAGAGAGGCACCCAACAAAACTCTCGCCATGATAATCGTAAAGATGACCACTGCAGGTCGGATCGGCCCGAAAAGCTACATTTAGCCCTCTCGGGGATACCGAACATCCGCCGTAACCGCCACAGGGGAGACTCCGTTCGCGCTACCTACGGAATGGAAGCGATGTTGCCCGTGGAATTGGAAATTCCATCCCTCCGAGTCCTCTTGGAAAACGGGATCAATGAAGTCGAATGGCTACAGAGCCGTCACGACGAACTTGCTCTACTCGACGAGCGCAGATTGAAAGCCATGGAACATACTCGAGCCTACCAAAGCGTAATGGCCCGAGCATTCGATAAGAAAGTCAAGATCCGAGACATCGAGAAGGCGACTTGGTGCTAAAGGAAAAGCCTCCTACGTTGCACCAATCCCCTCGAAAGTGGGAGCCTACCTGGATAGGACCATTCATGGTACAAAGAATCTTCTCCGGAGGAGCCATGAAGCTAGCAGATTTGGACGGGAACCCTTTTGTTAACCCCGTGAACGGAAGCAAGCTTCGCAGATACTTCATTTGAGGAAGAGCACGAGTCAACTCACCTTCCCCATACACCGTCCCCTCCGTAAAATTAAGATTGCTAAAAGAGTAATACCCAACTGGATACATTCCCGCTAATGATCCAGGTAAAAAACAGGGTCGCATTTCTTTTGTCTTTGTTTTTCTCAAATTCACCTAAAAGTGTCGAACTACGGTGACCTGAGCCCCTTAGTCCAATTGTAAAAGGGGAACGTAGGCAGCCATCATTGGTTCGGTCTAAAAAACAAAAAAAAATACAATAAGCATGAATTGCTTGTGTTTCGAAAAACTCTTGTCATTTAACCTACAAATTCATAACGGTTAAAACAATCTTTGATGAGTTCAAGCACGGTCAACTCTTGACTCGCTACACGCTAGCAAAACTACAATAAAACATTAATCAATTAATGTGTCTGCAATGACAATGGGTGGATACGGGACAGCAAGGTCAACCTAGTTTCCCGTACTAGGTCCTTCATCCTTCTTCCCCTTCCCTTTCCCCGACGAGTGTTCTTCACCTTCGCAGAAATATTCCGTAGGCCTTCTACCCGGCTCGTGGACTCTTCCCGACGCTCCGTCAAGCCTCGCTGGCCGTCAACGCAGCCCTTTCTCTAGCTCGTCTCGAGCCGCCTCGCTTCGAGCCATCATAACAAAGTGCTTTGATTGGCCTCCCGACGCATTTGTCTCATAATCAGCCATGGCATCGCCAAGACGATTCCTGTGGTTAGCCCTTGCTTCGGCCCTCCTCAAGGTCGAGCCGTCTGTGATCAGCACCCAACAACTCACTCCGTCTCCACAAGATAGCCATCTCGTGTCTCCCCTATACACTCTTCGTACTAGTTCAAATATCAAGCCGATGCATCAAAGGCCCTCTCTCCGGTGAAAGAGAACCCCGGGCAGAAAGGACGTGTATTGCCACCACCGCTGTGATCAAGCAATAGCGTCGAAGGATCTTCCATCCGCAAAGATCCCACCTCAAAGGTAGCAAAGATAACTCAAATCGGGCCGCTGGCACTCGCTTCCACTCGCATCGTCGCAGTAACCAATGATGGAATGTAGAAAGACGTCCGAGACAGCCCCGCACTCGACAACCAATGCACCCTCCCGAGCGGTCCGACAAGTCTCAGAATCTCCAATGGGAACCCACCATCGCAAGTGATGCGTGCAAAGTCTGGCCATCCGCAGCTCCAGCTCGCCTCGACGCCCCTATCACCAGAGGACGCCGAGAGAAAGACCAAGCGTCACAAGACATTGGCACTGTGCATCATCTCGCAGCCTCTCCCTTAACCACATGGTAAGCATAGCTGACTCCCTCCCCACATGTATCGGCTACGGCCGCCATCCGACCTATGCCTGTGAACGTCTCGCCCAAGACCCGGCACGATGTCTCCCCACTCCGCATCGCTCACCAGTCCAAGACACCGTGATGGCACACACCTAGAGACGTGAATGTGAACAGAGTAGTAGCACCGCGCACGCAGCAAACGCGTCCCACGAAAAGACGCTCCTCGCCTCCGCAAATCTTTCTGGCAATCCCGAAATGTCAACATAATCGCATCCTCAGACAAGCATCCCGTATGCTTCTCCAGGTAGAGATACCGAACAAAGACACTAGCTTCTCAACAAAGGGCCATGCCACCAAAGATACGGAAGAACTAGCTGTTCCGCCTCAGTCCTCCTGCACGGCCCGGAAATCTTCAAACGTAGGAGTGACTTCGTTGTACGAAAAGCCGTACACATTCCTCCGTACGTCCTGTAACCGAGACGCGGCTCTCAAAAGATCCCACCGGCATGAGCTCCTTCAAAGCCCAAACAGATTTAATCCCGTAATTCCTTCGAAAACCCTTTGTTTCGCCTCGTGTGGTTCCGTACTCCACGACCGAAAGTTGTCCAAATATCGCTCTTGCATCCGAGACGGTAACTTGGGAAAGGGAGCCATAAAGAATGAAGGAAACCTTGGAAGTTTGAGAGAATTCAAATTTAATGATCAAAAACAATGCGTAGTTCTTAAACAATTGCAAAGCCGAAACCGCAATTTAAAGAATTTGGAAATTCACTCCTAGTCCTGGCCGGATTCTCCGCAGTTGACTTGGTCAACTCTGCAGCCAGCTGCTCCTAAATTGGAAACATTTCCAAACAACTCCCTGTTCATCCTTATGAAACCTGCGTGCTGCCCCTGGTTTCATTCAACCAATATCAATATCCCTTCCGCCCCGGGCTCGTGCAACAGTGCAAATAATTAATAATCAGTGCATATAGGCTTAAATTTTGACCCGTTCAATTTTTAATGCATTTCTCATTTTATTTATTTTTGATTAACCTACTTCCTTATTTGCCAAAAATAATGTAAGGTGATCACAGAATAAATGCGCGAAGTACAGGTTCCGCCCCACGGGCGCCTTTTTCGAATACAGTTCAAATCAAATTGTTCCTGACAATACATGCATTTTGTCTAAACAAAGCAGTAAAAAAAAAAAAAAGAGGACTACTCCGAGTCCTGCTCGTCATCCGAGCACTCGACGTACTGCTCCGCCGCTGCCGGATCCGTCGCAAACAAGAACTCGCCAAATTCCTCCAGGCGGGAATATGCAAAAGGCCTCCTCGGCGTATGCGAACTCGAAGACTCTCCCCTCTCGCGCCCCGAGTGCGCAGAAGAAGGAGCTCCAAATCCAGCCGTTCCTCCCGCGAACTGGCCAAATCCCTGTGCAAAGTCCTCCCCACCAGCTGTGGGAGCAGGCGAACCTCTCGGCCTAGACGGCCCCCGCTCACGGACATCCACGCTCCTCCGGGAACTGCACCGCATGAACTCCACGAGCCTCCTAGCGTAGGCGGCCCACCCGTCCACCAGCCTCATAGCGTCGTTGTACGTACGGCCAGACACCTGCGAACCAGGAAAGTCATCAAAAGACAAGCAGAAAGTACAGATGCAACATTTGCAGAATGCTACTATCAAATGCAGAAAATCAAAAAAATGCTCACCGAAGCATTGGGGTCAACCCTGTATCGTGGTCTCGGCTCATCCGGGAGCGGGATCACCAGCCGCCAGCGCGAACCATCCAGCCCCTCGTACGCCGCCTAGCGCGTGGGATCGGGAGATCTCGGGATGTCCCGGGACCTCGCCCTCTCTATGCCGCACCCGTGGGCTCCTCACCTCATCTCAAGAAAGTATCATAGTCGGCCCCCGCTATGATGTACTCTGTATAGAACACGCCCCGTCTATACCTCTCCAACTCATCCATCGGATCGACAGAGGATGCCGCATGTACATAGGAGGATCCACCGGCACCAACGGAATGGACCCCGGGCCATGCGCGACGGGTCACCCGCTCCCCGCATACATAACGTCGCAATGAAGTCCCACCAGAGCCTCCTCCGCCGCGTCACCTCGCTAGCGACTCGAACCACGCCATAGTGGAACCGACTCCACCAGTCGCCCGGATCCTCTCGAGAACTCCCGGTTCGGTGCCCGAGACACCTCCTCATACGACACTCGAGTGCCAACTCTCGACGAGACCGCCCTCTTCGCTTTCTTCCGCCAAACCAAAGCATGGCAGGGAACAGGGTCGATACGCCTCCTTGATGTCCCAATCTCGCGGACCGAACACCTCATAGCACTGCACCGCCAAGCAAATGGAAAGTTATGTCGCCTACAAAGCGTATACATACGAGTACATAAAAGAGGCAAGGAAGAGAAAAAGACGTAAACTTACATCCAAGACAGGCGTGAAGCGCCTAAAGGAGTGCTCCTCTCCCCGTGAGAACTGTCCAGTGGAATGGTAGAGCTCGGCCACCCAGCCTCCCCCACGCGAACCCCTCACAAAGCATCCAGATTGTCGCCGACCCGAGCAGAGGGAAGTGACAGGATGTGTCGAAGTCGGGAACAAAGTCGCGATAACGCGAACCAAAGGAACCTCGAGCCAGGCGCTCCGCGGTCATCCTCAAGGATCCATCCAAATAAGCGGCGACACCCGCTCCGTATGCTTCTCCATCGGCTCGTACCGAATGCCTAAGCCCCCGGCATCGGTAATATCAAAACCCAAGCAGCCTGCATAATCGCTCCGGGTATAACCATCAACCCACACCAGCGTGTTGCCATAAGTCGGCAACCCGAGTGATAGCGGCAAAATCCGTGGGAGTCACCGTCGCCTCCCCATCTCGAAATGGAAAGTGTGGGTCGTATCCCACCAATACTCGCTCGTAGCTACATACATGGACTCCGGCCCTCGGCGTATCAGCTATCGCAGCCACTACACTGATGAACCCAGCCAATCCAGAGTCAAGCACCAGCTGCCGCGGACTCCTCTCTCCCTCTCGAGCCACGTCCGGGATGATCCCCCACAATGCTCTCACTGCCTCAAAGGCACCCCGACTCTTCTGGTTGTGGGTATCAACCTCCCCTGTCCCCTGCAGGCAAACAAGATAGAAGCAACGTCTATAAATGCACGAACGCATGTCAAAAGGATGCAATGCAGATACGGTTCTCATTCATTTCCTACATACATTTCCATCATTTTGAAAACTCCGTCGATTCCGGAACTTTCAAAACATTTCGAAAACTTCGTCGAAACCAGAAATTTCAAATCATTTCGAAAACACCGTCGAATCCGGAACTTTCAAAACATTTCGAAAACTCCATCGAATCCGGAACTTTCAAAACATTTCGAAAACTCCGTCGAAACCGGAACTTTCAAAATCTTTCGAAAACTCCATCGAATCCGGAACTTTCAAAACATTTCGAAAACTCCGTCGAAGCCGGAACTTTCAAAACATTTTGAAAACTCCGTTGAATCCGGAACTTTCAAAATCTTTCAAAAACTCCGTCGAATCCGAAACTTTCAAAATCTTTCAAAAACTACGTCAAAACCGGAACTTTCAAATTCTTTTCGAACATTTCGAAAATTTACTCCGTCCCGAATTAAAGCTACTTTAATTTTGGAAAATGCATCTAGACATGGAATTTTGCAACCAAAATTTTTATGTCATCTACCCATAGTGTCAATTGAACTACATCCTAGTCAATTTCGACAACGATTCATGGCAAATTCAAAAGCCCCAATTCAAGCACCAAAACCCCTAAGTAAATTCCTAAAACAAATTTCTAACATTTAAAGAATGCACATTCTTAAAATTAATGGAATTTGTAGGAAGCTTACTTGTCTTTCGATCCCTCCCTTGGAGTTATGTCTATCCCTAGCCAGGTAAAACTCTGCCGGATTCAATGGATGAACAACGGTTCGAATGGTCCGAACCAACCGCGTTCTTTCGTCATCGGTCCTTCCATGACGACCTATCGGTTCCCATTCACCTTCCATAGCGATTTTCCTTCACAAATTCGAGCAAACCTTGCAATTTGGGGTGGAAATTTTTCTCTCCTCTCTCTTTCTCTCGTCGGAAAATATGGAGAAAATGGCTTGGTTTGCGTCGGACTTGGAGCTGATTTGAATCTGGTCAAATTCAGTCCAAGTCCGGCCGGACTCCTACGGCAATTTAAAAAGATTCCTTCCATTTTAGTCCCACATTTTTTGGCAGTTCTAATTTTACTCCTTTTGGCCCCCAAAAGTGTAAAATTAAATTCCCAGTTAGTTTTCACTAACGCCCGTCTCCAGACGTTAAATTCCCAGTTAGTTTTCACTAACGCCCGTCTCCAGACGTTAAATTCCCAGTTAGTTTTCACTAACGCCCATCTCCAGACGTTAAATTCCCAGTTAGTTTTCACTAACGCCCGTCTCCAGACGTTAAATTCCCAGTTAGTTTTCACTAACGCCCGTCTCCAGACGTTAAATTCAATCCCAGTTGACGTTTGACAGTCAAACGCTCAATCATGTCTCCGGACATTCCAGTTACATTTCCGTCTCCAGACGTTAAATTCAATCGATTGACGTTTGACGTTCAAACGCTCAATCATGTCTCCGGACATTCCAGTTACATTTCCGTCTCCAGACGTTAAATTCAATCCCAGTTGACGTTTGACAGTCAAACGCTCAATCATGTCTCCGGACATTCCAGTTACATTTCCGTCTCCAGACGTTAAATTCAATCCCAGTTGACGTTTGACAGTCAAACGCTCAATCATGTCTCCGGACATCCCAGTTGCATTTCCGTCTCCCGACGTTAAAAAGTCCAGTGGTTTTCATCATCGTTCACTTCTCCGGCCGCCAGTCATAAGCCCGATCATCCCACTGCAGCGGCCATCAAGGTAAGCCCGCACAACAATCCCTCTTCGGCCATCAAGGTAAGCCTGAATGCTCATCCCCAGCAGGATTTTAAAAAAGAAACGTCAATCCTTCCGAGTTGTTAATAACGCCAGTTTAACACAACCGTTCTCCTCGATGCCGCGTATCCCGGCGGGATAAACTCGGCAAAGCAAAGAATAAGCCCAGTACCCAAGGCACGAACGCCTTCGTCCCAGGATAAGCGTACCCTCGCAACTCCGGTTTGAGGCCCCACACTCCCTCGTCAGTATCAACAACTCCAGTTTGAGGCGCCACATGCCCTCGTCAGTATCAGTAACTCCGGTTTGAGGCGCCACACGCCCTCGTCATCTCTAACAACTCCGGTTTGAGGCGCCACACGCCCTCATCAGCATCATCAACTCTGGTTTGAGGCGCCACACGCCCTCGAAGGTTAAAGAAGTTCCAGGTTCAGACGCCTCCAAACAGTCTCGCTCAGGTCAAGGTCCCAACGCTCGGCTCCTTGCACCTTCGAACTACGATCGGCTTGATTCCCGCTCGGGATACGTAGGAATCCTTTCTCTAAGGGTCCAGTCAGCTGACCGCCCAGGTCTTTCAAAGTAAGGCATCCCGATTTGGATCCTTATCTTTTTCAACGACCCCACCTCCTTCGGAGGAGACGTCGCGAGGGGCTAAGCTTGTAAGTACCCAAATCCGGATCGTCCAAATCCGTCAGAAAGTTAATCGAAATCCGTTAACTGGCCCGCTCCAGGTTAACCGGAACTCGTTAAACTCCCCGTTGCCATGCCAACGAGACGTCCCGGGACTGCCCCGTGCATCCCGACGTCGAAGCATACTTAACACGTGTCATCTCACGTAAAAGTATGGCTTTCCCTGAAAAACGCACTTTTCGACACTTTCCGGGGGCGTTTCGGACATTTTCCGGACTGTTATTTTAAAAAACGGACAAAACCGGGACCGGGGAACGAACTCCCATACAAAGGGTGAGTCACAGGACACGTGTCCAGCATGCCACAGCCCTCTCGTCACCTTTCAATCACAAATCAAGCTGAAAAGACCAAAATACCCCTGGATTTCAGTCAAAGTCCGGCCGGACTCCCTGTGCAAATTTCCTGAAATTGCCAGCAAGCCCCTCAGGATTCCAAAATACCCCAAAACCCTGAAAAACAGTCCAAGTCCGTCCGGACTCCTACTGCAATTTTCACCTATAAATAGAAGTGGCTGTCAAAGCCAAAAAGAGGAACAAATTACTCCCAAAATTCACTCTACACACGGCCCAAACTGATTTCACCCCTTCCCGAGCTCCCGTTTGCCTCGATTCGCGTGAAACTTCCGTATTTCGATCAAATACGCCCCTCATCACTTCGAAACACCCTTTCGAACTAATTTTCGTGTCCCGTACACACCTTCCGAGCCAAAGGAGTCGACCCTAGCCATAGGTATAACTCCCTCTCTCTAAATCTCTCGTTTCGTCTCGGTTTACGCGCCAGTCGCTACAACCGTTTCGAACAACGTTATCAAAATGTAGACGCCTCCGTCTAACGGGGTCCGATACGTTTTAGCCCCTCGATCCTCTTCTCTTTCCGTAAGAGAAGTAATAACGGGTTAAAACGGCATTCCGACCCCGTTCCATTTACTTTATCGTCATTTACAATTCCGGATCGATCGATCCGTTGATCGTCATTTAATTTATGTCATTTACAATTCCGAGCCGATTGGCCTCGTTGATCGTCATTAACAATTCCGAGTCGTTTGACTCGTCGATCGTCATTTACAATTTCTGATCGTTTGATTCCGTTGATACCGCACTTTAAATACTGTCATTTATAAAGTCCGACCCGTTTGGATCGTGATAGTATTTACTTTTCAAAGTCCGAGTCGCAACCCGATTTGTTGATCGCATATCATTTAATACGCATTTTTCTCGTAAAAATCATTAACAATGTAATGCCCGGTTCAAAACCGGAGTTCGTCCTTCGAACTCTCTTTCAAAACGCGCGAAATGACGTTTGGCCTCCAAACGCTCATCTTCAAACTAAAAGCCGCCATTTGACACTTAAAATCATTTAATACGCATTTTTCCCGTAAAAATCGTTAACAATGACACGCCCGGTTCAAAAAACCAGAGTTCGACCTTCGAACTCCTTTTCAAACTCAAAATCGACATTTGCCACACAAATGCTCATTTCAAACTCAAAATCGACGTTTGCCACGCAAACGCTCATTTCAACTCAAAATCGACGTTTGCCAGGCAAACGCTCATTTCAACTCAAAATCGACGTTTGCCACGCAAACGCTTATTTCCGTCTCAAAACCGACGTTTGTCATTCAAACGCTCGTCTTTTCAAACAAAGTCACCTAATCAACGTTTGACATTCAAACCAAGATTAAGCTTGTCATTCAAGCCCCCATTTCAAAACACACACACACACACGTTTTCGAGAAAGGTAGAAAGACTCGTCATGCGAGGCGTTTCGGGTGATCTCGTAATACTCTTCCCGAAATGTAACATGACCTCCGAACCTAACAATCTCTGGTACTAAAAAAGCTTTTTACTCGTTTTTGCTACCAATAAAAATGATCCCCCGTTTTCAAAGCCTTTTCCTAAGTTTTTGCTACCAATAAAAACGACACCATTTTCAAAAGCCGTTTCTCAACGTTTGGGCTCAAAATACAAAAAACGCGTGGCGACTCCTCATTTTTTTCCTTCCCATGAAGCGAGGTCTCAGACACCAACCCCCCGCGAAAGACAACCGCATTCCGCGCCCCGCGCGCGAAATCCTGGGTAATTTTAGGCGGCAAGCTCTGGCGATATTCCAGCTATAACCCCTGACCTAATTGCCAAGTGGGGACCAGAAACCATGTTCAGCGACTTTAGTCGTTTGGGTCATAGCTTGGTGCCATACGACAAAGATGAACTCGCCGAACTGGCCGCCGAAGATCAGCTCCTGGGCAAACCTGTTTGGAAAGCTCCTACTCTGGCCAATCCTGATGTACTATCTCTCTGGACCAACTTGATTATCGAGAAAGCCACAGCTCATAGGGAGGCTAAAGAGGCCGCTCAAGCCGCCATGGATGCTCAAGCCGCACCAACTTCCCCAACTGCCTCCGGCGATAATCAAGATAATCTTGCTTCCTGAACAATTAGCTTTTTTGAAACAATATTTTATTCGCCTTGGTCTGTATTAAACAAATTACTTTTCTGCCTTTACTACTTCTTACTTTGGATGTCGCGTTGTGCGACTTAACATTTAACTATTCCCGATTTTGCGAAGCCGCGGGATGCGGTTTCTACGCCTGAGACAACTTTTAACAATTTTTTGGATGTCGCGGTTTGCGACTTTATATCTATGCTTTATCCCGCCTTTTGCCATTTTGCTATTTTTTACTTTGATAGTTCATCAAAGATTTACTTTACCTAATTTATCTGCATACCTACTACTCCCTTCAAAAGAGTGAGGCTTATCTTTAGGCGGCCTTACTCTACTATGATTCCTGACTTACCGTATTATTCATTATACCCGTATTTAAAATCATAAGCGACTTTTGGCTTAATATTTCAACTTTCTCTCTTACCTTTTTGCCGCTTGCCATACTTTGCCTTTCTAAGTTTGAACTTCTTAATGTCGCCCTTGTTATTTTGCTTCAATTATTATAGAAGATTTCTTTATCATAACTTAACCCTATACATACTATCCCTTCAAAAGAGTGAGGCTTGTCTTTAGGCAGCCTTACTCCATTGTATAAGGTAGTATGCGACAATATTAAGCGGCCTTATCTCGCTGCGGGTCTTAATCTAGACTTTGTCGCCTGATCCTAATCAGGTGACTTACTATGCCCAGCTTACTGCCATGGCCTTTCTCGCATAGCTTTATTCTTGCCTGAACTTTTTCGGGCTAGTCTTATTTACTTTGTCGCATCTTCAATTTAGGATGCGAGCCCTTCGTTGTAACAGTTTGGGATGTAAGCCCTTCTTTGTCGACAGTTAGGGATGTTAGCCCTTCAGACAGTTTGGGATGTAAGCCCTTCTTTGTCGACAGTTAGTGATGTTAGCCCTTCAGACAGTTTGGGATGTAAGCCCTTCTTTGTCGACAGTTAGGAATGTTAGCCCTTCAGACAATTTGGGATGTAAGCCCTTGTTTGTCGACAGTTAGGGATGTTAGCCCTTCAGACAGTTTGGGATGTAAGCCCTTCTTTGTCGATAGTTAGGGATGTTAGCCCTTCAGACTGTTTGGGATGTAAGCCCTTCTTTGTCGACAGTTAGGGATGTTAGCCCTTCAGACAGTTTGGGATGTAAGCCCTTCTTTGTCGACAGTTAGGGATGTTAGCCCTTCTTTTCTCCTTCTTCACACTCTTAGCGGTAATCTTCTCGTTGCCTCCTCCCCGCTCTAAGCGGCAACCTTCTTGTTGCCTGATCCTTACAGCTCTTGAGCGGCAACCTTCTCGTCGCCTCCTTCCAGCTCTTGAGCGGCAACCTTCTCGTCGCCTCCTTCCAGCTCTTGAGCGGCAACCTTCTCGTCGCCTCCTTCCAACTTTTGAGCGGCAACCTTCTTGTCGCCTCCTTCCAACTCTTGAGCGGCAACCTTCTCGTCGCCTCCTTCCAGCTCTTGAGCGGCAACCTTCTCGTCGCCATTTTCGTTCACTAAGCCATGAAACAAATAAATGTCAAAATTTCACAAGTATACTATCATGCCATAATACATTTTGATAAAACATTTCGTCGCCACTTCTGTCATATATACATGTTACATTACACTAGATCAGCAAATTTTACATAAATTTCCCCCCAAGTAACCCCATGCGGCAACCAAATAAAAAACGGAATACAAGGAAAAGTTAAGCAACTTTTGTTATCTAGGGAAACAAAAAAAAAGAAAGTAACTGAGGAAAAAGGGCGGCTTCATTGGTAGAACTATTTAAGGTGATCAACACTCCATGCATTCTTTAATTCTTCTCCATCTTGCTTTCTTAAATGATATGTCCCTTCCCGCACGACATTCGAAATCTGGAAAGGTCCTTCCCACTTTTCATTCAGCTTAGTATATCCCGGCTTGGTTCCTATCGCCTCCACACTTCTCAAAACCCAATCTCTGATATTAAAGGATCTCTTATTAACCCGCCTATCATGTTGGGCCTTCATCTTCTGTTTATAATTGATCATTCTCATTCTCGCATATATCCTCTTTTCATCAATCAAATCTAAGTCGTTGCATCGCCTTTGCCCATTTCTCGATTCGTCGTAGTTAGCCACCCTGTATGGTTGCAAGGCCATCTCAGCAGGTGCCATGACTTTCGACCCATAAGTGAGGGCGAAGGCGGTTTCTCCAGTTGAGCCCTTGATTGTTGTTCTCACATACCACAAAGCTATAGGTAACTCATCCAACCAAGCCCCACCTCTTCCTTCTAAATTCTTACGCAAGGCGGCAAGGATTTGTTTGTTTGCCGCCTCGGCTTGGCCATTACACTGCGGCCTATAAACTACCGACATCCAATGCTTAACATTCACCCTTTCGCATTCCACTGAAAATTTTTTCCCAAACTGCGTACCATGGTCTGAAATAATCGCTCGGGGAACCCCATATCTACACCAAATATTCTCCTGTACAAACTTAATCACTTGATCTTCACTGATTGTTGCTAAAGCCTTCGCCTCCGTCCATTTTGTAAAGTAATCAACTGCGACGACCACATGCTGACAACCACCTCTGGCTTTCGGGAAAGGACCTATCAAATCAATTCCCCACATATCGAAAGGCCATGTCGGCACAATGGGAGTTTGCTCAGTTGCTGGCTGGCGGGGGATGTTGTCGAATCTCTGACACTTTTCGCATTTCTTCACATAAATCTCGGCATCCTTCCTCAATCCCGACCAATAGTATCCATGAAACAAAACTTTATCTGCCAGAGTTCTCGCTCCAGGGTGGCCGCCACACACACCCTCATGAATTTCAAACAACACCTTCTGCACCAAACTCGATTCAACACATCTCAACAAAGGTTTCGAGAAAGAGTTTCGGTATAGCACGCCATCTTGCACTGTAAATCGCGGGGAAGTTACTTTCACCAATCTCGCTCTTTCCTCATCTTGCGGCAACTCTTCCTTTTCCAAAAAATCTTTCATCTCGCTCACCCAATCCTTCTCAATCTCCTCAATTTCTGAAATAACTGGTCTATCTATTGCCGGCATCTCCACAAACTCTATCAATGGTTCACCCTCTGAGCTCTGCTCCTCGGATCCCGCAGATCTACTCAATTCATCAGCTCGCATATTCTCCGATCGGTCGATCTGTACCAACTCCCAAAACTCAAAACACTTCAACACGCTTTTCGCCAAATCAAAATATCTTCTTAAAACCGCATTCATTACCCCATATCTACCCTTGATTTGATTTACAATCAATTGAGAGTCAGAGTGTATCACGACCTTAGTCAGTCCCATGTCTCTCGCCAACTCAATTCCGGCAATCAGCGTCTCATACTCAGCCTGATTATTGGATACATTAAACTTGAATCGCAACGCTTTTTCATACTTGATCTCCTCATCCGGCGAGATAACAGTGATTCCCGCACCACCTTTGTCCTTCGACGAAGAACCATCCACATGCAACATCCAACATTCAGGCGGCCTCTCCCTTTCTTCCACCATTCTAGGGGCATCTTTCTTTGCCGCTCTCTTCTTACCCGCCTCTTCCATCATCTCGGCTTGGGATCTAGTAAAGGAGGTTTCCACAATAAAATCAGCCAATGCCTGTGCCTTGATAGCGCGGCGGGATTCATACCTCAAATCGAACTCAGTTAGCTCAATCGACCATTTTAGCAATCTTCCGGCGGCATCTGGCTGTTGTAAAATTTTTCTTAACGGGGCGTCGCTCAGTACGACAATGGTGTGCGCGACAAAGTACGCCCTTAATTTTTGAGCGGCAACAACCAAGGCGTATGCCAACTTCTCGGCATTAAAGTATCTTGTTTCTATCTCACTTAATGCCTTCGACACATAATATATCGGCCTATGAGCACTCCCTTCTTCTCTTACCAATACTGTGGCTACAGCATAATCAGAGGCCGCCAAATAAATAAATAACTCTTCCCCCTCAACAGGACTGCACAACAGAGGCGGCTTTCCCAAATAAACTTTCAATTGTTCGAAGGCGGCATCACATTCAGCATCCCAGACAAAGGTCTTTACTCCTTTCAAAACTTTATAAAACGGTAAACATTTCTCCGCCAACCTTGAAATGAACCTTCCTAGAGCGATGACCCTCCCATTCAACCTCTGAATCTCGCGAATTGTCTTGGGAGGCTACATATCTAACAATGCTTGGATTTTCTCAGGGTTGGCCTCAATCCCGCGCCGATTGACCAAGAAACCCAAGAACTTTCCCGCCGTTACGCCAAATGTGCATTTACTGGGGTTCAGCTTCATTGAATTCCTTCTCAGATTCTCAAATGTTTCTGCGAGATCCAAGACATGGTCATTCTCCCTGGTCTTTGTTACCATATCATCAATATACGCCTCTAAATTTCGCCCGATCTGTGATTTGAAAACCTCATTAACCATTCTCTGATATGTCGCTCCAGCATTCTTTAGCCCGAATGGCATCATCTTATAACAAAAATTTCCTTTGGGCGTCCTGAAAGCTGTCTTTGCCTTATCTTCCTTGGCCATTTTTATTTGATGGTAACCAGAGTACGCATCAATAAAACTAAAAACTCGGTGGCCGGTAATTGAATCAACCAACTTATCGATCTTGGGGAGCGGGTAACAGTCTTTCGGGCAGGCGGTATTAAGATCTGTGAAGTCGATACACATCCTCCATTTCTTGTTTGACTTCAAAACCATAACTGGGCATGCTAGCCATACGGGATATTGAATTTTCTCGATGATTCCCGCTTTCAAAAGTTTATCGACTTCCTCCAACACGGCTTTTTCTTTCTCCGGTGATAAGTGTCTGACCTTCTGCTTGAATGGCTCAATGTTTGGGTCAGCGTTTAAGCAATGCATAGCAACATTCTCGTCAATGCCCCTCATATCTTCTGGCTGCCACGCAAAAACATCCAAGTTCTCCTTCAAAAACTCCACTAAACGTTCCCGCTCATCTCGGAATAACTGCTTTCCGATCTTTACTTTTTGCTCTGGAAAATAACAGTTGATTTTTGTTTCTTCTAATTCTTCATCTGCTTGAATATCGGGCTCATCCCGCGTCTGCAATGTTTCAACCTCTATCCTTTTTCGCTTCTTACTCAAGGGGGTTTTGGCGGGAACCACCTTTCGAGGATCAGTAAACTCTCTTCCCGTAGGCTGTCCATCGGGATATTCCACTTCAATCATTTCACAATCTTCTTCAGATTCACTGTCCATAATCTCTTCGAACACAATCTCCTCTATTCTCGGTTCCCCCATATGAACAAATTGAACCACCCTTGCATAGCTCCAGCTTGACGTCATCTTTATAACTTCCATACTCAAATTAATCTCGCCCAAGACATCCCACTCAATGCTCTCGAGCCCCAACTTCTGCTTATCTACCACCTCTCTTTCTCGCTCACTAGCTGACCCATTCAACACGGGTTCAGACATTTCGCCAATCACCTCAACAATCCCAATTTCTACATTATCCTGGCCCCTTCTTGCCGCTGCGACAATCATTGCAGTGCCATTTTTCATACTTTCAGTGACCACCCACTCATTCTCAGAATCAACCTCCTCTATCACATTTATCTTAATTGGCGAGAATCATACTTTGTTGTCAATGAGCTGGTTGATGCCCCCTTGGCCTTCATCATCTCCTTTTTCTTTCTCGCCACAGTAATTGCTTCACTCTTCAAACAACCTACACCTCTGGGAGTTGGAAACTTCACCCTTTGATGCGGAATAGATATTACCATCTCAAAACTCTGCATGAACGGAATCCCAACAATTGCATTATATGTGGAAACCAAATCAATCACCATGAATTCGATATTCTCGCTTCTTGTCATCTCGCCCTCGCCGATCTCGACCTCCAACATGATTGTCCCTTTCACCTTAACTGAATGATTCGTGAATCCCTCCAAAAATCCCTTGTAAGGTACCAAATTCGCATCCGTATAATTCATTCTCTTGAAAGCATCATAATACAAGACATTCCGATTGGCTCCTGAATCCACCATCACCCTTTGAACCACACTGTTTCCCGGGCAAATAGTTATTATCACTGGTTGGCTCCCATGATTCTTTGTCGCGGCCAACTCACTCTGGTAAAACCTGATCACTCTATCCTCACTAGCGACAAACTTCGGTATATCAAAAGTATGCGACAACATCATAATTTGGTTATCCAACTGAGCCACGCTGGGTAACGGGTCTTGAATAACATCAACTACATTTCGCTCGCGGGTTCTTTCTTGCCCGACCCCTTCATCTCGCCTAACATCTCGCTCCAGATATTGCTTGAACCTGCCTTTATTAATCTCTGCTTGAATTACCCTTCTCAAGTTGAAACACTCCTCTATCACATGACCCTTGTCCTTATGATACTCACAATAACTGCTCGGATCCCTGCCATATAAGATCCTTCTTCAATGGCATATGGTACGGGCAATTCTTCTTTCCTCAAAATCTCGGTTATGGTGGTATTCAATCTGTCATACTTGAAAACTTTTCCCTAACTCCGACCGCCACCTCGACCGGTTCCACTATTCCCAGCTCTATTCCCGCTGCGGCCTCCCTGGCCACCCCTGCTCTCGTCCTTCACCACTTCAATTCTCTCTTTGGCCACCCTTTTCTTTCCCGCACCTGCTACCGCGGGGGCGGCCTCCACCACTGTTTCCTTTCCGCCACTGCAATATGCTCTTACTCTTTCATACAATTCGCCCGTTGTCTTGGGTAATCTCATACAAAATTATTTCTTAAAATGCCCAGGCAGCAAACTCGCATTAAACAGCATGATAACCTCTCCTTGGGTGACATCAGCAATGCGATTTGCAACATCCATAAACCTGTCTGTATAGGTAGCTATCTCTTCTCCTTCTCGCTGCGTGAAACCAAACAACTCGGCCTTTTGCATAGGCTGTGCTCCCGAACCACTGAACCTCGCCAAGAACTTAGCCTTGAGATCCTGATAACCGAGAACAGATTCTGCTGGCTGGGCCAAAAACCATTCCAGGGCATGGTCGGCAAGGGTGCTCGCAAATGCCTTACAAATCACAGCTTCATTCTCGGTCAGCAGCGACAAAGTAACCTCAAACCCGCCAATGTGGGTATTCGCCCTTGTACTCCCCGAATAGATTGGTAGGTTCGGCATGCGAAATAATGGGTCAGGGGCGGCAACTTGAATATTTTTCACAAATGGGGCCAAATAAGAACCTTTTATCTCCGCAGTCTTGGTTCCCGCCTGTAACTCTTTGATTGTCCTAGCCATCTCCGCCATTTCAGATTTCCATTTATCTTCCTCCTCTTTCTTAGCTTTCTCCAATTCCGCGGTTTTAGCTACTTCGGCGGCCTTCAAGGCCTCAGCTATCTTAAGCGCCTCTGCAACCTTTTTTGCTTCAGCGGCTTTCTTTGCCTTTTCTCTTTCTTTTTCCTGATCCCTCCTTTCACGGCGCAGGCGATCTCGATCGCGGGGAGACTCCTCTTCTTGGCGGACTCTATCAGTCTGCCTTGACCTTTGTGATCTTTCTTCTCTATAAGTCCCATCATCTGAATACCTCGAATGGCTAGGCACATAATCCTTGTCTGCTGTTGACCCCTCATCACTTTCATATTCATAATAATAGGATTCATCTCGCGAATTTCCTAATTTATGATAGATCCTCATCCTCCTTCCTTCCACACGATCTGGATGCTTTCTCTTGCCCGCAGCTTCTTTAGGTCTTGCCCTATTAGTATCTCGCCCACCCTGATGTCGCTCTTTGTCCTTAGGGGGCGGCATATCCTTATCTTGACGGCCATCTCCCTGTGCCACGCTATGACTAACCTCCCTGTCTTCTCTTCGACCTCTTCCCGCCGACATCTCAAGCGGGATCTCTGTGGGCGCATGACCCATCTTCCTTAGCCGCTCGTTATTTGCAAGAACCTTCATAAACATTTCATTCTCCTTCCTCAATTGATCAACCAGCACTCTCGCATCACCAGACTTTGAGGGGACGGGATTCTCCTCTCCGGTTTTCCCCTTATTTCTATCAGCCCGCTCCCTCTCTTCTCGCCTTCGAGTACTTCGGACTGCCGAGTCGGTTTCTGAAGTGTGCACCTCACCTTCTCGCGCAGTCCCCGATCTGGTCCTATGGGCATCCTTCTGATTGGGGGTCTCCAGCACCGGATTCTGGGTACCCTTCGCCTGAGTAACTTTTTCCTGTACCATTTCGGCCACTTTCTGGGATTACAAACAAAGGAAACTCAAGTCTGACACCAACAAACACCAGCAGTGGGTCTGGCAACGGATTTCTGGGCCAAAAAAGGTAACACCCACAAATACAAACCCACGAACAAGAAAACCCTAACTTCTCCCACACCGTCAAAACAGAGCCCAGAAATCCCAAAAATTACTTCTCCAATCAATCCAAAGAAAGAAATATTCAGGTCCCGGCAACGGAACCAACTGATGCTGCCATGGATAAATGGTTGCACAGGATCTGACTCTAGTTGGCAAGAATACTTCGGCTGATTCCTTCTTTGGATGACCTCCTACACACATACAAGAACGTTAACTAGGTCGGGGGTGACTCTGGCGAACCCCCTCCGGCGTGAGAGTAAGATTATGATCTCACAAAGAGGATAATAATGGAAACCCTAGAGAGAGATAGAGCTTAGAGAAGAGAGAGAAAGACATACCATGCAAATGAATCCATTCTCTAGTTTTATACCACCCCAGCCCCCATGTGCCTTGCACATGGGGGACACTTGTCAATCATCCATTAAGGGTCCCCAACCACCTTCACTTAGTGGGATTTCACTGTTCAGCTGGTCAAATCAAGCTACAGTTAGCTATTGGGTACCGAAGCGGGATGTCCTTCATCATAAGCCGTCGCCGACAACAGGCCTCCAAGCGACCATGTCCATGGTGCGACTAACCTTGCCAAGATGCTTCTCGCCCTAAGGTCACTACTGTTCATACCGATTTCCAGGGTATCCATCTCGCTTAACTAACTCCCCTATGTCTCCAGGCGGGGTGGACCTATCTCGCAGGAGCCTTCCCGCCACCGGGCCGTCCTCATGGACAATAGTGGCCTAATGGGCCCTCTTCTCTTCATTCTATTAGGTCCGTTAAGGGATGTTGGGCCCACTTGCCTACTTGGCCCCAATCCCATTTTTCAATATCGCAACAGAATTCAGATTGAATCATAGATGTAAAAGTACTACATACTTTTTTCTATTCTCTTTATGCCTTTATCTAAAAAAAATGATAAACAATTTTATTTTATTTTTTATGGTCAAGCTTGATTTAAGTTCGAAAAAAAAATTGTAAATAATTTTAAAATTTAATTTTAAAACTTTTTACTAAGAGTATTTGTAATGATAAATCAATAATAAATTTTAGAATTTAATTGAGTTATTTTTTTTTTCAAATCATTGACGAAATTTTAATCAACTGACCAAAAAAAGGAAAATAACGTTAGACTAACTTTTCAATAAGGTGAAATATTTCACCCTTCTTTTTTTTTCATGGCCATGTAGTTCTAGATTTTTTTCTAAAATAATTCCATTTTAAAAAAAATAAGTCCCAAAATAACTCACTTTTAAAATTATTTTCCAAAATGACCACTGATGGATAAAATTTCAATGTGTAATAAAACCTTGCAAGTACAAGTTACCGAAATAGCAGTACAAGTAAGGGTCGAACCATAAAGACTTGCGTGTTCAACAAGTTGATTTAATTAGTACAGAAAGTCACCAAAGGTTTTTGTTTTGATTTATTAATTAAACTACAAAAGCACGAAACTAAAATAATGAAACTGAAGAAGACAAGTAAACAAGTAACAAAGATTTAACCAGATTAAAAGAATTCACGGATTGGATTTCGTAGTTGTCTCCTTTCTATGCTAGGATTAAATAGATAATAAAAAGAACAATCTCGTTCAAAGATTCTTTCACTTGACTAAGGGTTGGGACGTTAGGTGTTCGAATTGCAACCCCAATATTTCTATTGTATTGTAAATTTCGGTAGGTCAAAACAATATTCAAGAAATTCATTAAGCAAATAAGAAATAAATGAATCTAGGTTTTCTTGAATTTCGGTAGGTCAACAATTAAACCTAATTGATGAAGTAGTGATCTTTAAATAAATTGTCCACGGTAGTGCAACAATCTAAACCAAATAAATTGAATGATAATTATTTCATCAAATAAGAACGAGAAAGTTTGGAAGAATTAAAATTGTTTTAGCATAAAAATTTGACAACTATTACATCCAATTCATGAAAAAGAGAAATTAGCTACTCATATTCATGATTGAAATCACAAAATATGAATAGCAATACATAAAACCTGAAAATCTTTGCAAAACCTTGAAAAACCAAACTCCTTCAATCCTTGAAACCTATGTAGATGATGATAAAATAAAAGCTAACCCTAACAATGTCTAATAAGGAGGTATTTATGCTCCTTAAATAAATCCTCTGCTATTATGAAAAGAAAATAATTAAAATCCTTAAAATCTGCTCAAAACGCCAAACTGACGTCACAATACGCGTCTGGGCACGAGTCGTTCCATCCAGCACGAGTCGTGCCAGCCTCTTCAAGTCGTGCTCACGAGTCGTGCTTCTCTCTCCAAGTCGTTCTGATCTGATTTGTTCTTCAACTCCACTCGTTCCTCACTCGTGCTCCAATCCTTCTTCACTCGTGCTCCAGCTTCCCATTCGTGCCCAGTGTAGAAATCTTCCTCATTGGCCTGACTTTCATCAATTGACTTACATTGACCCTTTTCTTGAACCTTGACCATTTTGTTGACTTTTTCTTTACTGGTTGACTTGAAATCTTCGGTTTCTTGAGATCAAAATCCAAATACAAAATAAAAGACTAAACTACCCTCCGATTATATCGTTTCTCAACAAAACCTCACATTACATAATTTCTCTCAAATTACATCAAAGCTATTCTAAATACATTAAAATGGATGTAAAATATCTGAAAACATAGGTAAATAAAGTATACAAAATCCTACTCATCAAATTCCCCCACACTTAGACCATTACTCGTCCCTGAGTAATATCCTAACTCCTATCTAAAACTGGTCTAAAACAGATGTGTGGAAGAAAATGATTCCTAGTTTCCTCTAATCGCCAAAACAAGTCAATCAAAGATGAACTACCGGAGTATACAAAATTCCATCTCCATAAGACTCCCAAAAGAAAGATCAATGGCCCTAGCTTGATATCAACTCCCATGATAAAATGATCCTCCAAACTAGGGCCCACACAAGGTAGTGGGGGGAAACTAAAATATCCTAAAAATTCCCCCACACTATCTCACACTACAACAGTATCACTCCCTCAACAAAAATCAATGTGAGGTTAAGGGTCCTCAATAAAGACTTACCTCGTAATATACACCAACACCCCTTATCACTCCAAAGTAGACGAGGATTTCTAACCTAGCACCATTAACCCAAACCTCCATCTCCAAAAGTGATCCTACCAGAGCTCCAAACCCCCCTTGTGACTCCACTACGGTGAACAAAGAATGCTATCTAATCAAATCCTCACATTTTGCCTAAGTGTCGTTTCCGGTTTTCACTTAGCCTCTCTTTCTTTTTTATGAACAGAATATACGCGCATGATATTTCCCTTCCCCCACACTTAAACTACACAGTGTCCTCAATGTGCAAAATAGTATATAATAAGAACAATTTAAATGTAAAGGGAAATGGGATAATGAAAGGTACCATCAATATCTTGGGCCGAAGCCCCCATCCGGAAACTGCGCCTCTCTCGCCAACTGTCTCTGCCTCCGCCTCTCTGCTCTCTTGGCCATCTCAGTATAGTGCTCTTGTGGGACCGGCTCAAACTATCTCGGCTCCGACTGCTGAATCCAATGATGCTGCTGGTATAACATCCTCTGAGTAGTATCCAGCCTATCCTCCACATCCTCAAGCCTGTCATCCTGCGCGTCTCATCGTCATAATCAAATCGGGTCCGCCACATCAGACTCATAGCCTCCCGAGCCTCGCTCTCTTCTCTGTGTCTTCTCTCCCGCTCATCCACATCCCTCTGATGCTAAGCATCCAGATACACTCTCATGTCATTCCAGTTGGCAAATCCCTAAATGTGCTCGGCGCAGCGGCCTGAATAACCACTGGTCCCAGCCTCAAACTGATCTCTCATAGCATGGTCCTCATCACCCTAGGGCTCCTGCTGCTCTTCCTCCTCATCACTAACTATATCTCTCCTCTCTCTCCTCATATCTCTCAATGTCATATCCGCCACATCGAGCATTCTCCAATCTCGTGCATAAGGTCCATTAGGGAATGCCACCCCCCGTGCACACCTGAAGCGTCTGCCCACTCCATAATTAAACATCAAAGGCTCTGTCTGCCCCTAGATCCTCTCAAAAGTGTCATAACGGTACAAAAAGAAACGATCATAGAATAGGGGCTCCTCCATGTTCCCCACGGATCTCGAATGATTCCGCACTATGTTCTCAGTCAATAGAGTAATCATCCCCCCCAATCGGTATATTGCCATTCCCATTCACCGAAAATGCTTCACATCTTCTGAAGAATAAATCCACCCAATCTGGAATAACATTGCTGGAGGATAAAGCATACTCCATCATAGCAAACTGCAGGGCATTCATCTGTGCCACCTCACCATTAGCATAAAATGTCATAGACAAACCCCTATATAGAAACTTCCAAGCTGGATGAGAAAGAGACTTCATAGCCGCATAGGGCTTCTGCATGAACTTGCCCGTCAACTCATAGAAAAATGTCTACACCGTTCTATCCCTTTCAGACCATTCCCCCCTCGGCTCACTCACTCCTAAATACTCCCGAGCCGCTGCAAAAGAGAGCGTTCTGGGGGCATCATTCAAATAAAAATGAATACTTTTTACCCCATTCTCATCCC
Source organism: Adenophora triphylla var. japonica (assembly GCA_022495995.1). Classification (NCBI taxonomy): domain Eukaryota; kingdom Viridiplantae; phylum Streptophyta; class Magnoliopsida; order Asterales; family Campanulaceae; genus Adenophora; species Adenophora triphylla. The sequence goes on along the minus strand of JAFEMH010001476.1, from coordinate 136,764 downwards.
TTCTCTCTATAGTCGCCAAGAATTCAAGTGTAACCCGCTTGTACACCCCCCGCACTCTTGCCAAGGAATGCACCTAACCCTACATTGTTCAATAAACCCCCAACCAATCCATCAAGACCCAACTTACTTAACGTATCCACATACAGAAATCTAGTTACTTGAATGTCTCGCCCATTTGCTAGATTCCTCCACCTATTCTTTTGAGACTCAGTCAGTCTCATCAGGCCCATAAAATCATCGGCAATTTGTTGGGGTTCCTCAACAACAATATTTCTTCTTTTCTTAGATGGAGCTTCACCTCCTTTACCCCCCTTATGACTATCCTTCGTTCTCACTATATTTCAACAATAATAAACCAACACAATACTTTAAACTATACTACCAAATAACACCGCCAAACAATCCCAACCTTTCCTCCAACTTCACCAACAACAACATACTAGCAATTAATATCAACGGGGGAAGCAGATACAAATTTTTACCTTTAAACAATTGAGTTTGCCGAAAAATTGGTTGGAGGTCCGCCGTAAAGTTCGCCGTAATTTTAGAAGATGACCGGAAAAGGTGGAGGATATCAAGAGAACACCAAACCCACAATGTCTTGCTTCACTTTGCTCCTCACTCCAAGTAATCACAAACCCACTTCTTTCTTCCAATTCAAAATTTTCTTCAATAAATCACCAAAAAGGGAGGATTTTGGGGTGAGATTTTCGGATTAGTGGAGGTTAAATGGGGTGGAGAAGAGGATTTGGTGGGTTAGGAATGGAATATTTGAGGTTTGGGTGGAGAATTTTTAGAGAGAGAGAGAAGAATTTCGAAAATAGGTAGAGAGGGAGATGGGGCGGCTGGGGTTTTTGACCGCACATTCGTTTCCTACGTCCCCATTAATGTGGGTGGACTACCCAACAAGAATAGGCTCAGGTCACCGTAGTTCGACACGTTCACGAAGTAAAAGATACATAAAAGCGAAAGACACGATTTTTTTTATATGAATACCACCACCACCACACTTAAAGAATGCTATGTCCTCATGGCATAAACCAAGAAAAACACAACACAACTTAAATGCAAAGATGATAATAACTGAAAGGAAAATACTGAAAGCAGTAAATGTTACCTACGTTAGGTTGCCTCCCATTCAGCGCTTTGGTTATAGTCGTTAAGCTTGACGTCATGCCCCAAAGAAATTAGGTGGCCTCCTCCGAGTCCACCAACTCGATCACATAAATCATCTCTAAGATTGAAACCCCTTCATAGTATGGCTTGAAACGATGCCCATTTACCTTGAAGGTTCTCCCACTTTTCAAGTCCTTGATTTCAACCGCTCCATGTGGAAAAACAGTAACTACTTTGTATGGCCCATACCACTTGTAACATAACTTACCTGGAAACAACTTCAACCTTGAATTGAAAATAAGAACTTTCATACCCGTCCTTAGAAATTTAGGCCTCAAGTGTTTATCATGATAGCGTTTGGTCCTTTCTTTGTACAACTTTTCACTTTCATAGGACTCTTGTCGGAGCTCCTCAATCTCATCAAGGGCAAGCAACCGCTTTTCTCCCACGGCATTCAAATCCATGTTCAATTCTTTAACAGCCCAATACGCCTTATGTTCCAACTCCTCCGGGAGGTGAAATTCTTTCCCGTACACGATCCTATACGGACTCATAACAATGGGTGTTTTATACGTCGTTCTATATGCCCACAATGCATCCCCCAACTTCAATGCCCAATCTTTTCTGTTCGGACGCACTGTTTTCTCAAGAACACCCTTTATCTGCCGATTACTCACCTCCACTTGGCCCGAAGTTTGAGGATGATATGCTGTAGCAAGCTTATGCACAACCCCATACTTTTTCAAAACAGTATTGAACCTCTTATTAGTGAAGTGAGTACCTTGATCACTGATAATCGCCTGCGGCACTCCATACCTGCTAAAAATGTTATCAACCACAAACTTGGAAACAACATTAGCATCGTTAGTCCAGGTGGCAATTGCCTCCACCCACTTTGAAACATAATCCACAACCACAAGTATGTATAAATAGCCATGGGACGAGGGAAAAGGGCCCATAAAATCAATGCCCCACACATCAATAATATCAACAATAAGATTATGATGTAACGGCATCTCATCTCTCTTTTCTATGCCACCGGACCGTTGGCATCACTACCAGAAACTTAGGCTTTAGCGACGGAATCAACAGCGACGGAATCATTCCATCGCTATATAGCGACGGAAATTATGCTATAGCGACGAAATAATTTTGGCGTCAACTTTATCGACGGAATTGAATTCCGTCGCTGACTACCGTCACTAAAAATGAATATTCGTCGAATATCCGTTTCATTACCGCCACTAAATTGGCGCTTGATTTACCGACGGAATATTCCGTCGCTAGTTCTTTCTCAGAGACGGAATTATTCCGTCGGTGAAAAGTTAATATTTTTTTATTTTTTTAAATAAACCAGCGACAAAATATTTCCGTCGGTGATAAATTAATTTTGTTTTTTATTTTTTTATTTATCAGCGACGGAAACATTTCGTCGGTGATTATAACATTTAATTTTTAATTAATCAGCCACGGAATTATTCCGTCGGTAGAAATTAATTATTTTTTAATTTTTTTTTAAATAAACCAGCGACGGAATATTTCCGCCGGTGATAAATTAATTTTTTCTATTTTTTTTATTTATCAGTGATGGAAATATTCTGTCGGTGATTATAACATTTAATTTTTAATTATCTTTAATTAATCAACGACAGAATTATTCCGTCGGTAGATATTAATTATTTTGTATTTTTTTTTAAATAAACCAGCGATGGAATATTTCCGTTGGTGATAAACTAATTTTTTTTTAATTTATCAGCGACAAATTTATTCCGTCGGTGATTATAGCATTTCATTTTTATTTATTTTTAATTAAACAGCGACGAAATTATTCCGTCGGTGATAAATAATTTTTGTTTTTTTATTTCTTTTATTTATCAGCAACGAAAATATTCCGTTGCTGATTATAACATTTAATTTTTAATTATTTTTAGAACTAATTAACAAAATAACTAACTGAAAACATTAAAAAAATTTAACTGGAAACGTTAGAAAATTGACTGGAATTTCAAAAAACTAAATGGATAGGTTAAAAAAACTGATTTAAAACGTTATAAAACTAACTGAAAACGTTAAAAAACTGACTAAAATTTTTAAAAAATAACAAATTATTAGGGTAGGATTTAGGGTTTATGGTTTAGGGTTTAGGGTTTAGGGTTTATGGTTTAGGTTTTAAGGTTTAGGGGTTAGGGTTTAGGATTTGGGGTTTAGGGGTTAGGGTTTAGGGTTTATAGTTTAGGGGTTAGGTTTTAGGGTTTATAGTTTACGAGTTAGGGTTTAAGGTTTAGGGATTACGGGTTAGGGTTTAGGGTTTAGGGTTTATGGTTTATGGGTTAGGGTTTAGGGTTTAGGGGTTAGGGTTTAGGGTTTAGTGGTGGTAATACGTGGTAGTTTAGTGGTGGTAGTGGTAATAGTGTTGGTAGTGGTGATAGCGGTGGTGGTGGTAGTACGTGGTGGTAGTAGTAATATTTGTGGTGGTATAGTAATGATAGTAGTGGTAGTGATAGTAGTGGTGGAGTGGTGTGGTAGTAGTGGTAGTGATAGTAGTAGTGGAGTGGTGGTGGTGGTAGTGGTGATAGTGGTAATAGTGATGGTAGTGGTGATAGTGGTGGTGGTAGTAGTAATAGTTGTGGTGATATAGTAATGGTGGTAGTGGTTGTACGTGATAGTAGTGGGGGAGTGGTGGTGGTGGTAGTGGTAGTGGTGGTAGTAGTGATTATAGTGGTGATAGTGGTGGTGGTGGTGCCTGGTGGTGGTGGTAGTAGTGGTGGTAGTAGTAATAGTTGTGGTGGTATAATGGTGTTAGTGGTTGTACGTGATAGTAGTGGTGGAGTGGTGGTGGTAGTGATTGTAGTGGTGGTGGTGGTGCGTGGTGGTGGTGGTAGTAGTGGTGGTAGTAGTAGTAATAGTTGTGGTGGTATAGTAATGGTGGTAGTGGTTGTACGTGATAGTAGTGGTGGAGTGGTGGTGGTGGTAGTGGTAGTAGTAGTGATTGTAGTGGTGATAGTGGTGGTGGTGGAGTGGTGGTGGTAGTAGTGATTGTAGTGGTGGTAGTAGCGGCGGAATAATTATGTCGGTGTTAATTAGATTTTTTTAAAATTTGTTTTGCTCTATTTTTATTTTTTACTTTATTTTAATTTATGATTTATTTTTTTGTCAAAAATAATATTTATTGACTTATATTTATTTTTTTGAGAGTAATTTGTTATATTTTATTTAAAATAATTTTCATGTTTTATATAAATAAAAATAATGATATTTATTAAATTAAAATTAATTAACCTCAGCGACGGAATTATTCCGCCGCTAAATATTAATTCTAGCGGCGGAATTTAAATTCCTTCGGTGGATTTAATATTTAGCGGCGGAATAATTCCGTCGCTGAGGATATTTAAACCAGCGGCGGAAATTTCCGTTGGTGGTACATGCCAAGTAATCAATCCCCGTGATTACGTAATTACCAGCGGCGGAATTTTCCGTCGCTGAGGTGAAATATAAATAGGAATTTTTATGCCCTAATTAAACACGCTTCTCTCCCTCTAAATTCAGATTGCTCCTCTCTCTCTCTCTTCCCTCACCGAGCTGCTGCCGTCGCCTCATCACCGCCACGATCTCTCACCGCCGTCCAGTATCGCTCATTCCAGTCTCCAAGTCCAGGTAGGTAACCCTTCAGCTTCTCGTCTCTCCCACATATTATAGATTGTGGTTTGTGTTCGATCGTCGAATTCCTTCATTTTGGGGTTCATTTTTATCCGTCAATTCGTCGGTTTCTTTTGATTTTCACCATTTTGAGTGATTTTCCTAATATATCTCTTGAACTATTTGTTGAATTTATTGAGTTTTTGTGGAATATGTTCAATCATTGATTACTCTATTTGGATTTGTGTTGGGTGGATTTGTTTTATTTGTTGGGATTTTGGGTTTGTATGGAAAAGCGTTTTCAATTTGGGTTTTGTGTGTTGACTTTGGAGTAATGAATAACGTGGAATGAGTAATTTGATTTTTTTCTGGAATCCGAATTAGGTTTTGCAGTAATATGCTTTCTGATTGCTATTAGGTCTTATGCATCGTGAACTGGTTAATTAATCTGTGAACTGGCAACAATTTAGAGTCTCTGTTATACTTTGTGAATAGTGTTTACAGTGTTATACGTTGCCTATAAGAAAAGGAACTAATATTCTGGCATTTCCCTTTTCTTTCAATTGAGGTTTCTGCATTCACTTGTTCTGAACATTAATCAACCCATAATTACATCCAATTTCATTCGAAAACCTTTTTGGGTGTTTTTTTTTAACAGAAAAACCGTGCAAGGACAATTAAGAGCAATGTTAGTCCTAGAAAAAATCACATAATTTAACAATGGATTGAATACAAAAACAATCTAATCAATCATGACAAACAGCTTCTTAGATAATCTAATGACCCCATAAATTTACAGTTATTTGTAATAGTTCACTCCTAGTTAGTTTGAGGTTTTGGAGATTAGAAAAAAAGTGTGTCAAATTGTTGAAAGAGCTAATGTGATTGTGATTAGAGATTGAATCGTCGTATAGTGGGCATCAATATCTTTGAAATTGGTTGTTTGAAGTGGCTGGTGTGAAAATGATGAATCCTGATTCAGTGGGTTCATTTCTTTGGTGTTTTTTGGATGGAATATAATGATAGGGTTCTTAATGATCTATCTTGTTAAGCTTGATAGACATTGTTGATTACTTAACATGGTATCAGTCTTGTTCAACTCTCCATGTATGGATGGGTCACATCACATGTAAGGGGAGTGTTAGGCTTGATATGCACTGTTGGGCTCTTATCTAATTGTGGGCTCAAGTATTAAATAATTTTAATACTTTCAACCGCACAAATAATTTTAATAATTTCAACACCAATCAATACATTAGATAAGTTACTAAATATCTAATTTTCAAGTCTTTTAAAGTCAAAGGGGGAGGAGGGGGGTGAATGTCTCAATAATGTAACATATTCAACCGCACACTAACTTACTGGTTCTAGATCCCATTTTGGGGCGATTGACGGCATCGTGGACGGTGATGTATGTCGCCTACGTTTGAGCGCCTGATATCAATCCTAACACCCTAGATGCACCATAGGTCGGATCTTGTGTAAAGTCAAAGGGGGAGGGGTGAATGTCTAAAATTAGGAAGACTTGGATGGAAGTATTGTTAAGGAATTAGACTCCTAATCATTGTCTAAAATTAGGAAGAAAACTCTTAGTGGCACTGCTTATAGGGTATTGTGGTTGGTGGTTAACATCTTAAAATATAAACAAGATGAGAGCCTTTCTCATCCACAGCTATCAAAATCCATCCATCTTTCATTTCAAAAGACAGAGCAAACAAGTTCTCCACTGTTTGAGCAAAGAATTTTCTGTTTAATAAGAGTTTTTCCAGTTTCACTGTCCGTATTGTATCTCAGGATCTCAAACATCACAGCCATGTTTGTGACAATGTCTGTTTTCTCTTCACTGGTGTTATACAGTTACCTTGTTTTTACTTGTGACCGTATAACACCAGTGAAGAGTAAAACAGGCACTGTCACAAACATGGCTGTGATGTTTGAGATCCTTAGAGAGAAGAGGACAGTGAAACTGAAAATTTTTCTTATTAAACAGAAAATCCTTTGCTCAGACAGTCGAGAACTTGTTTGCTCTGTCTTTCTTGGTCAAAGATAGGATAGGGTTTTGATAGTTGTGGATGAGAAAGACTCTCATCTTATTTATAAATGTTAATTTAATTCATCATTGTAAAATTATATATTTTACAACAAAGAATTAAATATTAATATTTAAAATTATTCATAATAGTAATAATTTAAAAATCCAAAAGCCAAAATTTCTTGATTTTTGATTATAAAGCAAGTAGACAAAGTGATATTTGCATTTCATATAATCGTGCATTTCGGGATGGGATAGGTTTATCAAACAGGCACTTAAAGGATTCCAGGTCAACAAGTGTTGAATTTCAACTACCTAACCAACTAAGTTGCCTGAAACATATATTAATAAAGTGCACAATAATTATATTGCTATAACAAGAGATAAAAATAAATTAGTAAATGTTCTGGCTTAATTAGGTTTCATGCTATGCTGGATTAAAGCTGATTGGAAGCATATACTGTTTGATTAATAATTATATTGCTAAAGAATTGTAAAATTTGAAACCTATATGACAATTAATTTGTATAAAGTTATATCTAGGGGCGTAAGTGGTTAGGTAGGGACACCATTATCCTTTAGTTTAGTTTGAACTAGAGCTCAAGATTTGTTGATACTATGAAGCCAACCCCAATTCTAAACCTAATTTTAAATATTAACAATTTACAATTATTCACAATATTAATAGGTAAAAAATCCCAGCAGCCCCAATTTAAGGCAACATGGAGCATTACAATGGAGAAATTGTTTCCCGAGAGTATCAATTTCAACAAGACATTCTTGAACTCTCGAGCTTTCACCAAAAACAACACCGGAAACTTATTGACAGGAGGTATAGCATGCCATGCATCTGGTCTCTAAAAGATTGGAAGATTGATTGGGATCTGCTCCGAGCTGCTTCGTGCTTTTGGGATTCGGAGCGACATGTGTTCACCCTATCATACAACGATCTGATGCCAACGATGGAGGATTTCCGAGCACTGACTGGTGTGGCTGAGTCGAGGACTGTGGCACCCCAAGACAGACGATCAGTTACGGAGCAACTATCTGAATTCTTGGGATTATCAGCAGACTAGGTATCGGACATTGTCGTTGACGATAGATTCATAGACTTGACTCATATAGCCAGATTGAGTTGGACCAGCCCCAGACTGTTTGATCTATCCACTTCCTTAGATATATTCATGTTGCTCATTATGTGTGCGCACTACTTCTGCGGCTACATCGGAGTGTGTCTAGCTACGCTGTTAGAGATCATCAGGCAGCTAAGAGGTGATCGAGGAGTTGACATCCCGCATATTCAATCTGTACAGGGAGCGATGGACATCATTCCACTGTTGCTAGCGGAGACATACCACGGCATTGATAGATTAGCCGGAGGATCTGAGTACATGGGTTCAGGCAGCCCCATATTACTATCATTGTGGATGTATGAGAGATTGCGCTTGATCTCGCATCCGCCCGGAGGGCGAGCAGGTATTACCTTGGGCGGCCCGGACAATGCGGGGATATTGAGGATGCCGCTGCGAGAGTTGGCATAGAAGGTTGGCCTTGGCCCGATATGAGACCGCAAACCTGTACTATTGGATTCCGGCATGGGGATTACGAGACTATGAGAGATATTCGGGACGAGTCGGTGATTGTCCGACTTAGGGACTACATGTATCATCCTTTTGCATTCCATCTCTAGTGAGCGAGACAGTACGGATACCGCATGACGGACCATTCGGACTTTGAGAGAAGCGATTGACGACTAATACCATGCCGATGATTATGGTGAGCCTCGAGACTACACATTTCTTTGGCGAGCATTTCTAGAGTGCTTTCTTCCGATACGACCACTACTCCGTCAGACTAGAGGTATCACATTTCGACCACCGAGTATACGATATGGTACGAGGAGCGGCAAGGTCTGTACTGATGATAGAGGCTCGGCGAGAGTATTTTGGGGCGAGACTATTCTTCCAGTCCAGGACATTAAGAGAAATAGAGGCCAAGAGCAACGATGAAATCACTTGGCGACATTGCGGCGAGATTATGAGAGACGGGAGCTTCGGAGAGCTGCTTTGAGAAATGATCCCGAAGTGATAGCTCGCGAGAGGCCTTGAGGGGAAGAGAGCGTGCGAGAGCTACCGGCGCGATTGATCCATCCTCTCATACGATACCTGAGCCAGGACGAGGTCAGACTAACTTTTTCGACATACCTAGACTAAAGACCTCCCGGGGACTGAGGCAGAGGAAGAGTAGAGATTCGAGTTTGGGAGCGGGAACGAGTTCCTAGACACTTTAAGAAGATCTATTAATATATTGTTAAATATGAGATAGAAGCTTTAAATTTATTTTAAGAAGATCTGTGTTGCTTTTAAGTTTGTAATTCAAATTTAGGGAATGGTAATACGTTAATTACTTCTAAACTGTTAATATATTATGAAATCAAATAATTATTAACATCCCAATTTTGTTTCATTTGTCGATTAAATTGAGTGTACGTATAATATATGGATTGCAATGCAGGAGTGATGTCTGTCAACGATGATCGTAGTTGGATGTACAATCGAAAGTTTCCGAATCATAGCATTATCAATCCTGAGTTTATAAGAGGGTTGAAGGGGTTTATTGAATTTGCTAAATAAAATCCCATTCACATGAATGATGGTAAGATTAGGTATCTATGCACCAAGTGTTGTAATACCAAGTATCACAGCTTGATCGATACTGAGAAACATCTTTTGCGTAACGGGTTTAATGTTGGGTACAAACGGTGGACTCGTCATGGTGAGCAAATGATATTGCGTACAAATGTTACGAATAATCCCCCCCAGGAATATTCATGTACCTCCCGAACCCGAACCTATTATTCAGGACAATGAAGAACCACATTTGAATATGGAAGATATGGTTAGGGATGCAGCCGGTCCTGAATTTGATTGGTCAGAGAACCAACAGCAAGAACCAACCACTGCAGCCAAGAAATTTATTAATGCTATGGACTCTGGAAAAGAGAAGGTCTATCTAGGTTGCGAGATCAGTGTGTTGGAGGTTGTGGCTGATCTCCTTAACATAAAGGTTGATTGCAATATTAGCCAGTCTGCTTATAATCGTATCATGAAAGCAATTAAGCGGATGTTGTCGAAAGAGAATAAGATGGTTACAAACTTTTATGAGACAAAGAAGTTGGTTGGGCAGATTGGGCTATGTTATGAAAAGATTGATGCGTGTAAGAATGACTGTATGCTATTCTACAAGGAAGATTCACAGAAGACATAGTGTTCAATTTGCCGACAAAGTAGATATAAGCCAAATCAAAGGGGTAGTTCAAAACACAAGAAAAACAAACCACATAAGCAGTTGGGTTACATGCCATTGATTCCAAGACTGCAACGCCTCTACGCGTCTAAATCTACTGCAGAAGCAATGCGTTGGCATAAGGAAAGTTTGCGAAAAGAGGGTGTGTTAATTCATCCCAGTGATGGGGAGGCATGGAAACACTTTGATAAGACTTATCCTGACTTTGCGTCTGAAGCAAGAAATATACAGTTATGCATCTGCTCTGATGGTTTCAATCCGTTTGGTCCTGGGGTAAAATCTTACTCTTGTTGGCCGGTTATAGCCACTGTCTACAATCTTCCCCCTGGTTGTTTATGAGTGATCCCTACATGTTCTTGTCGTCATTCATCCCCGGACAAAACAGTCTTGGGAGGAACATTGATGTCTATCTCCGACCTTTGATGGACGAATTGAAACAGCTTTGGGAGGATGGGGTTGAAATGTGGGATGCTTTCAAGCGAGAGAATTTCAGCATGAAGGCTGCGTTGATGTGGACAGTTAATGACTTCCCTGCATATGGGATGTTATCGGGTTGGAGCACCCACGGGAAGTTGGCATGTCCGTATTGTATGAGTGACACAAAGTCTTTCATGCTCAAGCACGCTGGAAAACCATGTTGGTTCGATTGCCATAGACAATTTCTTTCGGAGGACCACCCATTCAGGACCCAGAAGAATGCGTTTAAAAAGAATAAGATTGACCATGGTGAGGCCCCGATTCGTTTTAGTGGTGACACGGTCTATGGGGAGGTATCTAGATTGCCCGATCCTCGATGGGGGAAAAAGTTTTTGAAGACCAAAATACAAGGATTTGGGACTTCCCATAATTGGACCAAGAGGAGTATATTTTGGGAGCTGCCATACTGGAAAACAAATCTCATTCGACATAACCTTGACGTGATGCACATTGAGAAGAATGTATTCGATAATGTTTTTAACACGTTGATGGATTTTAAGGCAACAACTAAAGACACATAAAAAGCTCGAATGGACCTTAAGGAAATCTGTAAGCGGCCGGCCTTAGACTTGGCATACGTCAATGGTAAACCAGTTAGACCAATGGCTCAATATGTGCTTACAAAGGAAAACAAACTCCTCCTCCTGAAATGGCTCAAGGATTTAAAGCTTCCAAATGGTTACGCGTCTAACATTGGTAACAGTGTCAATATAGAGGAGGGGAAAGTGTAGGGTTTGAAGAGTCACGATTGCCACGTTTTGCTGGATAGACTACTTCCGATTGCTCTCAAGGGTCTCTTGACTGACAATATCTGGGTGGCGTTAACAGAGTTAAGTGAGTTTTTCCGAGCGTTAACATCGACCACACTGCGTGTTGATCACATGAAAAAGCTTGAGGAGAGCATCGTAGTGACTTTGTGCAAACTTGAGAAGATATTTCCTCCTTCATTCTTTGATTCTATGGAGCATTTACCGGTCCACTTGGCATACGAAGCTAGAGTCGGTGGTCCAGTTCAATACAGATGGATGAATTCATTTGAGAGGTAATTGAATTTATTCTATTTCTAAATAATTTGAGCGTTAACAATATACCTTCTTTAACATTATTTATGTTTTAATCTACGAATGACTTTTAGGTATCTAGGCCAATTGAAAAGGAAGATGAGTAATAGGGCCATGGTCGAGGCCTCAATTTCAGAGGCTGTTATTATAGATGAGATTGTTGCCTTTGTCGGAACATATTTTCCTCCTGATGTTGATACGAGATTGACTAGGGTTAGCCGCAATTACGATGGTGGTTGTTCGTCTAATGGAAACATCTCTGTATTTTCATCCCAAGGACGGTTCCTCGACAAACGGGTTGGTACGCGTACATTAACCGCTAAAGAGTTTGCCACGGTCTCACTCTCTGTTCTTCTTAAATGTGACGAGGTTGAGGAATATATCAAGTAAGTCATTGATGTTATGTTTACGCCTCATCGATTAAATTATGAATGTTTAATTACCTGCATATGAAATGCCTTGTTTAAACCTATTAAAGAATGTTTGAAGATTTAGCTCAGGATTTATCTCCAGAACTCATCGCAACTAGGACAGACAGAGAATTTCCAAACTGGCTAAGGAAATATGTAAATATTTCATTTCATTCAAATTTATTCTATACACTTTTTTAAATATTCAATCTTAAAATTGTATTAAATTGGTTACATATTGTCTTATAGATAGCTGAACATCCGGGTGATGACAAAGCTGCGAGGTTAAGACATTTAGCAGGAACTCCATACTTGAACGTTAATTTATACAATGGTTATTTCGTGAATGGCTATGTGTCTCATACCAAAGCTTATGGGGGCTCTAAATTAATGTGGAATAGCGGTGTGAAGCTTAAAGGAAACCTTGATTATTATGGCGTCCTGAAAGAAGTAGTCGAGGTGGAGTATTTGGGTGGAAACAATGTTGTCTTGTTCAATTTTGATTGGCGAGATGCTGTGCGAGGTGTTAAGAAGCACGCCATATTTGACCTCGTCGATGTAAAGGACTCATCCAGACATAATGGCTACGACGGCTTCATCTTAGCATCTCAAGCAAAATAGGTATACATGACTCCCTACCCTCGTCGGCGACCCGACGGATAGTGGGTTGTCTGGAAGACCAAGGCTAGGAGCATGATTGACAACCTACCCTCGTCGACAACTACAGAGTCATCATTAGAAAAACCCTATCAAGAGGATGAAATGCCAGTGCCACCTAACGTTTCATCAGCTAATCATCCATTAGATGATGTCACTCATATTCCTCAAAATGTTGATTAACCCGAGGAGGATTTCTTACCAGTGAATTTGCCACCTCCTCTGCCTCGTTCAGGTCATCTCGTGCACATTGATATTAATGAATCAGAGGAAGAGGAAGAGGAAGAGGAAGAGGAAGAGGAAGAGGAAGAGGACGTCGAACCAGAGTTTGATTCATCAGAGTCCGAAGACGAAGATGAAGAACTTGAGTTTTGTAGTAATTCAGAGTCCAGTGATGATGATAGGGACGAAGATTAATAATAGTTTAAAGTTTTATATGTATTGTGAATGCTTTAGATTATTAGAACTTTAAAGTTTTATATGTATTGTGAATGCTTTATATTATTAATAGTTTAAAGTTTTATATGTATTGTGAATGCTTTAGATTATTAAAATTTGTCAACGATTGTTTTAGTTTATTTGGTGAGTGTGCTCTGTCAAAAAAATAACACGATGGATTGGATTAAAATTGAATTGAATTGAAATAATGTGAGCGAGAAACATACCTCTTCCTCGTGACCTATGAGTCGACATCTTAATTGATACTCTATGGGTAATCGATTTCCATGAATCGGAGACCTGTCTCCGATTACAGCATAATCAGACATTGGTCTCCGATTCATGGAAAACGATTACCAGGAGAGTATCAATTAAGCTGTCGACTCATAGGTCATGAGGACGAGGAAGATTTCTCGCACACATTATTTCAATTCAATTCAATTTAATTTTTAATCCAATCCATCATGTTAATTTTTGTTTTTTCTTGAAATATTTAATCTCAAGGAGCTATATGTATTGTGAATATATTGTTTCCTATTATTAAAGTTGTATGTTTTAATATTTTTAGTGTATTTAGATATGAGTTCTAGTAGAGCGGGCTGAAAGACACGCCCCGTGTACGTACACATCTATTACTGGGACGCAACCGTCCCGATCCAGTACAGGTGCTACCGGTACTGATGATGTCGACCCTACACTTAGTAGTATCAGCTCCACCTCTGAGGCCGATTCTCCTACTCCTGTCGATTCTGAGGGGAGGACGTTTGTCCAGATATCGCCACATTATGACCAGTAAGTAACTCTTCATTAATTTGATATAAGTTGGTTCCTTTTTGTTTTATATATAATTCATTATTTAAGTTAAAATGTTATTGTATAAATATACTTGGCAGGTTTGTAGGTGCATACCCTACCCCAAGGACAAAGATTGGGCAGTATTGGCGGTCTCGGGTCATGCCAGAGTTTTTGCCCAACTGGAAATCATTGCCCAGGAGGAGAAGGAGAATGCTTGGGAGGAGTTTAAGGTAATGTGTTAATAGTTTTTATTTAAAACTTAAATGTTAGTTTGTTATTAAAATGTTATAATTAATAATGATTATACTCTTTTAGTTTTGTAATGTTATCATTATATGTTGTAGTTGAAATTTACATGGACGCCGGATATCGACGAGGCGTCGATTAAATATATTTTCAAGAAACAGTGTTCGAAGTTATTTCGGGATCATATTGGTAACATATTTATCTATCCTTAATTAGTTTAATTAACAATGATTATACTCTTTTAATTTTATAATGTTATCATTATATGTTTACGAGATATTCATATTTTTATAGGTATGACGAAGTCTAAATTTTTTATTAAGCGGCTCGCGGCGGGATTACAGCCCTTGACACCTCCTTGGATGATCGAGGAGGTGTTTCTTCGCTTTTGCGAACATTGGTCGTCGGATGCGGCGATAGCTATCGCCCAACAGGCTTGGGCAAATAGAGCAGGCTCCTCGGGTTCGGCGACAAAGCATACGATGGGGACGATTCCAGTCGGCGAGCATCACTACCGTATGGTACGTATGTTAGTTTAAATGTAGTAGTGTATGCATGCTTTTAAATAGGTTTATGTACGTATGTTAGCTGGGAGCCATGTTGATGCTATGAAATCCATGGCTTTAGTGTAAATGTAGTGTATGTTTTCTTTTCTAAGATTATCCCTAAATCCTAATGAATTAAGTAAATATTATACTCACAACTTTAGTGATTAAAGCGAACATTTTTTTATCACAAGGATAATATGGGAAGCTAAATGTTGTATTTCTACAATTTCAAAATAATAATCTCGCTTATTTTATTTATAGGAAAAGGAACATGGCCCGGATGTCAGTTTTTTGGATGTTTTCATTAGCACCCATGTTCGAACTCCTACATAGCCCGATCAACCTCCGCAATGGGTTGACGATCGCTCTGCATTGGCCTTTGTAAGTAAACTATCATTAAATGACTTGATTTTGAATATGTAAATTTATTTATGTACATTACATTGTGTATATGATTATATTTGTTTGTTTTATTTTGACAGAGTTCATATCAAGCCGCCGTTGTTCCCGAAGGTACGCCTCCCGGCCAGCCCGTTCCCTTCGTGCCTGATGTTTGGCGCTCGGTCACCTCGGATGGACATCCAAAGAGAGGAGACCGAGTGTTAGGGATGGGGGATTACGGGCGGCAATGCCCATCGACGTCGACCAGCCATCGGCCAAATGTTTTCCCGCCCGATACTCGGTATAATGATTCGAGGATTGACACTCTGGAGGCTCAGCTGGCTGAGGAGAGACGATTGGCTGTAGAGGCTCTTTTGGAGGCTCAGGCACAGGCTAGGGCAGAGCTTGCGGAGGCTCAGGCACAGGCTAGGGCAGAGCTTGCGCAGCATCAGGAGGCGACGGATCGTAAATTTGCGATGTTGATGGCTCAGATGCAGAATCTAGAGCGCGGCGGTAATTTACAGCCTCCCCAATTCCCTCCGAGTTGATTCGTACTATTTTATACTTGTTTGTAATAACATTTGTGATATTTGGTACCCGCGGGAGCCCCGGCACCCCCCCTCCCCCCACCCTCTCCCCCTCCCGATTTGGCACGGTTATTTTGGTTTTTAGTTTGATACGCTGATTGGTACTATTTTATACTTGTTTGTAATAACATTTGTGATATTTGGTACCATGAACCCGGCCCCCCACCCTCCCCCCCTCCGGATTTGGTACGGTGATATTTGGTTTTTAGTTTGGTACGCTGATATTTGATTTTTAGTTTTATAGTTTTAGTTTTATCAATTGAATTGTTACAGGTACAAAAAAAATTGGTTAATAGATATTTAAAATTTTTTATTTTATTTTATTGCATTAGCAGCGATGAAAATTTCCGTCGCTGTATTAATTAATTTTAATTAAATTTTTATTCCAGCGACGTAAATTTTCACCGCTATATCAATTTATTTTAATTTAATTTAATTAAATTTTTATTTTCTCTGGCGGAATATTCCGTCGCTGCAATAAAAATTTAATTAAAATTAATTAATACAGCGATGAAAATTTCCGTCGCTGAATTAATTTAATTTAATTAAATTTTTATTTCATCGACGAAAATTTTCGCCGGTGAAATTAAAAATTAATTAAATTAAATTCTATCAGCGACGGAAATTTCCGCCTCTGAATTAATTCATTTAAATAAACTTTTATTCCAACGGCGGAATATTCCGTCGCTCAAATAAAAATTAAATTAAATTAAATTAATTCAGCGATGGAAATTTCCGTCGCTAATATCAAAAGATCACCGACGGAATTTAATTCCATCGGTAAAATCAAAAGTATACCGATGGAATTTGGTCCGTCGAACCACTGCGGCGGGATCTTAGCGGCGGACCACCGACGGAAAAATTTCATCGGTGATGACCTTTAGCGACGGAATTTTGACTTTAGCGACGGAAATTTCCGCCGCTAAAACATGTTTTTCTGTTAGTGCATCTATCAAACTTCTTATAAACTCCTGAGCATCCTTAAAAATGGTGGGCCAATATAGTCTGAATTGAATAACTTTTCTAGCGGTCTTTTGACCACTAAAATGCCCACCACAATGGAGCTCATGACAAAACCTCAAAACACTCTCCTGCTCATGCTCACCTCACAATATTATCGGGTCACAACATCCACAAATAAGGATCATCCCAAATGTAGTGTTTCACATCAGACTTAAACTTACTTTTTTGGTCATATGTGAAATCTGGCAGAACCATACTAGACACCAAATAATTAACAAAATCAGCATACCAAGGTTCTTGGACATGTAAAGCAAGAAGTTGTTTATCCGGAAAATTTTCATTAACCGGAATCACGCTCTCTTCAACATTAAGATACGAGTAGTCCTCAAGCCTCGATAAATGGTCCGCCACCACATTTTCGGTCCCCTTTTTATCCCGAATCTCAACATCAAATTCCTGTAACAACAACATCCACCTCAACAAACGAGGCTTATCATCCTTCTTATTAAGCAAATATCTCAATGCAGCATGATCAGAATAGATAATTACCTTCGACCCAAGCAAGTAAGAACGAAATTTTTCCCAAGCAAACACATCAACCAAAAACTCTTTTTCAATGTTAGTGTAATTCAGTTGTGCATCATTAAGTGTTCTACTTGCATAATGGATGACAGAAGGTAATTTATCTATCCGTTGTCCCAAAACATCACCAATAGCAAAGTCCGAGGCATCACACATGATCTCAAAGGGGTGAGACCAATTGGGACTAGAAAGAATGGGAACACAAGTCAACTTCTCTTTAAGTAAATGGAAAGCATCAACATATTCTTCATCAAAGATGAACTCCGTATCCTTGGCAAGCAGATTACATAAAGGCTTACAAATTTTTGAAAAGTCTTTTATGAATCGCCTATAAAAACCCGCATGCCCAAGGAAACTTCGCACACCCTTAACCAAACTAGGGGGGGTAATTTAGCAATCACATCAATTTTTGCTCTATCAACCTCAATCCCCTTACTCGACACAATGTGCCCCAACACAATACCATGTTGTACAAGAAAATGAAACTTTTCCCAACTCAAAGTCAACACCTTTTTAAAACAGATGCCAAATTCTTTAAACAACCCTCAAAACTATCCCCTACAATAGAAAAGTCATCCATGAATACCTTAACACACCTCTCAATCATATAAGAAAAAATGGAGGTCATACAGCTTTGAAATGTCGCAGGTACATTACAAAGCCTAAAAGGCATCCTCCTAAAAGCATATGTGCCAAAAGGACAAGTGAAGGTGGTTTTGGATTGGTCTTCGGGGGCTATGGCATTCTGATTGTACCCCGAAAAACAATCAAGAAAACAGTAGTAAGAATGACCCGCCAACCTATCTAGCATTTGATCAATAAAAGGCAATAGGAAGTGATCCTTCTTGGTTGCAGCATTTAATTTTCTCAAATCAATACATATCCTAAGACCGGTCACTTCCCTAATTGGCACATCCTCACCTTTCTCATTTTGAACAACAGTAATGCTCGATCTTTTTGACACAACTTGTACCGGGCTTACCCATTCACTCTCAGCAACCGGGTAAATAATCCCCGCATCTAACAACTTAAGGACCACTTTTCTCACAGCTTCCTCCATGTGAGGATTTAACCTTCTCTGTCTCTCTCCAGACGGCTTTACACCATCCAAGAGATGAATTTTATGCATGCACATCGAGGGACTAATTCCCTTAATGTCCTTTAAGGTCCACCCTATGGCCTCTCTATACTCACACAAAACAGCTATCAACTGGGCCTCTTGTTCTGTGGTCAAATCTGATGCAATTATAACAGGCAAAGTCTCTCCCTCTCCTAAGAATGCATATTTTAAATTTGCAGGGAGTGTTCTTAGTTCAAGGACTGGGGGTGTTACAACAGAGGGCACCAACTTCTCATTGAAGTGGCCTAGGGAGTGAAATGGGCCATCACTCAGGTGAAAATCACCCTCCTTATCATCAATGGCAATTACGTGGAAACCCACATTATCCCTAGTCTTCTCACCGCCATTCATAAGCCTCTCCAATTCATTAACCTCTTGATCATGCCACTTAGACTCATCATGCACACACTCATCAATCATATCCAACTCATTTACAAGCATGCAAGACTCATCATGTTCCACAGGATTTTTCATTATATCAAACACATTTATTTCAATCCTTTCATTTGCCACAGTTATGGAAAGAGTGCCATTACCAAAATTTATCACGGTGTTGGTCGTTGCCATGAAAGGTCGCCCAAGCAATATGGGTGAGTCAGGGCGACTTCCTTCACCACGAGGCATCTCCAGAACCACAAAATCGACCGAAATGATCAATGAACCAACCTGAACTAAAACATCCTCTACGATGCCCAATGGTCTTTTAATGGACCGATAGGCAAGTTGTAGGGCCATCATAGTGGGTTTCAGCTCGGGTAAACCCAACTCAAGATACATGTAATAGGGAAACAAATTTATGCTAGCCCCGAGATGTAGCATAGCCTTCACCGTGTTAGAATCCCCCAAAGTAATGGAAATTAGAAAACTCCCGGGATCTTTCATTTTTGGCGAAAGACTATGTTTGAACACAACGCTAGCACTATCTCCCATCAACACTCTATCATCTTTCCCGTACTTAACTTTCCTGGAATTTATTTCTTTAAAGAATTTTGCATAAGCTGGAACATTCTTTATCACATTCAAAAGAGGCAGATTTATATTTACTTTCGAAAACATGTCAATCAGCTCTTTCATTTGATGATCCAGTTTATTTCTCAAAACTCTTCCAGGAAAAGGGACGGGAGGTACATATGGCTTTGGGATGGGAGTATTAACAGTCACATCATTCCCCAATCCATTTGTACACTCATCATCAGACACAACATCCTCAACAAACATTGTTGTGATGTTTGAGATACTTAGAGAGAAGAGGACAGTGAAACTGGAAAAACTCTTATTAAACAGAAAATTCTTTGCTCAAATAGTCGAGAACTTGTTTGCTCTGTCTTTCTTGGTCAAAGATGGACGGATTTTGATAGTTGTGGATGAGAAAGGCTCTCATCCTGTTTATATTTTAAGATGTTAACCACCAACCACAATACCCTATAAGCAGTGCACTAAGAGTTTTCTTCCTAATTTTAGATAATGATTAGGAGTCTAATTCCTTAACAATACTTCCATCCAAGTCTTCCTAATTTTAGAAATTCACCCCCCCCCCCTCCCCCTTTGATTTTACACAAGCCATCTAATACAAATTAAGGGTAAACAGTTGACTGCTTGATCAAACATAGAGAAATGTTTAGGACAATGCAATTTACATACTAGGGGTCGTAGATTCATCATGTCTTTTTCAAGGAAAAAAGACAAATGCAAGGGGTAGAAGTAGAAGTAGAACTGACAAAGATACCTCAACAACAAGACTACGTACTGTGATACTGAAGAGCATAGCTAGCATGGACCAAAACAGGGGAGGGTTAGGCAATAAGTTTATAAACTTACGTGTGAATGTAGTGCTAATCATATATAATGTGCCATATAATTCAAAAGCCTATATAAATTGAGGTTTGAGCATTTTACTAATTCCATTTTTAAGACTACCATCCAACAAACAAGCTTCCATGACCACCATCCCTTTTTATTTTTATTCAGCTCTTTCGTTTATGACTATTATTACTACCACCAACACCATCAATTTCACACTACCAAACCAAATTCACCCCTACCAAAACAAGATAGTTGATACACATTGGATTTCCAAGTTTTGCACATTCCTCTTACGATTTATCATGGGTCTACAATGAGTTGTAATTCAGGTATAAAAGGCTCACACAGGCATCTATAACCGAAAATGCAAATGGTTCGACTGACCAAATAGGAAAATTGAATATACCTTTACTGGGTTGAGCTTTAGAATGCCATGAGGATAGCGCTTTCCAAGTTCCTGTACTGCTAGCAGTATACTTTGCCTTGCTTCCACTGGTCGCAGATCAGATGGAACAGATATTCTGAGCTTGCTCAATGCAGAAATTAGAGGCAACTGAACAAGAACCTATAGAAGGTATAAGTTTATATCAAAATCTCAGCTATGTATATTCAAGAATTCATTACCACGCCAAAATATTATGGGACAAAAGGAGTATATAATATTAGCAGATGAAGTAGCATAGAAGTTAGTACTGATGAAAAGGTCTAAACTCAGATTTAGAACCAAAAACTCCAAAGACTAAACTCAGATTTAGAACAATCAAATCAAACCACCATACCTTCCACCACTATACACGAATACGCACACATCACTACACACACACACAAACTAGATCTGTAAAGGGGGAGGCTAGGCAAAGTTGATGACGGTTAGGACACAACAAATACAGTGGTAATCGAGGATTTACATACCTTGAAGTAACATTGCGGTGCGGTGGTGATGGAGTTGAGGGACGGCGATGAGGCGACGGCGGTGAGAGAGTAAAGATGAACACGGCGGAGTTAAGGAGGGAGAGAGATGAGAGATCGGAGTTAATCGACGGCGGTGAGGCGGCAGCGGCAGCGTGAGGTTGTGAGGGAAGAGAGAGAGAGATGAGAGATCGTATAAGGACATAGAGATTAATTTCTAGGTCGTAAATGATTTTGGGGAGCTGAGATTTTAATTTATATTTAACCTCAGCGACGAAAATATTCTGCCGGTAAATATTAATTTCAGCGGCGGAATTAAATTCCGTCGGTAGAATTGACTATCAGTGACGAAATTATTCCGCCGGTAGATGTTAATTCATTTTAATTTAATAAATATCATTATTTTTATTTATATAAAACATGAAAATTATTTTAAATAAAATATAAAAAATTACTCTCAAAAAAATAAATATAAGTCAATAAATATTATTTTTGAAAAATAAATAAATCATAAATTAAAATAAAATAAAAATAGAGCTAAACAAATTAAAAAAAATCAAATTAACACCGACATAATTATTCCGCCGCTACTACCACCACTATTACCACTACTACCACCTCGTACAACCACTACGTACTACCACCACCACCACTACTACCACCACTACCACCACCACCATCACAACCACCACTACTACTACCATCACTACTACCACTACTATCACTACCGCTACTACCACTACTACCACCACCACTATCACTACTACCACCACTACTACCACTACTGCTACCGCTACTACCACTACTACTACCACTACTATTACTACTATCACCACTACCACCACCACTACTACTACCACTACTACCACTACCACCACTGCTACCACTACTACCACACTACCACCACTACTACTACCACCATTACTACCACTACCACCACTGCTACTACCTTTACCACCCCAACCCCTATAACCCCTAAATTATATACTTATACCCCTAAACCCTAAACTCTAACCCTAAACCCTAAATCTCAAATCTCATATACTTATACCCCAACACCTAAACCCTAAATCATATACTTATACCCCTAAACCATAAACTCTAACCCTAACCCCTAAACCTTAAACCCTAAATCCTAAATCTCAAATATCATATACTTATACCCCAGCCCCAACCCCTAACCCTAATAAATCATATACTTTATACCCCTAAACCCTAAACTCTAACCCTAACCATAAACCTTAAATCTCAAATCTCATATACTTATACCCTAGACGTGTCCAAAATCTAACCGAAACTGGCAAACCGGCGGTTTTTTTAACCGGTTAACTAACCGGTCAAACCCGTTAACCGGTTTAATCGTAACAGGATTAACCGAAATCGGCGAAAATCGGCGGTTAACCGGTTCGGTTAAGGTTACAGAATTTTCAAACCGGCTAACCGGCGGTTATAACCGTCGGTTATTTAACCGGTTATAAGCGTTTGAAATTCCAGTCAGTTTTTTAATGTTTCCCGTTAGTTTGTTAGAATTTCAATCAATTTTTTTAACTTTCAGTTAGTTTTTCAGAATTTCAGCTAGTTTTTTGAAATTCCAGTCAATTTTTTAACGTTTCCAGTTAGTTTTTTAACGTTTTCAGTTAGTTTTTCAGAATTTCAGTTAGTTTTTTAAAATTCCAATCAACTTTTTAACGTTTCCAGTTAGTTACTTTGTTAATTAGTTCGAAAAAAATTATAAATTAAATTAAATTATCACCGACGAAATTATTCCGTCGCCGATAAATCAAAAAAATATTAAAAATTAAATGATATAATCACCGACGGAATAATTCCGTCGCTGATTAATTAAAAAGAATTAAAAATTAAATGATATAATCACCGACGGAATTATTCTGTCGCTGTTAAATTAAAAAGAATTAAAAATTAAATGCTTCAATCACTGACGGAATAATTCCGTCGCTGTTAAATTAAAAAAAAACAAAATTAATTTATCACTGACGGTATTATTCCGTCGCTGGTAAATTAATAAAAAATAAAAAATATTTAATTACCACTGACGTATTAATTCCGCCGCTGAAAAAAGAAATAGCGACGGAAAATTCCGTCGGTAATCTAGGCGCCAAATTAGCGGCGGTAATGAAATGAATATTCGAAGAATATTCGTTTTTAGCGATGGAACCCAGCGGCGGAATTAAATTCCGTCGGTAATATCAGCGTCAATTTTATTCCGTCGCTATAGCATAATTTCCGCCGCTATATAGTGACGAAATAATTCCGCCGCTGGTAATTCCGTCGCTAAAGACACAATTTCTAGTAGTGATGCTTTCCACTACTTATCTTAATTATTTCAAACTGCGTGTTCCTTTGGAATTCAACCCCATACTGGAAAACGCTTGTTCAAACTTTTAAAAAAAATCGCATGCTATTTTTCAAAACCGCATGAGGATTACTCTTGATGTTTTACTTAGTATATAGGCTGGAAACCAAGACCTTCCCCACAGGCACTTCATGGAAGTGTGGGATAACTTTGGATTACAATGCCACGTACTAGTAATTACACTTTGGATTACAATACTCGCACTTTGTAGGAAATAATTAATATAGAAGAAACACAGTTTATAAAAAAATGATTATTAATTACCAACCTTGATGTTGAAATAAATAGATGGATGCCTTCATTGATCCCGGGCCTATCGATGCCTCTGTTCTGACCCAGCATGGGAATCATAGAGCTCGGTTTATTTGGGCCGAGCAGGAGGTTGCTAGTCCCCTGTCTTTTCATCGTGGTGCCTCCTTGCCGGCCGTATTAGCTCCTACGATATTTTCCAGACTGGCGGAGTGCGAGTTTAGTGGAGTTCACTACATAGGGAGAGTTCAGTACGATTATGGGTTGCTGGAGGCTTTGATCGAGAGATGGCATCCGGAGACTCATACATTCCACCTCCCGGTTGGTGAGATGACAATCACCCTAGAGGATATCGGCATGATTTCCGGATTGCCGATTGATGGGGATGATATTACTGATGCTGGGTTCCCAAAGACATTTGATCAAGGGCCGGCATGCATGCGTCATCGCTTATAGGGGCCGCCCTCGATCCCGGAGATATAGATGGGAGTAGTCTGAAGCTTAGGTGGATTACGACCCATTTCCCACACTTCCATGACCTCGCCGATGATACTGCTCTAGAGATTGTTGATAGGTACGTACGGGCATATATCATGCTCGCCTTGGGTTCTATGGCCATGCCTGATCGTACGAACAATAATGTTAAGTTGTGTTATCTCCCTCTGCTTGCGAATGTTTCCAGAGTCAGCTAGTACAGTTGGGGGAGTGCGTCACTGGCTTTCCTATATCGAGAGCTGTGTAGTGCGACTAACCCTCTGAAGAGACAGTGCGGAGGATTTCTCAACGTTCTACAGGTATTTTTATCTCATTTTAATGTTCATTATGTTGTTGTTTTTAAGTTTGATTTCAAATTAGCGGCATTATTTATAGTATTTGATATATATTTAATTGATATAGATTTGAGCTTGGGAGCCGTTGAGATGTGTGAAACCGCATATCCGTAGTCGATTCAGAGATCTGGACTACGTACTCATGCCCCTTGGATACAGGTATACATATATCATACGTTATTTTCTCGTCGTTATTGTTTTTCTTAAAAAAAAAATTCTTATAATTATTCTGTTTATGAAATTTCAGGTGGACCCAGGCATCACTGAATCTGACGGAGGTTACTGCACATAACCTTCGAGGCTATCGGGATCAGCTGGCTACTCTAACCGATGATCAGGTTGTGTGGCAGCCTTATGCAGGGAGATACGCTCCGCCCTACTGCACTTAGGGTGAGGACGTATGGTTGGCAAAGGTCCCTCTCGTATGCTTTGAGAGGATCGAGTGGCATCTGCCGGATTGAGTTATGAGGCAGTTTGGCCTGCTGCAGGGGGTCCCAAATCCGTGCAACACTAGCCTGGACTTGTACAGTTGTGATCAGCGGGGAAACAATACCGTTATTTGGAGCGTCCGCCATCAACAACATATTGCACTCTGGGATCAGCGGTCGCGATATCTGGTTTCCGGGGTCTACGGCATTCGAGATATGTGTAAGTACGCCAATCCAATTCGCGACCCTTTTTAAGGTGCATTTTAATATGATAAAATTGCACTAGGTGCATTTTGGTAAATTCTTGGTCCATTCCGAGACTTCCGGAAACTTTTTATAAGTTTTTGAGAAGAAAGTGCGTTTTAGACATTTTTATGTACAGAAGGACCTACAGGGAATTAATTGCTTTGGACCATTAAGGAATTATCTCAGAATGTTCTAGAAGCAGCAATTTGGCACCAGAAACAGTTATGGTCACATTGTGTCACGCGACAACATATGTTATCACGTGACAACTTGTGTCGTCACGCGACAACTTGAACCACAGAAATTGGTTATAGGACGTCGTGCGACACAATGTTCCCATCATCTGTAGCTATAAATAAAGCCCTCTGCCTCTCATTTTTGGATCCCTTTTAAACCTCCCAAAGTCACTCTGCCAAAATTCATTCAGAAACGTACCTCTCTCCTCCTTCCCTCCAAACATTCACCAATTCCCTTCCAATTCAACCCTTCTCACTCAATTCCTTCATCTCTCATATACATCCTACCCAATTACCTTCATACTTCATAAACACCTTGAAAATCTCAATCCAGCACTCCATCCGTGTCTAAACCTCAACTCCAGTAGCTGAATTGAAGACTCCTGCACCTAACTTGGTGTGGAAGTTGAGGACTACAAGGGTAACGATTCCCTCTATCTCTCTCTCTTTCTCATTTACTTGCTTCATTGCAATTCCTTTCCCTCCACTTGGTAATCAGGCTCCATCCGCCTCAGATTATCAAGTGGCAACTGCCATCTCTCTGTTTAAATTGTTTTTACTTGATCCAATTGCATGTTCATGATGTGATTTACTTGTAATTGCAATTTGGGTGTCAAGGGAGTGTGGATCTCCCATATCCACACTCCTTTGGTTGATCTGTCTTTGATTCGTGTTATTCTGAATTGCCTTGGTATAATTGCTTGATCTGGTTTGGCATCTGTTGAATCTATCTCTCAGTTGTAAGGTTCCTGCAGATGGTAAACATGTGTCACGCGACACACTTGGACATGAGGAGTCCTGTGTCACGCGACATATCGTGCCCATCTGCAGGGACCATCCTTCAGTTGTAAGTTGTTCCATCTAGTTTTACTATCATTCCAAACAGAGTGTGGATCTTCAATATCCATACTCATTTGAAGTGATTGGATAGATCTGTGTCCTTTCTGTGCTTAATTTGTAAAACCTCTGCAAAGTGTATTGTAGTGTCACGCGACACAACTGACCCATCAGGTCCTGTGTCACGCGACACAATAAGCCCTCTGCAGCAGGTTCAATTTCAGTTGTAACGTGTTCTTTCTCTTTGTAATATGGGATGTGGCCTCCCATGGATCAATGGCTCACAAGTTGTAATTTCCCTGTTGAGCAATAAAATAAAGCATTAAAATGCATTTTATACATATTTTTGTCTCACACATTTTCACACACGTTTGAATGAATTTAAATGTTGAACATAGAAAGACTCATCTACGGACGAGGCGTGTTGGGTGAACTCTCGGTTCTTCCTAACATGTAACCTGACCCCCGAACCCATTTTCTCATTTTAAAAGGTTTTCAATGTTTCCTTAAAAACGGCGTGGCGACTCCCTATTTTTCGGCGAGCGTTCATTCAGTGGCGACTCCGCTGGGGACTTGAAACTTGTTTTTCAAAAAAGTGGGTCAACCTTTTGTGCTTGTTCAACATTCACTTCATTCATTTGTGTGTGCATTGTTGATGACATTATATGTGTATAAATGCATTTAGTGCTTTGCTTTGTTCCCTCCCCTCCCTTGCTTCCTGTTGATGTTGTGCTGTGCTGGGGCTTGGTGTTGATCTCTTGCTTATGCTTGGAGGCTGGGGCTGGTTATGCTCCTTTTGTTCAGGGTTCTGGCAATGTGACTCCTTTTGTCATGCGACAGAGAGTGCCTTGGTTATCCTGTGTCCCGCGACAGAAGGTGGTCACTCTGCAGGATTTGATTTCCTTGATACAGGTTGTGGTTGTGGGCAATCCCCATGATCAATATTATTGATCCTTGATTATTGTACTCTGTGGGAGTGTGTGTGAGTTGTTTTTCTTTTCTTCCCCCTTTTCAAATAAAAAATAAAAAAAAAATCATTTTTCGCAAATAAAGGAAGATAGTCATCCGCACACTACTTTACGTAGATCTAGAACCCTCGGGTGCGATTGATGGCATCGCGGACGGTGATAATATTTGCCTACGCTTGAGCGCCTAATGTCAAACCTATCCCTCTAGCGCGTTATAGGTGGCACCACACTTAAAGCTTACCCAACGGTTGGTTTTGACACGACATTTTCAAATACACTAAAATAAATTGTTTCAAAATTTTTAATAGGCTTTCGTACTTATCCCAAAACCTTGCACGTGTGGGCATGTTACCAACGCAACATGATTTCACGAAAGGACATGTCGTCCCCGCGACATGTTCTAACGAGAGATCATGCCGCTTTGTCAACGTGCAATGACGAGAGGTCATGCCAGATTTTTCCTTGAATTTCCTCAGGAATACCCATTATGCTGCCCAAATTTCTCCAGAAATTGGGGCTGCTCGTCCATCCCATAAATGCTTCGGTTTTATTTAGGTATCATTGCCTATTATTGATTTTGACTCAACGCATTTGGTGTATTTTTGGATGATGTGTCCCTAGGTTTCCTCGAGTTCTAGAATGCGTGAATAAAGGCTTATCCTTTCCCAACTGTTCATAGGACTTAAAAGACACTGATTTTTACTTGAACACTAATAAGATGTTGCGTGAGTCCATCTACTTTCGTACTCCTCCCTCTCCCATACCATCTCAAAGTTTCCTATCCTCCACCCTATATGCTCTTTCCGCTCCAAGGCTACGGCAAGTTGGGTGTGTGCTCTCATTCTCGGCGCTCATAGGTCCATATTCCCGAGGCGGAAACAGTTCAAGTACCCGAGTGATCGTCCATATTATTCGGAATCCAAAATGCTCGGTGCAGAGAAGATTATGGCCCACCAGTGTGGAGATTCGTAGCCCATGGGTTCGCAGAGTACAAAGGGTGTGTCCATCGAAAAGTGGCGAGCTACCCTTGAAGTTGTTTTTCCTCGCGAGCGGGAGGCCCGATTGCTTGCTCAGATTGCTAAAGCTAAGGAGGACGACTTATGAATGACAGAAAGATTGAGAAGCAATGCTTTTCCTCCCATCCGAAGTTTATGCAGTCAATCAGTCCTCGTAGGATCTAGAATGTCCGCTGTCGGACGTGAGTCTGTCGAATCCGCTTCAGACCAATTTTTGCTTTGCAGTAATAAAATCTTTGTTTCTCTTCTTGCTAGACTCGAGGCATCACTTGCACACCCATGTTACACTCAATTGAAATGGTCTTATTCCAAATGATCACTTGTGCTGCTCACCGACTAATGCTTTGAAATGACTAATGTTTAAATTGATCGGAGCGAGAAAATCGACTAATATCCTTCCCAAATTGGGGCTTATCAACTCCCCATCTCGCATCTCCTGCGCTCACATATCTTCCTTTGCCCTCACCATCTCATTGCTCGATGAATTTGAATGAATCCTTCTCAGAGTAAACTTAAGCAAGCAAATGAAGACTCGATCTCGTTCGGATCATTCGGTAGGGACTGCGGTTGAAACCTTTCACCCCTAGGAAAGCCATTACCTCACCCTCACTAAACAATATCCCATCATTTCAAGATCGGCATGTTTGAAACCCGTCTAACTATCTCCAGAAGAAGAGGGACTATCCTTGAGGCTACCGCAATGCAAAAGAAGATTGACCGTTTCCAAGATCAAGAGCGACGGAAAGCAATGATCCATCCTGGGGACTAGCTGAAATTCTCTCTCGAAAAAAAAAAAACAAAACAAAACAAAAACAAAAACAAAAACAAAAACAAAAACAAAAACAAAAACAAAAACAAAAAAAGAATAAAAACAAAAAGAAAAGAAAGAGAGCCTAGTCCCTAGCGATCCTCTCAAAAGCGAAAGTCAAAGGATCCGGTCGTTACTCAAGAGGAGTCTCAGAGTGAATAAAGAGACAGCACGGATGTCCCTCACCATTACCTCTAACCAATTTCGGCCATCCTCTCTATTTTAGAGGATATTCCCACTACCTTGACCAATTCCAAGCCGTCCTCTCAATTTTAGAGGATATTCCCATTACCGTTACCCTTGCCTTTGACCAAAGTCAAGATTGACCTCTCATTCTTAGAGGCATTGAAGATGCAATCATGGATTCCCTCACCTTAGAATTCCCAAACACATCCCTGCAAACCAACCTCTCATCTTTAGAGGTTCAGCCAGCAAAAAGCCCAACCAACCTCTCATCTTAAGAGGTCATTATATTCCGAATCACCCGATAGCCGATCGAAGCCCGGAACCCAGCCACAGTTCCTACCGAATAACAGTTTCAGAACATCAGTCAAAGATTGTGCAAATTCCACCTGTTCATTCGACACTCCATGTGAGCATATTTCATTTCTCCTCCGCAAACACTTGCCGTGGACGTCCCACTGGGGCTTCACATCCGTGTCTCCCCTAGACACTCGAAGAGGACATGTTTTAAATTCCCAAAATCCTCAAAGGTCCTCAGATCCTAGAATTCAAACGTTCATTCTCTTCATTCGGGATAAGCCCGAACTACGGCGACGTGAGCTCCTCCCAAGGAGGGAAACGTAGGCAACCATAACTGGTTCGGTCGAAATCACAAACAGATCTCAGAAAATCCGGTCTTCTCAAGGACCATTCCAATACACTTTCCATCCTTCGGAGTTTGATTCTCGATATCAGTGGGTTTTCTCCTCATGATTAATTGAAATATTTGTTCATATCAGCTTTGGCGGTTGACTAACCCGAACATCAATAAAGTGTTTTAAGCAGCTTTGTGATCATCACGAATAAGACAAGTTTTCAAGTGTCTCGACAAGTCTTCTCTTTCTACATCATAGGAAGATAGAGCTAAACACTGTTTCGGTCAGCAGGGGCTTCCATACACCTTTCCACACCTTGTGATGCTTATACTCTCCCAAAAGAGTCAAACCCAAAAGCGAAAGTGTCATACACAAATTCGGGATCCATTCCCACCCTCGAAGGATGTGCCCCTGCACGTAAACATTTCCGAGTCTTGTCCAGCGACTGGTTGACTGCGGTTTGAAATGATGAGTTGCCTCTTTAGCCACAAGATGACTCTGTCTGTGATAAAGCTGTATGGAATTTCCTCAAGCTGGGGCTTTGGTTAAGGTATCCCTCAGGCTCTCCTTACCAGATTCACCTCCAGGTTTGCTTTACACTGTCAACTGGGGCTTCGCCAAGCCGGGATCATTCTCTGCACATTCTCTACTGCTTGCTGTCTCAGACACGCGATACACTTTGTCCTCACCAGCAATGGACCGACTGCAACCAGTACCCCCGGGAGTGTCCCCGACTTGCCTAAGATGCACCATCCATACACCATCACTCATATATTTTCCCACCTCATGCGATAGGGTCCACCTCATTATAAACACTTTCGTTCCATACACGATCCCTCATAGCGCAACTGTTACATACGTATATGCCTGCCAAGCCGTGCAAAATCCCCACTTCCTTTCCATTGCCAGCTGAGATGTACTTGTGCAACAAAAGATTAATAATGCATAAGCAAAAGGTCAAATAAAGTTCAAAGTGCCTAGAGTGTTGTGTCTTCCCCCCGCAGGGTACAATAATCAGGTGATCATAATTTGATCGTGAGGACTGCCCCTTGAATCACAATTTTGGACAAGGATTCCAAATCCTACAGGTGGCATCCCCCGCTTTTATTATCTTCATCGGTTCCGGACCCACCAGCATCATCTGAAAGAGCCTTAGCTGCCTCAGCCCCCAAGCAATGCTTGTCAAAGAAAAGGAGCTCCAGCTGCCCCAGTATCCAAGCAACAATGTTCACCAGTCTCGACGACTTCAAAGACTATTTTGCAAAGGTCGGCCACCCAGCAAGCGTCGACAAGTGGTATAGGTCCCTCCGGCAGCCACGGTCATCAAGCAGTAGCATGAGACCCTCCGGTAGCTACACCTATCCCCAGCAGAATCAATGGTAGCATGAAACCCTTAATAGCTACCTCCCATCAAGCAGTAGCACAAGACCCTTCGACAGCTACAACGCTCCATCACCAACAGCAATGGTAGTCTAAGACGCTCCGGCAGCTACAGGTGAGCACAGCACAGGTATGAACGCATATCTTTTTCAAGCTTCAGATCATCATGTCCTCTTTTCAAATCGGGTTCGAGACACCGTAGGTCTAACAACACTTTCAAATCGGTTCGAGACACCGTAGGTCTCACAACACTTTCAAATCGGTTCGAGACACCGTAGGTCTCACAACACTTTCAAATTGGTTCGAGACACCATAGGTCTCACATCATTTTCAAAATCGGTTCGAGACACCGTAGGTCTCACAACATTTTCAAAGCGGTTCGAGACACCGTAGGTCTCACATCACTTTCAAATCGGTTCGAGACACCGTAGGTCTCACAATATTTTCAAAATCGGTTCGAGACACCGTAGGTCTCACAACATTTTCAAAATCGGTTCGAGACACCGTAGGTCTCACAACATTTTCAAAAGCGGTTCGAGACACCGTACGTCTCGCGTCATTTTCAAAATTGGTTCGAGACACCGTAGGTCTCACAACATTTTCTTAATCGGTTCGAGACACCGTAGGTCTCATAACATTTTCAAAATCGGTTCGAGACACCATAGGTCTGACAACATTTTCAAAAGCGGTTCGAGACATCGTAGGTCTCGCGTCATTTTCAAAATCGGTTCGAGACACCGTAGGTCTCACAATATTTTCAAGATTGGTTCGAGACACCGTAGGTCTCGCGTCACTTTCAAATCGGTTCGAGACACCGTATGTCTCATGTCATTGTTATTTCGGTTCGAGACGCCGTACGCTCTCACCTGTTCCGAACTACGATTTGGCTTGATTCCCTCCTAGGGATACGTAGGAATCCTTTCTCCAAAGGTCCAGCCATCTGATCTCCCCAGATCATTGTCCAGCCCTCCGCCTTATCCCTCGCTGCTCATTGGGATTGGGTCTTATTTTATCGACAACCTCACTTCTTCCATAAGTGACGTTGCCGAGGGGCTCTGTAAGTACGCCAATCCAATTCGCGACCCTTTTTAGGTGCATTTTAATATGATAAAATTGCACTAGGGGCATTTTGGTAAATTCCTGGTCCATTCCGAGACTTCCGGAAACTTTTTATAAGTTTTTGAGAAGAAAGTGCGTTTAAGTCATTTTTATGTACAGAAGGACCTACAGGGAATTAATTGCTTTGGACCTTTAAGGAATTATCTCAGAATGTTCCAGAAGCAGCAATTTGGCGCCAGAAACAGTTATGGTCACATTGTGTCACGCGACAACATATGTTATCACGTGACAACTTGTGTCGTCACGCGACAACTTGAACCACAGAAATTGGTTGCAGGACGTCGGGCGACACAATGTTCCCATCATCTGCAGCTATAAATAAAGCCCTCTGCCTCTCATTTTTGGATCCCTTTTAAACTTCCCAAAGTCACTCTACCAAAATTCATTCAGAAACGTACCTCTCTCCTCCTTCCCTCCAAACATACACCAATTCCCTTCCAATTCAACCCTTCTCACTCAATTCCTTCATCTCTCATATACATCCTACCCAATTACCTTCATACTTCATAAACACCTTGAAAATCTCAATCCAGCACTCCATCCGTATCTAAACCTCCACTCCAGCAGCTGAATTGAAGACTCCTGCACCTAACTTGGTGTGGGAGTTGAGGACTACAAGGGTAACGATTCCCTCCATCTCTCTCTCTCATTTACTTGCTTCATTACAATTCCTTTCCCTCCACTTGGTAATCAGGCTCCATCCGCCTCAGATTATCAAGTGGCAACCTGAAATTACCCGGATCCGAGAGGCAGCGTGCTCGCGCCCCGGCATCTGGCATTATTTCGTTTGGAGGTGTCTCGCCGTTTGTTTTCGCATTTGTAGAGTCGCCACGCCGTTTTTATTAAGCCTAAAACATTGAAAAAGGGCATCAGTTTAAAGATAATTTTAAACTGTTTTTGTGTGATGAGATTTTGAGTTCGGAAGTCAGATGACTCCTCGAGAAGAGAATATTAGAATATTAGAGCTCACCCGAGTCGCCTCGTAAAACGAGTCTTTCGGATACCCCTAATATCCTTTAAAATGTTGTGTGTGTGTGTGTGTGCTTTTAAAAATGCATGCTGTGTCGGATGTCTATATTGTACACTACGTATTGAAATGTATTGAAATAGTAATGGAAGGAAGCCTTACCAATGTTGGTTCATGTCTGTCTTCCGCTGGGGAATAGTGTTTGAGGATGGAATAGTGTTCCGACACGGACCGGGATTGCTTTGGGAGGGGCCGGTTGTCTGCGGACAGAGTTTTGGTGTGAGTTGAGGTTGCAGGCTGCATTCGGGTAGAGGTTCGGCGTACGTGGGGATCGTCGGGATCACTCGGGCAGAGGTTCGGCGTGCATTGGAATCGTTGGCTGGATTCGGGCAGAGGTTCGGCGTGGTTTGGGATTGCCGGTTTGACTCGGAAAGAGCCGAGACACCGTGGAAAGACCAGGCAAGGCCTCGGAGTACCACGAGGGGCCTCAGAGTACCTCGAGAGTGCCTCGGGGTAGCGCGGGAGCGTCGCGGGAGCGCTCGGGGAGGCTTCGAAGCACCACAAGGGGGCTCGGAAGGCCTCGGAAGGATCCGAAAGGGGCCGGGAGTGCCTCGAGAGGACTTAGAGGGGAAGCCTGAAGGCTTAGGGAGGAAGAGAAAAGTGGGAGGTGTGTGAAAATGAGGAGGGGGAGCCCTCTCTTTATAGTAAAAATTTTCGTGCAAGAAGGTCCGTACGGACCTTCTAGGTAAACCAGAATCTTGGTTTTCCTCGATTTGAGGGAATATGTGATGATGGTGAATATTCTGTAATTATGGTGTCCCCTTGCAAGAAGGTCCGTACGGACCAACTAGGCTGCAATAAGGTCCGTACGGACCAACCATGTATGGGAGTGATGATTACTTCCGGGATTTGAGGGAATATAGTGGACTTTAAGGGGATTCAGTAATTATTAAAGCAAAGAGGTCCGTACGGACCATTATTGCTTTTCCAATTTCCTGAAAATTCCCAAAAGGTCCTTTTGTCCCTTTTTATCCCAGAAAGGCTCCTTCCTTGGTTTGGTTGGGGGTTTTGAGAGGGTTTTGAGTGCCAGAGGTCGTCGAGACTGCGTTGATGAGTCTGCGGTGCTTCCCGTGTGCTTGAAAGGGGGTGATCCAGATTGGGGTACTTACAGAAGCCCCTCGACGACGTCACTTATGAAAGAAGTGGGGTCGCCGATAAGATAAGGGTCCTAATCTGAATCGCGTGCTGGGAGAGGAAGTGATCGTGGAGGTCGGTGTGAGGACATGGTGGTGTCCTATTGTGTGACCGATTTAGGTCCGGCAAAGGCCGGACCTGTGATAGGATTCCTACGTATCCCACGCGGAAATCAAGCCTGATCGTAGTTCGGGTGTGGGGTGAGTGTTTTGTGAATGCGGGCGTGGTGGTGCCCTGAAGTGTCGTGTGACCGCCGAGGTCATTGGTAAGGACGTGGTGGTGTCCTGGGTGACCGCATAGGTCGATGGCTGGACCCTGTGATAGGATTCCTACGTATCCCTCACGGGAATCAAGCCTGGTCGTAGTTCAGAGGTCGCGAATCTGTGAGTGCGGGCGTGGTGGTGCCCTGAAGTATCGTGTGACCGCCGAGGTCAGTGGTAAGGACGTGGTGGTGTCCTAAGATGTGGTGACCGCCGAGGTCAATTGTGAGGACGTGGTGGTGTCCTGGGATGGAAATTTTACGATTTTCCTAATCGGGTGGTTTAAGGCCTTCCGGGCCGGAGATAGTGATTTGGGAGGTTTATACGGTCTTTCGGACCGAGTGATTTAAAGCCTTCCGGGCTGGAGGTAGTGATGGTGGAGGTTTATACGGTCTTTCAGACCGAGTGGTTTAAAGCCTTCCGGGCTGGAGGTAGTAGTTTGGCTGATTTATACAGTCTCCCGGACTGAGTGGTTTAAAGCCTTCCGGGCTGGAGATAGTGGTGGGGAAGGTTTATACGGTCTTCCGGACCGAGTGGTTTAAAGCCTTTCGGGCTGGAGATAGTGATGGGGGAGGTTTATACGGTCTTCCGGACCGAGTGGTTTAAAGCCTTCCGGGCTGGAGATAGTGATGGGGGAGGTTTATACGGTCTTAGGACCGAGTGGTTTAAAGCCTTCCTGGCCGGGAGGTAGTAGTTTGGCTAATTTATACGGTCTCCTGACCGAGTGGTTTAAAGCCTTCCGGGCCGTGGAGATAGTGATGGGGAGGTTTATACGGTCTTCGGACCGAGTGGTTTAAAGCCTTCCGGGCCGTGGAGATAGTGATGGGGGAGGTTTATACGGTCTTCCGGACCGAGTGGTTTAAAGCCTTCCGGGCTGGAGATAGTAGTTTGGCTGATTTATACAGTCTCCCGGACTGAGTGGTTTAAAGCCTTTCGGGCTGGAGATAGTATGAAGACTTGAGTCGTCTTCTGGTTGCAGTTTGCCATGCGTGAGGACTTTGAATCATCTTCTGGCTGCGGTTTGCCATGCGTGAGGACTTTGAATCGTCTTTCCGTGCGGTTTGCCATGCGTGAGGACTTTGAATCGTCTTCCGGCTGCGGTTTGCCATGCGTGAGGACTTTGAATCGTCTTAAGGCTGCGGTTTGCCATGCGTGAGGACATTGAATCGTCTTCTGGCTGCGGTTTGCCATGCGTGAGGACTTTGAATCGTCTTCTGGCTGCGGTTTTCCATGCGTGAGGACTTTGAATCGTCTTCTGGCTGTGGTTTGCCATGTGTGAGGACTTTGAATCGTCTTCTGGCTGCGGTTTGCCATGCGTGAGGACTTTGAATCGTCTTCTGGCTGCGGTTGTGGAGGCATGGCTGCCTTGTGCTTTGATTGCGAGAGGTGTGAATGCCTTGCGCTTTGCCTGCTGGGGAGAAGGTTGGACTTACGATGACTGCCGGTGTTCATCTGCTGGGGATATGTGGCCTTGTAGGGACCTTTTTTCTGCTGAGAAGGTGACGTCAGGCTTACTTTGATGGCCGGTGCTTGAGTTGCCGTTGAGCATTTTGGAGGCGTTTTGTGCCTTGAGATTTGTGCTAGGAGGTGTTGGCTCCTTCTTGCGCTTGTTTTGCCATTGAGTGGGCGAGGTTCGGGCTTACATTGACGGCCGGTGGTTGAATTGCCATTGAGTGGGCGAAGTTCGGGCTTACACTGACGACCGGTGGTTGAATTGCCGTTGATTGGGCGAAGTCCGGGCTTACACTGACGGCCGGTGCTGGGGATATGTAGTCTTGTACGGGTTGGCAAGAATTCCCTTTTTGACTTGCTGGGGAAGGAGCTCGGACTTACTTTGATGGCCGAAAAAGGCGAGGAGCATATAAGTTGATTTTCTTTGAAGGTGTCTCTACCCTAAGTGAGACTGATTTGGGGGTGTTTACCCTATGTTGAGACCTAGTTTAGGAGTATGACCCTAGGTTGAGACTATTCTAAGGCGTCTGGACCTAAGTTGAGTTTGATGGCGCATTTTGTGAGTCATGTAAGAACTTTTGCTTGTGGGAATTTTTTAGAAAGGCATCATGCCGTGCTGGGATTCCTCTTTTATGTAGCATTTATTACAGATATGTCTCGCATTTGAAGTTTATTGACATACCTTCGCTGTGTTTACCTGCAGGAGGAGGTGCTTGTGACCGAAGTCGCTGAAATGCTGAGGACGCTATGGCGCCTTTGTCTGAACTTGCAGTGAGGGCGAGGTGGTGCCTCTGTCTGAACTTACGATGAGGGCGAGGTGGCACCTCTGTCTGAACTTGCGGTGAGGGCGAGGTGTTGCCTCTGTCTGAACTTATGGTGAGGGCGAGGTGGTGCCTCTGTCTGAACTTGGTGAGATGTTTGAGGCCGTGGGGCGCCTCTGACCGAGTTGTTGAGGTGTTGAAGACGTGGGACGCCTGAGGTGCTGGATAAGGAGAGGAGGGATGGCTCGTCTTCTCTTTCCTTCTTCGTTCTTACTCCTACGGACTTCTTAGACTATCCGGTCGAGGAAGGTGCTGGGTTCACCGAGGATGATGAGGTGGCTGGCGGAGGCTTCGAGATGCAGGAGTCTTTACCAGGCGGTGGTGCCGATGGTTTAGAGTAGGAATCCCCCTTTTTTCTGTTTTGTTCACTATCTGCTTTTTCGTTGCAGGCGGGGTGCTATGAGATCTTCCGTTGCCGGCCGTGGGACTGGGAGGATGAGGCCATGTTCGGTTATCCCGCCATGATGTGCTGGGCTCATCCTTTGAGGAAGAGGAGGACGGGAGAGGGATAGTTTGGAGGGGTTTCCGCTGTATACTCGGACTCGGTATGATGAGGATGAGCCGGAGGGTGCCCCCTGGGTGATGCGGCAGTAGAGGCTTCTGCGGGGTCTTACTTGTGACTCCGTGTACTTGGGGGAGAGGTTATCTGGCAGTATGGCACAGGTGCGCCTCCTATGGCTTCGAGGGATCCGCCCTTCCATATGATGAGTCCTCTTGATATGGACGTGCTGGAGTATGAGAGGTACCGGTCCGGCGTGAGTGCCAAGGAGTTCGTCCTGGAGGGCGAGGAGTATGCGGCCTTGGTCAGGCAAAAGCTGAGGACGCCATAGGTGTTGGTGAGGGAAAGACAGACTGGCTCGTCACGTCCTTTAGATGTTGGTGCCTTACCTGGACTTCACGTATGTTCACGGGGATTCATCGAGGCGGAGGGTGTCGGTACCGTCCACGAGCGAGCTCCTGCCGCCTATCGGGTTGACAGGATGCGCCAAAGTGAGTGCCATGTGCTTACTCTTTTCCATCTTGGCATCGTTTCTGTTATTTTTCTCTTTTTGTTGGGTATGACTGTATCTATTTTCTTTGAGCGTTTCTTTGGTTGTTTGCTTGTGCGAGCCTCGGGGAGATCCTTTGACACGTTGACCCGCCGTTATGTGGCGATGCGGCCTTTTGCAAGGAAGTTCGCGGGAAGCCGTCTTGCGGAGTCTTCGAGGCACGCGGCGGCATTCTAGCCAGTGCCTTTGAGGAGGTCTGTGGATACTCCTTCTTCGAGGGCTGAGCCAGGGCCACAGCCGGAGGTGCCGGTTCGAGAACAACACGTCTTTGATGTGGGGACGTCTTCGGGGGCTTAGAGGCCGCAGACCCTTTATCACTTCTTTCCTCTGCCGGAGGCACAGGGTGAGGGTTCATCCTCGCATCCCTTCTTTGATCCTTTCACCGGGTTTTGACCCTTCAGAGTACTTTGAGTACCCGCACGAGGAGAAGTCTTTGTATCATGATGACGAGGATGTGACTGCCGAGTTTTTCGAGATGCTGGATTTCTCATTTGTGGAGGATGATGATGATGAGTCGGATTAGGGCTCTTTTGCTTTCCCTCTTTTTTTTTGTAGAGCAACAGACATTTTATACCTGTAATAAAACACTTATATTTGCACAACAAAGTATTTTATTTTAAGATGTAATGACGTATTTGTGATTCCCGGGATTAACCTAGGAATTGTTGCTAGCTTATTATTATTTTTGTGCATGTCGCATGAGCTGGGAATGCATTTGTGGTTAGTGGAGGCTGAGGAAGCTTTGGCAAGTTTTCTGAGCAGTTGGGGGCAAAGCAGCCTTGACAGTTTCATGAGCGGTGGCGGGAGTGATGTCTCCTGGACGTGTTCGCTTTGTGCTTGATAGCCACTCTTTTCGGGGTTGGCTACCTCAGGATATGTGACGGTGCTCTGTTGGATATGGCAGGCCATTGTCGGGCGGGCGAGGATATCATTCCTTTGGTTCCGGGGAAAACCTTCCACGGTGTGGATCGTCTGGTGATGAGAACCGATTCATGCGGGGGAAGCCCCTGCTTTGCTTGCATTATGGTCGCGAGAGAGGCTTCAAACCATACACGAGTCTCCAGGCGTCTCTTAGTCAGTGGACGTTTGCTTGGCGACCTCTTGTCTTGGACATGGATCAATACGCAGGAGAGATGGATGACACATCTTGGTATGCATCGGCTTATTTGGTGGGTTTCCCCCTTGGGGGATTGAGACTAGGAGGGCCCGAGAAGGTTCCTATGTTGTCGAGTTTCGTGTTTGCCTTGGTCCTCTTTCTATGTTCCGTTGCTTGTTTCTGGCGGTTCGGGATGAGGCGGGAGCCTTTCTTTGGCCGCAGGATGGCATTGCCAATGTGGAGGTAGCTTCTTTACTGCATGACGAGATCCCGATGCCTTTACGTATTTTACGAGGGTATGGAAGTATTCCGCTTTCCCTCATGTGGTGCTCCTTCGACGTCGGGAGAGTGTTGTGTTGACCACCGAATACATAGATGAGCAGCATGTCGGGCCGACCCAATTGGTTTTGGGGAGCAGGCGCAAAGCGGTTCTGGGGCAAGATTTCCATTTCAACTGCGACCTTAGGAGTGCAGAAGCTTGGGTTAACCCTCAGGGTGTCACGGGAGACGCTTTATTTGACTACGGGACTCGAGTTGACAAAGCCCATTTGGGGAGAGGTCCCCTTTTGCAGACTCGTAGGGAGGAGATCCGAGCCGAGGCACGGGTGAACGATGCTCTGAGAGCGACGGGTTCGTTTGACACGACTAGGAGGACTCCTGATCTCGGAATGAGAGAGACAGAACTCGCTCATGTGGAATGAAAGAATACTCGTTGGGGACGAGGGAAGAAAGAAAAGAGTGATGAAGGGCCAAATGCGAGTAGCATGGAATGACCTTCTGAAACACTGAGTATCCATTCATCGTCATTGCAGACACATTGATTGTTAAATGTTTTAAGTTGTCTCTTAGCATGTTGTGAATCGAGAGTAGACCGTGCTTGAACTCATCAAGAAGTGTTTTAACTGTGATGATTTGTGATTTACTTTTAAAGCTTTGTCGAGACGCAAAATCTCTTGCTTGCTTCTTGCCTGAGCCTTGGTGGCGTCAATTTTTGGAATTTTGTGTATTCCTTAGACCGAACTAACGAAGGCTGCCTACGTTCCCCTTGAGGGGCTCAGGTCTACGTAGTTCGACCCTCTTTTGTGGGAGAAATGACTCGTAATGTACACTTGCAAGGGCGTATTTATTTTTGAAAAGGTGGGAACGGTTCCCCTTTTGTGTGAATGCCTTATTTGATGTAGGCACAAAAGAAATGCTTTTGGGTTTGACTCTTTTGAGAGAGTATGAGTACTGAAAAGCTTGTAAAAAGTGTATGGAAGCCCTTGCTGACAGAAAATCAGTGTTTAGCTCTATTTTCCTATTTTGTAGAAAAAGAAGACTTGTCGAGACATTTGAAAACCTGATTTGTTCACAATGATCACTTGTTTGCTTAAAACCCTTTGTTGATGTTCAAGTTATTCAACAATTAAACCTGATATGCTTTGATTAATCACGAGGAGAAAGTCAATCGGTATCAAGGATCGAGTTGGTCTGGTGTGAAAGAAGGTTTGTATATAGGAGAGGTCATTGATGAGACCGGGTTTGTGGATTTGTATGTGTTTATGACCGGACCATTTCTGGTTGCCTACGTTCCCCTTGAGACAAGGAGCTCAGGTCGACGTAGTTCGGGGTCGAACCGTGTTTGGCTTTGGGGCCAGGGCATGAGTATTTGTGCGGCCTTTGGCGAAAATGCTCGGAAGGTTGAATGATGAGGCACGGGCCTTGAGGTGATTCCTTGACAAGTCGTATTTGACGGCAGTTTCAATGAATCCATTGCTTCTTGATCGCTGGCGCTGGGTCTTTGACCTCATTTATTTTTGTGAAGCTTCTGCTTGAGCTCTTTTTTTTGTAGCTTCTGCTTGAGCTTTTTGTAGCTTACGCTTGAGCTTCTTTTTTTTTTTGTAGCTTCGCTGAGCTTTTTTTTTGTAGCTTCGCTGAGCTCTTTTTTTTTTTTTTTTTTTTGAAGCATTTGAGGGCGAAGGCAAGCCCCTGCTTGAACTTTCTTGATGCGCACGAGGGCGAAGGCAAGCCCCTAGATTGTTGTCGACATGGGGTCAATCTTTTGATGCTGAGTGACCTTTTGTTGTCCTTTGATGTTCCTGCCGTCGTTGACTTGGTCAAGGTGATGGTGGGGACATGTTTTGGAAAGTGTATGGCTTGATGGAGGCCTTTGTGTGGGGTATGGTAAGGTGTATGGGGAGCTCTCGATTGACTTTCTAACACCAATTAATCAAAGCATTAATCATTTGTGGAATTACTTGTTGAGCAATGCAAGTGATCACATAGAACAAAACCATTTCATTAAATGTAATGTGGGGTGCAAAATAATGTCTCAAGTCTAGCAAGAAAAGAAAGAAAACTTGCGTATGGAAAATTGAAGACTTAATTACAATGTCGGAGGAGGACTTGATTGAATGAGAACAGTACTAGAACCTACGAGGTTTGACTGTATGATTCTTTTTGTGTTTTTTTTTTTAGAGTGTAGAAGGAGAAGAAGACTCGATATTCTTTGGGCGAAGTATCGACGGAGAATTCTCCGATTTGCGTCTCTGTAGGCCCTTCAGCAGTTCCCAAATTCATTTTGGTTAGAACATTCTCGGCAGCTTGGGCCCGATTTTCCTCTCGTTTGTCAACATGCTTAAAGATTTGTTTAATGCATTGTTCATTAATGTGTCTCAAGGCGTCTTTATCAAGTGAATCATTATTAAGCTTGTTTTGGTTAGTTAATTTATCATTTGTTAAAGTGGCAATGAGGATACTCGAAGGTCAAACTTTTATTCAAAGCATAGGGAAGCACATAATCTTTAGGCATAAGGCCGTCAGACGACTCGAGAGACTCAAACTTAGATACAATAGACTCGGGGTCTTTTATTTTCGAAGTTAGACTCTAGGAGACGGGGGGTTAGTCCAAGCTTCTCGTCCTATCTTTTCTTCTTGGGTTTGTGGGTCCGCGTTTGTGAAAGTCACGCCGTTTTTGACGCCATTTGCCACTTGCTCGGCTGTCTCGAACTGCCTTTTCTGCAGGGAAGGCTCGATCCATCCCTTGGTGTGCCCCGATTCCGGAAAGGATTGTTGGGGAATAACCGTTCTTGGATTCTTTCTCTCGAATTCTTCATTGCGGAAGCCCCAGGTTACGTCTTCACGTCCCCATTCATCACGGGAATTTGCAGAGGACTTATCCACCATGCTTACCTCCTCATTTCTAGGGAAAGGATTTCCGATCGTGTTAGGACCGCGGGGGCGTTCCAACTTTCCTTCTTCGATTATCCCCTGGACCACTTGCTTCAGCACGAAGCAATTGTCGGTGGTGTGACCGGGGTAGTTGTGGAAGGCGCAGTGCTTGATCATATCAATGTTGGTCTTGAGAGTCTTTGTTGGAAATTCTCGAGGGGTTTGAGAATGTTCCTCTTTATTAGTGTCTCGAGGACTTGGCTCAAGGGCATCCCGAGGTTATCGAAATCTTTAGGCTGTGGTAGGCGAGGAGGTTTGTTGCTTCGTTGGGGTGTGGTCCCCTTGTTCACCTCATTGTTCAAGGAACGGATTCCCGTTTGTATTGGGGCGCGGGGGCGTTCCAACTTTCCTTCTTCAATTAGTCCCAGTTTGCTTGTTTTTAGTATGACGCAATCGTCGGTGGTGTGGCCGTGGTAGTTGTGAAAAGCACACTGCTTGCTCATATCCATGTTCGGGTTAGGATTCCTCGGTTGATAATTCTCAAGGGGCTTGAGCATGTTCTGGTTTACCAATGCCTCGAACACTTGGCTTAGAGGCATTCCGAATTTGTCGAAGTGCTTGAACACGATGCGGTAGGGGAGGATTGTTATTTCTCGGGCGCTTGATCGCGGCTTTCTTGGACTCCATTACTGGATGTAGTGGAATTTGCTACAGGCGGCTTCCTTTCCTTTTACGGAGGTGGATCGGTTGACGGGATTTGAGGCCATGAAGCAGCTCGAGCGAATGTAGGTTGTCCGAA
The DNA here is from genome assembly GCA_022495995.1 of Adenophora triphylla var. japonica. Classification (NCBI taxonomy): domain Eukaryota; kingdom Viridiplantae; phylum Streptophyta; class Magnoliopsida; order Asterales; family Campanulaceae; genus Adenophora; species Adenophora triphylla. Next base: position 93,600 of record JAFEMH010001476.1, on the reverse strand, counting down.
GATATGGGTCGAAAAAGTTATGTGGGGGAAACCTGGTGAATTCTGGGCATATTGAGAGAAGGAAGTGAACACGGGAACATTTTGAATGTTATTTGGATTTGTTTAAGATGGTCATTGACTGCGTGATGATATTGAGCTTGCCGCGCGGTCGGGAAATTTGTTGTCTTTGCGGTTGACAGATCGGAGCCGCTTGACTGAGGCCTGAGTGGTGCTTTGAGCGGGAGTTGCTTTGCATTGCTGGGTTCCCGTAGCTTTGTGAAGGAGTGACCTGCTGATAGCTTTGGGAAACCGGGGGAACAGGCACTTCTTCGTCTTCTATGAGGACAGAGGTTCCCTCGGGTTGGGGAACCGCGACGATTCCGTGACGGCGCATGGCGTATTCAATCCAAGCCTGATGTTCTTCTTGGCGTTTTTCGAGAGCCTTGAAAGCTTGCCAAACTTCTTCCATCGTTTGGAAATTTCTCGGGGGCGGGGTTTCGTTTCCCTTACTGTTATTTGTTGATCCCGCCATGGGGGAATAGCGGAGTGTTCTGACCGTTGAACTGGAAGGGTTTTCGGACCTTGTGACGGCTCCTGGGTACTCTCAACCACTCTCGGTTCGCTGGAGGGGGTGACGGGTAAGGTTTAGACATGGAAAGGCCTTTTTTGGATAAAGGGGGAAAGCTCATGTGACATGCAGTTTCCGCTTTTTATTATTTTTATTTTTTTTTGTTTTAATTTACTTAAAACATGTTTTCTCAGAGTCCTATGTAGGTTGGAAAAGATTGCTCTTCTTTTTCGCAACTATGCTAGATCCTGGGTCAGTGGAGACCATCTGTGCGGCTATAAGCCCCTCGTTTTGCACTGTATTTCGACATCCCGGGGTGGGCGGCCCGGGCGAGGGTCCTATAGGGCAAGCGGTTTCCACCGGCCTAAAAGAAAAATCGAACCTAAGGACCGAGCCTGTCATGTTCGTTTTGATGCGTTAGCCATGTGAATAGTGAACCGAGCCGGCCATTGAGTCAAGATCAGGTCAAGAGTTCGGCATGACCTCTCTTTACCTTGCTTACGCAAGGGATCTGTGACGTTAGGCGTTGGCTGGGTCATATTGTCATGGCTGACGTATCAAAGGCGTGATGACATGGTGTCATGTGAGCATGGATGTATATCCGGGACGGAACATCGTGCAGGTGTAGCTTCGGAAATCAAGATCATGTCAAGATTTTAGCATGACTTTTCATCGCTTTGCTTGCGCAAGGGATCTTGAGTTCCGAGCCTTGACTCGAGAAAATGGCCGGCATGGTATATGTATCCGAGCCGTATGACATGGGCCAGGTAAAAACCAACCGAGTACGGGCCAGTGTGACTCAAGACTCAAACGTGCGGGGTTGACGCTTGGCTAGGATGGGATGTTTGGAATGATCCCGTGCGCATCCGAGAGGCCTGGGAAGACCAAACGGTGCAAGCGAGACCACTCCGGGTTAAGGGTTGTAGTGTGCGGTGTATCCGAGGCGGCGGTGCGCGTAGCGTGCGGTGTAACCGAGCGGCAGTGCGAGTAGTGTGCGGTGTAACCGAGGCAGCAGTGCGAGTAGTGTGCGGTCTCTAAAATTCTTTTTCTGAGTAAAACAGAAGTTTTTGAAGAATTTTAAATGTATGCACAGATGTATATTGATGCATTTTTTTTTGTATTTTTATTTTTTGTTGTAAATAAAAATAAAGCACGTGCACACACACAATAGTTAAAGAAAGGGATAAAATGAAAGTTTGACCCTCATCATTGTTTTAAAAATCTTTTGTTTTGTTTAAAAAGATTTTAAAACAAAAAGTCCCCAGCGGAGTCGCCAACTGAAATTACCCGGATCCGAGAGGCAGCGCGCTCGCGCCCCGGCATCTGGCATCATTTCGTTTGGAGGTGTCTCGTCGTTTGTTTTCGCATTTGTAGAGTCGCCACGCCGTTTTTATTAAGCCCAAAACATTAAAAAGGGCATCAGTTTAAAGATAATTTTAAACTGTTTTTGTGTGATGAGATTTTGAGTTCGGAGGTCAGATGACTCCTCGGGAAGAGAATATTAGAATATTAGAGCTCACCCGAATCGCCTCGTAAAACGAGTCTTTCGGATACCCCTAATATCCTTTAAAATGTTGTGTGTGTGTGTGTGTGTGTGTGTGCTTTTAAAAATGCATGCTGTGTCGGATGTCTACATTGTACACTACGTATTGAAATGTATTGAAATAGTAATGGAAAGAAGCCTTACCAATGTTGGTTCATGTACCCGTCTTCATTTGGGAATAGTGTTTGAGGATGGAATAGTGTTCCGGCACGGACCGGGATTGCTTCGGGAGGGGCCGGTTGTCTGCGGACAGAGTTTCGGTGTGAGTTGAGGTTGCAGGCTGCGTTCGGGCAGAGGTTCGGCGTGCGTGGGGATCGTCGAGATCACTCGGGCAGAGGTTCGGCGTGCATTGGAATCGTTGGCTGGATTCGGGCAGAGGTTCGGCGTGGTTTGGGATTGCCGGTTTGACTCGAAAAGAGCCGGGACACCGTGGAAAGACCAGGCAAGGCCTCGGAGTACCACGAGGGGCCTCAGAGTACCTCGAGAGTGCCTCAGGGCAGCGCGGGAGCGTCGCGGGAGCGCTCGGGGAGGCTTCGGAGCACCACAAGGGGGCTCGGAAGGCCTCGGAAGAATCCGAAAGGGGCCGGGAGTGCCTCGAGAGGACTTAGAGGGGAAGCCTGAAGGCTTAGGGAGGAAGAGAGAAGTGGGAGGTGTGTGAAAATGAGAAGGGGGAGCCCTCTATTTATAGTAAAAATTTTCTTGCAAGAAGGTCCGTACGGACCTTCTAGGTAAACCAGAATCTTGGTTTTCCTCGATTTGAGGGAATATGTGATGATGGTGAATATTCTGTAATTATGGTGTTCCCTTGCAAGAAGGTCCGTACGGACCAACTAGGCTGCAATAAAGTCCGTACGGACTAACCATGTATGGGAGTGATGATTACTTCCGGGATTTGAGGGAATATGGTGGACTTTAAGGGGATTCAGTAATTATTAAAGCAAAGAGGTCCGTACGGACCATTATTGCTTTTCCAATTTCCTGAAAATTCCCAAAAGGTCCTTTTGTCCCTTTTTATCCCAGAAAGGCTCCTTCCTTGGTTTGGCTGGGGGTTTTGAGAGGGTTTTGAGTGCCAGAGGTCGTCGAGACTGCGTTGATGAGTCTGCGGTGCTTCCCGTGTGCTTGAAAGGGGGTGATCCAGATTGGGGTACTTACACAACCGCCATCTCTCTGTTTAAATTGTTTTTACTTGATCCAATTGCATGTTCATGTTGTGATTTACTTGTAATTGCAATTTGGGTGTCAAGGGAGTGTGGATCTCCCATATCCACACTCCTTTGGTTGATCTGTCTTTGATTCGTGTTATTCTGAAGTGCCTTGGTATAATTGCTTGATCTGGTTTGGCATCTGATGAATCTATCTCTCAGTTGTAAGGTTCCTGCAGATGGTAAACATGTGTCACGCGACACACTTGGACATGAGGAGTCCTGTGTCACGCGACACATCGTACCCATCTGCAGGGACCATCCTTCAGTTGTAAGTTGTTCCATCTAGTTTGACTATCATTCCAAACAGAGTGTGGATCTTCAATATCCATACTCATTTGAAGTGATTGGATAGATCTGTGTCCTTTCTGTGCTTAATTTGTAAAACCTCTGCAAAGTGTATTGTAGTGTCATGCGACACAACTGACCCATCAGGTCCTGTGTCACGCGACACAACAAGCCTCTGCAGCAGGTTTAATTTCAGTTGTAACCTTCTCTTTCTCTTTGTAATATGGGATGTGGCCTCCCATGGATCAATGGCTCACAAGTTGTAATTCCCCTGTTGAGCAATAAAATAAAGCATTAAAATGCATTTTATACATATTTTTGTCTCACACATTTGCACACACGTTTGAATGAATTTGAATGTTGAACATAGAAAGACTCGTCTACGGACGAGGCGTGTTGGGTGAACTCTCGGTTCTTCCCAACACGTAACCTGACCCCCGAACCCATTTTCTCATTTTAAAAGGTTTTCAATGTTTCCTTAAAAACGGCGTGGCGACTCCCTATTTTTTCGGCGAGCGTTCATTCAATATGCATTACACCGATCCATATATGATATGGTATCGGAGCATAACATGTATGTTTGTGGAGAACCTCACTCATATTGAGGAGACTGGATACCGGTCGGCTGCCCCTGCCCTAGAGTTTATGGTAAGTTTTTACATTTTTCAAGTTATTATGTCTAGTTTTTTTTAACAAAACTTCAATTATTAACTTATGTCTCTCATACTTATATTTATTTTTGATATAAAAACAGGTGCAGACCCTTCAGCGCTTGCATGTTGACAATGAGGCGGATGAGCATCCCAGACAAGCTTCAATGCGGGCGACTATTACACACGGCCTCACGGGAGTTAGGGAGCACCAACGCCTTCAGTCTGCTGCAGCATCTCCCCCACTGGTAGATCGCGCACAGGGGGTAGAACAACCTTGATAGCATCGGGTTAGACATCGTGGAATGGCACAGCCACCACCCCAAATGGAGTTGCACGATGAGCCAGAGCCCGACCCCGAGCCCGAGCCTCAAGCGCAGACCCAGACCCAGGATGATGGACAATATGAATGGCAGTCAAAGTCACAGTGGGAGGATGGGGGTGGGGGAGTGGGGGTCGCTGGGGAAGTGGGAGTGGGGGTGGCTGGGGGAGTGGGAGTGGAGTGCCCAGCCAGACCCTTCCTCTGGATCCACTATGGGCTTCGGACTATATTCGAGTGGAAGTGGCTTTACGCTTCTTTCTTCTACACCACAAGCAGGGCTCCTCCCCTTCTCCGATCCGGCTGCGACTACCACTAGTGGGGTACAACTTACCCCTGCTCAACGGGAGGAGATGATTAGAAGAAGGTCTCCCAGCGGAATCCGACGAGTAAGTACACCCCGTCTTCTATGATAGGAGGTAGCGAGTTCAATTTTTTTATTTAGATGTAATGAAACTTTGTAGTATTAGTTTTTATTTAGATGTTTTTATTTGTAATAACTGAAACTATGATTTTTTTAGTTTTTATTTGGATATTTGCATTTTTTTACACCTTCTACACATTTATGTAGTGTGTTTTATGGTATATTGTACAGGTTTAGTGTTTTATAATATATTGGATATTGGAGATGTTGCATTGGATATGGGATTTTGTTTGGTTTGGTTGTTTGTTGTTTGCAGCAGGTTTTGGTTTGGTTGTTTGTTGTTTGCAGCAGGTTTTTTGTTTTGGTTTTGGTTTGGTTGTTTTGTTTGCAGCAGGTGTTTTTGTTTTGATATGGTTGTTTGCAGGTGGTTGCTGAAGATTGCTGCAGCTGTGGAATGAAGTTCAAGTGAACTCGCTACACGGTGTAGCGATTTCACTAAACTCGCTACACCGTGTAGCGAGTTTAGTGAAATCGCTACACCATGTAGCGAGTTCACATGAACTTGTTTTTGCCGTAGAGTTAGGGCGATCGCACTAACTTGGCCGTAGAGTTAGGGCGGTCGCACTAACTCCCCTGGCCTGGCCTAATTTCGTTTAATGCTTCATATTTTTTAACAACTGAACTTAGAACTTAAATAGGAACTAACTAACTATTTTTATAATAAGATTACAACATATTCTAATGAAACTGCAACTGAAACTAAAATTGGAACTAACTAACTGTTTTTTTTTAATTTTTACAACATTTTCTAATGAAACTGAAACTAAATAGGAACTAACTGTTATTTTGCCAAACATAAACTTTCATATTGAAAAATTCAACTCAAATATATATTACATTCATGTTTTCAAGTTTAATGACAATTACATAAAATGCATCAGAAACTGAATCCAATTCAAATCAAACATAAATTACATGAAAAATATTCTGCTACTCCCTAATGTTTGGGTATCTTCTATGATTGTGCCCTTCTTGATGGCATGATGAACACAGAGTCTTCCGTTTATCTGCTTGAAAGTCCATAGAATTACGGAAGCGTCTTGATCTAGGTCGTCCGGACTTCGCAGAACGTCGAAGTAGGGGATTAGGGAAAAAACTTGGCACCAAACCAACCACACCCCAATAGTCCTCATGCTCGATTGGTTCAAATGTCCCCTTCTATGTCTTGTAGTATTCCCCAATGTAGTAAAATCGAGAAACGAAATCTCGACCATCAAGATGTTGTGTAGAGCAACATGCAAGAAGATGGGAACAAGGCATGTGATAGGCAACCCATTTACCACATGTGCAGGTACGCTCATTAAGTCAGACAATATGGATATTTCCTCCGTGATCACCCTGACGTGCGGTTGTCACTTGATACACCTCCATTTCGTGATTTTTGAACCTCCTGACCTGATGTGTTGCCCCTTTCGGGTTTTTTTCAAGTAGTAGTAATGGACTTTCTAGTTGAATTGGTCTAGGGGATTGATGTTAGGGTTATTAGGATTACCTCTTAAGGCATTAAGTGAAAATCCATGCCTTACATGAAAGTATTCCACACAACGGTAGAAGGCAGTTTCAACAATTGCTGTGATTGGCATCCCACGGGCTCCTTTCATCTCACCATTGAAAACCTCGGACATGTTGGTAGTCATGATGCCATATCTGTAACCACCATCGTGTGCCAATGTCCATTTTCTGGCATCCAAATTCTGAAACCATGCAATTGCCTCGGGGTTAATTCCACGGATACTCTCTAAGATAGATTTCAATTTTCTATCTTGAGTTGCTCTACCCGCTCTCCAAAACAGATACTTCAACCCTTCCCCTCTATTCTTTTCCAAGAAGTTGCTTGCATATATCTCAAGAAAAATCGATGATGCACATTTGGCCACCACATATCTTCGGTTATAGTCTTAAGAATGCCTGATGACGGACATATATCAAACATACTTCACGACTCTTGATAATATGCTTGCAAAGCAGATATAAGAACCAACGCCAGTTCGTCCAGTTCTCCTTTTCAACAACGGCAAATGCAAGAGGAAGTATACTGTCCTGGGCATCAACACCCATGGCAATCAGTATTACCCCTTTATATCTACCATGCATAAATGTTCCATCCACAGAAATGACAGGCCGACAATGAGAGAAAGCTTCAATGCAAGGCCCAAATGCCTAGAATACCTGTCGAAACATGTGTAACTCACCAACAGGAGGAGGAGGATGAGAATACTCAACAATTGTGCTCGGGTTGTATTTTTGAATGGCTGCTAGGACGCGGGGTAACCTTATATAAATTTCCTCCCAATCTCCAAAAACCTCTGCAATGCCCTTCTGCTTTCCACATCATGCCTTCTTGTAGGTAATTACCTTTCCAAGGCTCTTAGAGAGGTGTGCAATAATGACTCAAACCTTGACATCTGAATCGGCCTTAATAAGACCAACAACTTCCTGACCAATAAACTTGACATCTAGGTTGGGGTGATCTTGACTTTCTCCAGAATATAAGCAGCAGTGAGGAGCCTTATACTTGGTTAGTTCCCAATAGCCAAACTTCTTCCCACTCACACGAACATAAAAATTGCGTGGCTAATTTTCAATAGACACTCAATTACCCATGTGTGAGGTGTGTTCTTTCTTACCCTGAACCTGCGATTGGGGTTATAAGGGGTTAGTTAGGGGTTAGGGTTTAGGGTTAGGGTTTAGGGGTATAAGGGGTTAACTTTTTAATAGTTTTCGTTAAGTTCTATAAGAAAGTTAACTTTTTTTTTTTAATTTTTTTTTTTTTTGGATAAAGAAGACTATTTTAGACTTTTGTTTACTACGTACATTTTTTGCAAAAAGTTATATAAAAAAAGTTGTGAATTTTGAAAGAAATAAAACTTAACTTTTTTTACACTAAAACATAACCCATACCATATACACTAAACCATAACTCATATCATATACCATATATATACCCAATACAGCAAACACCCATACTTTATACCCTAAATTATATACTCCATATCATATACACATACCATATACTCTAAATCATAACCCATATACATATATCCTAAACCTTAACCTATACCCTAAAACATAACTCATACCCTATACCCTAAATCATAACTCATGTCATATACCATATATATATCCAATACAGCAAACATCCATACTTTATACCCTAAACCATAACTCATGTCATATACCATATATATACATTTTTGTAAAAAAAAACACTAATTAACAAAGTCTATTAATTTTTAAAGAAATAAAAGTATATAATATAAAAACATTTACTTTTTTGATATTACGTATTATTACCAGTTATTATTAATATTATTATTAAGTATTATTATTAATTATATAATAATAATTATTAATATATTCAAAAGTTGGTCTTATAAAAAACTAGTTTTTTCTTAAGATAAGGAAAAACGTGTTTTCAAAATAAACGGTGGCAATTTTGTAATTATTGGCAACCATGTTCAAAATAAACGGTGGTATTTTCGTAATTAATGGTTCCCCCGTTTATGCCAGTGCCTGTTTAACAAACTGCCAGTGTGACAAAGTGCCAGTGCATATGTAACAAAGTGCCAGCGAAAAAAGTGCCAGTACCAGTTTAACAAAGTGCCAGTGTAAACCAGTGCGGCACTTTGTTAAACTGAAACTGGCACTTTTTACACGGGCACTTTTAAATACATGAACTGGCACTCTTCACACTGGCACTCTGTTACACTAACACTGGCACTTTGTTACACTAATATTTTTGCTGGCTCTCAAAAATACAAGCACTGGCATTCAAAAATACATGGACTGGCATTTGAAAACACATTTACTGGCACTCAAAAATGCATATACTGGCACTCAAAAACACCGATAATTATTTTTGCCGATATTCAAAAAAACATGAACCGGCATTCAAAAAACATGGATGGCATTCAAAATTACAAGAACTGGCATTCAAAAAATACATTGACACTCAGTTACACACTTACTGACACTCTATTATACACTAACTGGCACTCCAAAATACATGGACTGGCACTCCAAAACACATACACTGGCATCTAATTACCCAGTCCACCAATGCATCAAATTCTCAACCTGGTACTCAAATACTTATAAACTAGTATTCAACAACATATAATCTGGCACTTAAAAACTAATGCACTGGCATAGCATAGAAACAAAATCATCGAGATCTGCTGGAAGTCCACAATTATCACAAATCAACTTCACACTGTGTGTTTGTAAGTTGATGTGTGAACTTGGTGTTATTTTCTGATTTTTGAACTAATTTGGAGTGTTTATTAATCATATACAAGAGAGGGATTTCAGCAGTCATGTCGTCGGGGATGCGTGGCGGCAGCGGTGGTGGAGTTGCCGTTGTTGATCCCAGCAATCTGCATTTGAAGAAGGAGCTTACACAAATCAGGAAGGCGTCACGTGCTTTACGAGATCCTGGTACTACTTCTTCCTGGCGTTCGCCGCTTAGTTCTACTAGATCCACCACCGTTGTTGCTGCGGCCGCGGCTAGTTCATCCCCCTCCGTCAACTATTATTATCATCACTTTAGGAGTAACAGTAATTTACCTTTTGACGAAGGTTAGGTTAGGGAGGAGATCGGGCCGGCAATGGAGGGAGCGGTTGCTGCGTATAGAGAGAGAGACTCCGTTTCGTAAGGGAAAACACGTTTTTTCATAAGCTTAGAAAAAACGCGTTTTTTATAAGTTTTTGGCTATATTCAATTATTTAATTGAATAATTTACAATAGCATCATTATTAGTATTATTATTAAGTATTATTACTAATAATTTTTAAAGAAATAAAAGTATATAATATAAAAATATTTACTTTTTTGATATTATGTATTATTACTAGTTATTATTAATATTATTATTAAGCATTTTTATTAATTATATAATAATAATTATTAATAACTATTCAATTAAAGAAAATGGTTTGTTATGTGAATTATGAATCATTGGATTGAATTTTATGTTATGTGTTTAATGGTCAAGATGATGTTTGGTTTATTTTTAAAGAAATAAAAGTATACTAAGAATTTGACTCATCGATATATTTATTTTTATTTTTAATTGTTTAGATGGTATCCGACAACACACTCGTTTTTAGTTTAAACATACGGTAAATGCATTTCTATGTTGTTAAACGAGTAGTATGTGATAGCACATTTATCTTTAGTTTAAACATTTGAGATATTGATTTCTTAATTATAGTAAACATTGATAGATGAAGTTCTGTTTTTTATCATCAAATGTGAACAACTGGGATATGATGATTGTCCCAATTTTTATAAGGATTTATTACTAAATTATAATTATTTGATGTAGGTACTTGTTTGATTAGCATTAAAGATAGGGGTGGTCTTCCGTCCGTAAGAACAAGTGGATCCGTCTCATGCACGTGGGGTCTTAGCCTGATGGTTAGAGTTCATGGCTTCCAACCTGGAGGTCATGGGTTCGATTCCCCCACCAGTGGTTAGAGGGAATGACATTGCCCTCCCTAGCATAGCTAGGCGCCTCTGTGAAGTGCATCAAGGGGGGAGCGGTGAAATGTGTTGATCCCCTTCTTTTAAAAAGAGAAAAAAAAAAAAAAAAAGTGGATCCGTCTCATGTATGAGATGGGTCGATCCATGGGTGACAGCTCATGCCTTTAATATTATTTTTTCTGCTTTTCAGTTGTTTAGAAAAAGTAATAGTTACCATCTCTTACTGTAATGACTGTATACATATAAAGTAACATTGTTCATAAGTAAACGTAATACCTGTTTTAAAAAAACAAAAGCTCATTTTTATCCATTTTTTCAAATGTAATACAAACTATATGTATTACATTTGAAATGTAATAACTTATGTATATGAATGTAATAGTTTATACAAGTAAATGTAACACTTTGATAGATGAAATTGTAACATATTTCTATAGATAATGTAATACTTTTACATGTATCATGATAAATTTGAACTCATTGTAACTTATTGTTTGAAAACATATAGATATCTATACATATGTGTTACAATTATGTACAAATACTATTACATATAAATAACACGTTTGTTACATTTTAGTTATAATAAGTATTACTTTTGCCAAATGAAGAAAATATAGGGAAAAATATTATTACTTTTCTGTATACTCCCTCCGTCCCGCTAATATTAGCACACTTTCCTTTTTGGGCGTCCCACTAATATCCGCACACTCCCAAAAAGGAAACTTTATATTAATAAAATATTCACCCAATCCCACTCATTCTCTCTCCTACATTATTTTAATACTCACAACACCATTATAATTTATTACACCCTCCACTCATTCTCTCTCCACTCATTCTTTTACACTCACAACATTTTATTAAAATATCATATTCCTTAATTCCCGCGCAAACAGTGTTTGTGCTAATACTAATGGGACGGAGGGAGTATATGTATTACTTTAATGTATACAAACTATTACTTTATATGCATACAATTATTACATTATGTTATAGTAACTATTACTTTTCACAAACCGAAAAAAAAACAAAATATAAAAATTTAATTTTTTTTTTGGGCCTATGAGAGGCTGCCACGTGTTAGGGTCGGACCCATGAATTCTGGAGCAATTTTTTTTTTGGGCGGGTCATGGATCCGACTAGTCTCTTGGGCCTATGAGAGGCTGCCACGTGGCAGGGTCGCCCCCTGGGTCATGAAGCTGGTTCAATGGGCTGGATCATGGGTCAAAAATGTCCCGTCTCATTCATGAAACGGGTCATAGTGTTCTCACATAAGTTTTTGTCTTAAAGATAAATGGCGGTATCGAATTATTTTTTCAATTTCTATATATAATTTAAGATATTTTATTTTAAAGCTGCAAGGAAAAACAAGCGAGGGAAAGGAAAGAAGAGCTTGTGAACAGAATGCTTTTGCTGGAAGAAGCGCGCATAAGGCAGGGGGCACTGTTGTCCAAAAATATCAACGAGTTTTTGGTTAGTTTTGAAAATTTTTGTTCTTATTGTTGGTTATGATTTGAGTAAGAGACTTATCGGTAATAGCATCTTTCATAAAATATGCATCATTGAGATTCAATAATACGTGTTATGTGCATGCCAAAGTGATACAGGAGCCAGAGCGACCGCGCTCGTGGGGATGGCGGCCGCGCTAAAGGACATGTGGACGAGGTTTGGAGACTCTGAACAGGAGAGCGACCGCGCTCGTGGGGAGAGCGACCGCGCTCAAGACAATGAAAACCGGGTATCAGTTTCGGGAGAAGTGCGCGACCGCGCTAGGGGAGAGGATGACCGCGCTGACGACGATGAAGGCCAGACATAAGTTTCTGGAGAGTTGCGCGACCGCGCTGTGCCAAAGGGCGGTCGCGCTCGTGACGGGAAGATGAAGACTGATTGCGTTTTATTTACGGAAAACTGTTTAGTTTTGATATTTTATTATTTTTGGGAACTCTTTTATTTGCTGCCTAGGTAGGAGTATAAGTACTTAGTCTTCTTATTTTGGTAAACAACTTATTATTCTTGATTTTCAATTCAAAGAGATTTCTCTTTAATTTTCTGGTGGATTCCAGATCTGTGTTTAAGGATTCATTGCTTGTGAATTCTTGTGATTAGTGCACTAATCACGAAACCTATTGCTTCCGTGCTGCGTCAGTTGGTATCAGAGCAGGCCATATCCTGTCTTTTACATCATACTGAGGAATCATGGGAGATCAGGCTACCAAGGCTGATATCGAGGGGATTACTAACGCCATCGCTGCGTTGACTACACAGATCGCTGCGTTGGTTGCTGCTCAACAGTGTCATAATGGTAATCGAGACCGTAGGGGTGAAAGAGACAGGGAGGAACACGTTCACCGTCCGCAGAGGGTGGAGAACCGGGAAGAAGATGGATCCAGTTCGGAGGAAGAAATCGTTGAGGATGACGGAGAACAAGGTAACAATCAAAATCGCCATGATTATAGAATCAAGGCTGAAATCCCTCATTTTTATGGAACCATGGGCATAGAGGATTTTCTAGATTGGCAGACTAATGTCGATCGCTTCTTTGAGGTCATGGAGGTACCTGCTAATAAACAGGTGAAGATGGTAGCGATTCGCTTGAAGAGTACTGCTGCAGTATGGTGGGATAAACTGGTAGTGCAGAGGCGACGGCAAGGGAAGGAACCAGTTAGGACTTGGAGACGGATGAAGCAGTTGATCTCAGGGAGATTTTTGCCCGCAGATTATGAGCAGATTTTGTATAAGTTGTATCTCAATTGTGTACAAGGCAAAAGGACGGTTGATGAGTACACTACTGAGTTTCAGCGATACACGGCAAGGGTGGAGATTGACGAGTCTGAGGAACAAAAGGTTGCACGCTATATTAATGGCCTGAAGGCCTCAATACAGGACAAGATGGGTTTGCATCAAGTACGGAACTTGACGGATGCTTCTACTCTGGCCTTGAAAGCGGAGCTTATGGAAAAGTCGAGTACAAGGGTCTTTAATGCTCCTTTTCGTAAATGGAGTCCGCAAGGCGGTGCTGATGAAGGGTGTAACAAGGAGAAGGGGGTGACTAGCAGTTCAGCCGGGAACAGTTCAGCGGGAAACAGTGCGACAGGGAACCGTGTGGCAGCGAGCAACTCGACAGTAAACAAGGCGCCAGTACAGAAAACAGCTAATCCGTATGCCAAACCGAGGGGAGATAAGTGTTTTCGCTGTCAGGGATATGGTCATAGGTCCAACGTTTGCCCTAGTAGGGCAACTGCTGCATTTTTAGGGGAGGAAGACGAAGAGCAAGTAGAGGAGGAGAATGATGAGTATGAAGGGGCCGAGTTTGCGGAGGAGGAATCCGAGGAGCATGTGGGTTGTGATCTTCAACAGATGTTGTTATCTTCCAAGGATGAGGGACAGAGGAAGAACCTTTTTTGCGCATACTGCTCCGTTGCTAACAAGGTATGCAATTTAATTATTGATAATGGTTGCACTGAAAATTTAGTTTCGCAGAAATTAGTTGATTTCCTTGGGTTGAAAACTGAACCGCATGAGAAACCCTATGGCTTGGGGTGGGTGAATACGGGTTCCGAACTCAGGGTGTCACGTACTTGTAGGGTTCCCCTTTCTATCGGGAAACACTATAAGGAGGAAGTCGTTTGTGATGTGCTGAATATGGATGTGTGTCATGTGTTACTGGGTCGTCCATGGCAACATGATCATGATATTACTTATAGGGGCAGGGATAATGTGGTGATGTTCAACTGGAACAAGCACAAGATTGCTATAGCTCCTGTTTCACGGTTTGAAAACACTACTAGAAAAAGGCCGTTTACCGACGGAAATTTCCGTCGGTAATTCTACAAATCCGTCGCTAAATGGATATTACCGACGGAATTTGTCCGTCGGGTTCCGTCGGAAATAATTGGTTGGTAATACCGACGGACAAATTTCGCCGGTATTTCCGGCGGATTATCCGCCGGAAAATCTAAAATTCCGCCGGAAAACGTCCGTCGGAAATGAGTTACGCCGGCCGGTTAACCGGAGCATTCGCCGGAGGTTACCGATGGAATTATCCGTCGGAAATAAAAACCATTACCGACGGTTATAACCGTCGGAAATCATAATATTTACCGTCGGATATGTCCGTCGGAATATAAACCCTAAACTGACGGATATGTCCGTCGATATTTTGAGTATTATTTTTAATTTTTATTTTTCGACGGATATTTCCGCGGAAAAATAGAATTATTTATTTTTTGTATTAATTTACCGACGGAAATTTCCGTCGGTAATCTGGCAATTTAAAAAAAAATTGTTTTATTATTAAACCACCGTAAAAGGTTTGTAAACTGTTAACTGTTCAAACAACTGTTTTAAACAACTACAAACTACAAACACACACAAACAACCCAATTACAAACTACAAACACACACAAACAACCTGTTTCGCTTGTACATCAAATAAAATACATATGTTTGTCCAAATCAAGCGACAGGGAAAGGGGAAAGGGGAAACGGCCGGGGAAAGGGGAAAGGGGAAGGGAAAGGGGAAAGGGGAAACGGCCGGGGAAAGGGGGAAAGGGAAAAGGGAAAAGGGAAAGGGGAAAGGGGAAACGGGGAAAGGGGAAAAGGGAAGGGGAAACGGCCGGGGAAAGGCCGGGGAAAAAGGGAAAGGGAAAAAGAAACTACATATGTTTGTTTGTTTGTTTGTTTGTTTAATTACATGTCAATGAAAATTCATGTTTAACAACCACGAGCGCTGCCACTGCTGCTACCGCTACCACCACCATGCATGTATAAACCTATCAAGATATTAATTAAAAAACAATATATCAATATATATACAAATAAAAAGACAATAATAAAATGTAAACATTATATATATGACATTTACAATTAAATGATACTTACTGGCCACTGGGAGAGATAGATATTTCCATTTTTCCTTCCTCATTAATAATTGCGTCCAAATTAACCCGCTCGGATGGTTCACTATGTCCAAAACCAGAAGTAGATCCCCTCCCTCCCGTCCTTGGTGAAACAAGACGATGGACAAAATCCGCAACCTTCCCTCTCTTTGAACGATTGCCACCTCGACCCGACATATCTAAACTAGTATATTATATATGTAGACAGAAAATATTATCAAGTAGAACAAAATTTAAATATTACATAGTATGTAAAGAGTAACCAAGTAAACAAAACGTGGGTAACAGTTTGGACTTGGTGTCCTGTCAGCATTGCACTTCTTGCAGCTTTAAAATAGAAATGACAATATGAAAACAATAAATAATGGAGTTCACATGGACCAGTGGTTTCAGATAAGGTTGTTTTACTAAAAACAAAAAGAAGCAAAATAATGGAGTTCACTTGGACTGCTTGAATTTGAAATAATATTACAGTGATAAGTGATATAAAATGTAAACATTATATACAAAACATTATCTGAATTAAAACTAAACTGATTCATTCACTACAATCTTGATCACTATCACTACAAAATTCAATTTCTTCTTCACTAGTTTCCTCGTCGTCGTCTTCTTCCTCATCTTCATCATCGGACCCAGATATATACTCTTCTCCTTCCTCATCCTCCACATTGTCATCATCGATTTCATTGAAAGTGACTTCCTCCCCTAGTGGACGGGTGTTTTCGGCCATTAATGCTTCATCCTCCTCGACATTATCATTCAAGTCAATAATCAGAGGTATAGGCATTTCCTTTTCCTGATAACAATCATTTAATGATGAATCAATATTTGAAGTAGACGTTTTTGCACGCAATGGTATATCAAAAGTGCTTCTTGCTTTGGTTTTCCATACGGCCCACCATCCGCTAGACTCTCTTCGTCGACGGGGTAGGGGGTCATATACACTGTTGTGCTTGAGATGCAAGAATGAACACATCATCACCATTATGCCTAGAAGAATGCTTTAAGTCAACGAGATCAAAAGTGCCATGTTTTGTAATGCCTCGCTCAGCGTCCCGCCACTCACAATTGAAAAGAACTACAGAATTTCCAAGCAAGTACTCCAATTCAATAACTTCTTTCAATACGCCATAATAATCGAGATTTCCCTTGAGATTGACCCCGCTATTCCAAGTTGATTTCGTTTGGCCATATTCTTCGGTGTGGAATACGTAGCCATTGACAAAATATCCCTTATATACATTCACTCTTAAGGACGGACCGTGTGCTAATGCTTGTAATCTCGCAGCTTTTGCATCTCCAAGGTTGTTCAAAATCTAAATAAAAACACATAGATAGTAAAAAAACTCATAATTCAAATTCTATTAAAAACATTGAATTAATGAATTGGCATTTACATAATTATTAAACCGGGAGGGAAATTCGTTGTCTGTCCTTATTGAAATCAATTCGGGCGCAATGTCTCCGGCTGTTCTTCGAACATACGCATTCAAGGAGAACATAAAGTTGCTTAGTTCGTATTAAAGTTATTAGGATTAACATTACTTAGTAACGAATGAAGAATGCTTACTTCAAGTAGTCCTCGACCTCGGCACGGTTAAGGAGAATATAGAGTTTAGCCGCATCTAATTCTTTTTGCTTAGCATGCGCGTGCACTTTCTATTGCCAAGGAATCGACCGGGAGAAGAAAAAGCTGAAATTTTTCCATCGGGATCGGTGACTCCCCCATCATAATTGCGTCCCACTTTATTGAACCTTGTCTCGATATGCAGGTGAAAATATGTTGAAACAAACGACACAATTTCGTCGACAATCTTGATTCAGACATAGATGCCTCAACTTTTGCTCTATTGCTCATTTTCTTTTCAAACTCCCCAAAAATCGTTCAAATGGATACATCCATCTATATTGAACAGGTCCTCCAACTCTAGCTTCATAAGCTAGGTGAATTGGTAAATGCTCCATTGAATCAAAGAAAGATGGCGGAAATATCTTTTCAAGCTTGCATATTGTCACCACAATGCTCTCTTCGAGTCTTTTTATATCCTCAACACGAAGAGTCTTTGGAAGTCAATGCTCTGAAGAATTCACTCAATTCTGTTAGGGCAACCCATATTTCATTAGGGAGAATGTCTCTAAATGCAATGGGTAGCAACCTATCCAATAATACGTGACAATCATGACTTTTCAACCCATATACCGTCCCTTCTTCCACATTCACACAGGTTGCCAATATTAGATGCATACCCATCGGGAAGTTTCAAATCTTTCAACCACTTTGCAGAACACGTTGCTTATCCTCTCCTGTGAACAAAGGGCGCAATTTGGTTTAAAATCTTTTCCATTAACTTTAGTAATGTTCAGATCTTTACGATTGCAAATCGCTTCAAGGTCTAGCCGACCCTTGTCTGTGTCCTTCGTTGAGGCCTTAAAACCCATCACTGTATTGAAAATATTGTCAAACACATTTTTTTCAATATGCATGACATCAAGGTTATGTCTTATCAAGTTCGTCTTCCAATACGGTAACTCCCAAAATATACTCTTTTTAATCCAGTTATGGTCTTTACCAAATCCGTCTGGTCTATCCTTTGAAAACTTCTTTCCCCATCCGACATCAGACACCTCAGACACCTGCTCAAAAATATCCTCCCCACTCAGACGAGGAGGGGGGCCCCGTTGCTCAACTCTATTTTTGGTGAAAGCATTCCTCTGTTTACGAAATGGATGGTCACTAGGAAGAAACCGTCTGTGGCAATCAAACCAACACTGCTTCTTGTAATGCTGAAGTGTGAATGCATCTGTATTTTCCATACAATATGGACAGGCCAATCTCCCATGTGTGCTCCATCCCGACATCATACCATAGCGGGAAAGTCATTAATTGTCCACATCACTGCAGCCCTCATGTTAAAATTTTGCAACTTGAAAGCATACCATGTATGGACACCATCATTCCACAGTTGTTTGAGTTCATCCATCGAGGTCGAAGATACACATCAATGTTTTTGCACGGATTCGAAGGGCCGGGAATGAACAAACTCAAATACATATAAGGATCAGTCATACATAACCACAGGGGAAGATTATACACTGTGACTATAACAGGCCAACATGAATAAGATTTTGCCCCTGGTCCAAATGGAGAAAACCCATCTGTACATATCTGACCTTATGTTTCTAGGATCCGCGGCAAAATCGGGGTAAGTGGCATCAAAATGTTTCCATGCTTCACCGTCGAGAAGGATGAGTCATCACACCCTCTTCACGAGGACACTCTTTGTGCCAACGCATGGCTTACGAGCTTTCTTTCAATGCGTAAATTCGTTGCAACACAGGAATTAGCGGCATATAACGTAAGCTGCGCCCGAGGCACGTTTTTCTTGTGCTTGGCACTACCACGGCGTTGTGGCTTATACCTACTAAGTCCACATATTGAACATGTATCGAGGCCCTCATTTTCTTTATAAAAAAGCATGCACTAATTCTTGCAAGCATCAATTTTAACATACCCAAGACCGATCTGCCCCACCAACTTTTTCGTCTCATAAAAATTGTGAACCATATTATTTTCTTCGGGTAGCATCCGATGTCCCCATGACATTATACGATCGTAAGTATGCTGGCTCATATTTGTATCAGCCTTGATAGTTAGAAGCTCACTCACTTGCTCTAACACTGTAGCCTTTGCACCAGGATGAATTTTCTCATTTGCGAGTCCATTAAATCCATAAACTTCTTTGCAACGGGATTTGGTGCCTCTGTTGGATTAGGGTTCCAATCAAACTACGGGCCGGCCGCATTTCGAACCATATCATCCAAACCGAGACGGCTCCTCTTCATCAATCAAATGTTCAGGTTCCCTTGGCGGACCACTTGATACAGTAGGATGATTGCGAACACTTGTTTCAACCACATAACGCTCCCCGTGCGCTACCCATACCTTGTAACCATCAACAAACCCTGCCTCTAACACATGTTTCTTTACCCATCCAACACTCAGATATTTTCTATTCTTACACTTTTTACAAGGACACCTAATCTTATCACCACGCATGCACTGGGGATGCGCTCTAGCAAACTCCACGAAATGTTCTAAACCTTCTACGAATTGAGGTCTGACACCCCTTCTACCGGGATTACTACGATTATCCATCCAACTACGATCTTCTCCAGACATAATTAACTCCTGCATTTCATAATGTATTAACAGTTTAGATGTAATTAATGCATTACAATTCCCTAAATTTGGATTACAAACTTAAAAGCAACAAGACACGTTTCTTTAGGTTTAGAATTGGGGTTGGCTTCTATCGCACACATCTATCACATTTTTTTAATTATTAATATTTTGAATATTAATATTTAATTCTTTGTTGTAAAGTATATCATTCCCTATGATGAAAGGACAATTCATGTCCATTAGGTTTAGAATTGGGTTGGCTTCTATCCCATCCCGAAATACACGTATGAATTGCAAATATCACCTTGTCTACTTGCTTTATAATCGAAAATCAAGAAATTTTGGCAGCATAACCCCATGGTCTCCAAGTGCACGACGTAGACTAGGTCAATCAAACACTATCGATTAGAATCGACAGTGTGTAATCAACCATATATGTCTAGTATACACTCAGAGAACAATAGGATTAATGCAACCGAAATATCTCAACTATCGACTATTCAAGCAATTTTAATAGACAATGATGATATTTACAAATCATATAATCGTGCATTTCAAGACTGTCCACACAGACAATTTAAGAATCGATGACTACATGTTGACCTCAACATGATAAGTTAAAGATTCTTAAACGGGTTTCTAAGCTTTTGTGTTTCAACCGTCACAACGTCACGTCGTAACATTAATTTTTATTCATTACCGTAAAATGCATAATTTTACAATAATGAATTAACACACACATCTATCATAATATTTTGAATAATTTTAAATATTAATATTTAATTTTTGTTGTAAAGTATATCATTCCCTATGATGAAAGGACAATTCATGTCCATTAGGTTTAGAATTGGGTTGGCTTCTATCCCATCCCGAAATACACATATGAATTGCAAATATCACCTTGTCTACTTGCTTTATAATCGAAAATCAAGAAATTTCGGCAGCATAACCCCTTGGTCTCCAAGTGCACGACGTAGACTAGGTCAATCAAACACTATCGATTATAATCGACAGTGTAATCAACCATATATGTCTAGTATACACTCAGAAAACAATAGGATTAATGCAACCGAAATATCTCAACTATCGACTATTCAAGCAATTTTAATAGACAATGATGATATTTACAAAACATATAATCGTGCATTTCAAGACTGTCCACACGGACAATTTAAGAATCGATGACTACATGTTGACCTCAACATGATAAGTTAAAGATTCTTAAACGGGTTTCTAAGCTTTTGTGTTTCAACCGTCACAACGTCACGTCGTAACATTAATTTTTATTCATTACCGTAAAATGCATAATTTTACAATAATGAATTAACACACACATCTATCATATTTTTTAAATTATTAATATTGTGAATAATTTGAAATATTAATTCTTTATTGTAAAATTTGAAATTTTACAATGATGAATTAAATTAACATTTATAAACAAGATAAGAGTCGTTCTCATCCACAACTATCAAAACCCAATCTCATCTTAGACCAAGAAAGACAGAGCAAACAAGTTCATTGCCGTTTGAGTCAAGGATTTTCTGTTTAATAAGAGTTTTTACAGTTTCACTGTAAAAACTCTTATTAAACAGAAAATCCTTGACTCAAACGGCAATGAACTTGTTTGCTCTGTCTTCCTTGGTCAAAGAAGACGAATTTTGATAGCTGTGGGTGAAAAAGGCTCTCATCTTATTTATATTTTAAATAGAGTTGTACCTCAATCTATTTAAAGCCTAATTAACTACCAATTAGGTATAATGAAGAGCCACTTCCAAAACCCAGCTTGATAAACTAGTTAGAAAATGCAAACAACCTAAATCGGAGGACCAATCAAGCATCAAACATTCAAATATTTGAAAATTCACACAAATACCAATCAATAATCATGAACATTAGAATCAAAAACAAATTAGGGTTCTTACAAAATTTAACAAGATATCATTTTATATTTTTTTACAAAATTAAACCATATAAATCACTGCCGTCGGTCTCTATTAAGCAATATAGATGCAATCACAAATACTAGTTTATACGCACTGAACATATAATCTAAAAGGCTATTGTACAATATAACAAAACACCTTTTTTCTCACATTGAAAATATTGCAATTATCATTAACTAGGAATCACAAAGTTAATAAGCAATTAACTAAATTTGGAACATCCGAGATACAAATTCAGTTAACCAAATTCAGTTAACTTGAAAAAATAAAATAAAAAGGGACAAAATATCCTATATAAATTATTTTGATCCATTATGTTGTTTCAATGAAATCACAACACACTATATACGCGTCAAACACACATACAGTCAAGGTTGAAGGAGAAAAAAAGGTAATATTGTTTTGAAAATTAACGGTTTAACCGATGAGAGAGAGAGAGAAATCGAGTGAGAGAGAGAACGATTGAGAGAGAGAAAGCGAGAGAGAGAGAGATAACGTACCGGCGACGGCAACGGCGATGGACGGCAACAGCGGCGACGGCGTGTTCTTCTTGGCAATTACTGAGAGAGAGAGAGAGAGAAAGTGAGAGAGAGAAATCGAGTGAGAGAGAGAAAGCGATTGAGAGAGAGAAAGAAGACTTACCGGCGACGGCGAGGCTCGGCGGCGACGGCTTGGCGTTGGCGACGTTAGGGTTCGCGAACACTGAGGATCACTACCAGAAAAAGGTCATTTAGCGACGGAAATTTCCACCGCTAAAATTAAATTTCCGTCGCTAAAATAAATCACCGACGAAAATAAATCACCGACGAAAAAATTCCGTCGGTGGTCCGCCGCTACCAGCTCGTCGCAGTGCTCCGACGGGTCAATTTTCGCCGCTATTTTTTTCTTTTACCGACGGAATTTAATTCCAGGTGAATTAATGGTTTCACACGGAAACTTCATTGCTATATTAATTTAATTTAATTAAATTTTCATTTCAGCGGCGGAAATTTCCGTCGCTGTAATAAAAATTAATTTAATTAAATTAATTTCAGCGGCGGAAATTTCCGTCGCTGAAATTATTTAATTTTAATTTAAATTTTATTACAGCGACGGAAGTTTCCGCCGCTGAAATCAAAAATTAAATAAAAATTAAATGATTATAGCGGCGGAAATTCCGTCGCTGAAATTAATTTAATTAAATTAATTTTTATTACAGCGACGGAAAATTCCGGCGTGAAATTAATTTATTTAATTAATTTTTATTTCGACATTAATTTCGGCGACGGAAAATTCCGTCGGCTGATTACGAAATAAATTTAAAAAAATAATTTAAAATATCAATAAATCAAAATTTTTTGTACACGATATAACATTTCAATTTATAAAACTAAAACTATAAAAACTAAAATTCAAATATCGGCCGTACCAAATAAAAACTAAATACCACCGTACCAATTCGGGAGGGGAGAGGGGAGAGGGGGAGGGGGAGAGGGGGAGGGGAGAGGGGGAGAGGGTGGAGCGGGGGAGACACTACTACATTTCGACCTAATGTAACGCATCTAACGCATCTAATGTAACGCCACGAGCTAATGTAACGCATCTAATGCAACGCCAGAGCTAATGTAACGCATCTAATGCAACGCCAGAGCTAATGTAACGGCTAATGCAACGCCAGAGCTAATGTAACACATCTAATGCAACGCTAGAGCTAATGTAACGCATCTAATGCAACGCCAGAGCTAATGTAACGAGTCTAATGCAACGCCAAAATCCTAATGTAACGCCTAAATTACTAATGCAACGCCAAAATCCTATAACCTATACCCTATACCCTACACTATACCCTATAACCTATATCCTATATGCTATACCCTATACCCTATACACTATACCCTATACCCTATACACTGTACCCTATACTCTATACCCTATGCCCTATACACTATACCCTATAACCTATATCTTATACCCTATATCCTATATCCTATACCCTATACCCTATACACTATACCCTATACACTATACCCTATACCCTATACCATATACCATATACCCTATATCATATATCCTATACCCTATACCCTATACCATATACACTATACCCTATACCCTATACACTATATCCTATACCCTATATCCTATACCCTATACCCTATGCCCTATAAACTATACCCTATAGGGTATAGGGCATATGGTATAGGGTATACGCTATAGGGTATATGGTATACCCTATAGGGTATAGGGTATAGGATATACCCTATAGGATATAGGGTATATGGTATAGGGTATAAGGTATAGGGCATATGGTATACCCTATAGGGTATAGGGTATAGGGTATACCCTATAGGGTATAGGGTATAAGGTATAGGGCATATGGTATAGGGTATACCCTATAGGGTATAGGGTATACCCTATAGGGTATAGGGTATACCCTATATGATATAGGGTATATGATATATGGTATAGGGTAAGTTATAGGACATAGGACATATGGTATAGGGTATACCCTATAGGGTATAGGGTATAAGGTATAGAGCATAAGGCATATGGTATAGGGTATACCCTATAGGATTTAGGGTATACTCTATAAGGTATAGGGTATAGGGTATAGGGTATACCCTATAGGTTATAGAGTATAAGGTATATGACATATGGTATAGGGTATACCCTATAGGGTATACCCTATATCCTTATACCCTATAGGGTAAACCCTGTACCCTATAGGGTATACCCTATACCCTTATTTTATTTAAATTTATTTTTGAATTGAGATAAATATTTTAGACATTTTTTGGTAAGGAAGTTTTTTTAAAAAAAATTATATAAAATAAGTTAGAAATTAACTAAATATTTCTATCAATTATTACTTAGGTATATTAATATTTCTTAGAAGTTTAAATTATTAAATTAATGGGTATACCCTATATAGGATATATGGTATACCCTATAGGGTATAGGGTATATGGTATAAGGTATAGGGCATACTCCCTCCGTCCCGCTAATATTAGCACAAACACTGTTTGCGCGGGAATTAAGGAATATGATATTTTAATAAAATGTTGTGAGTGTAAAAGAATGAGTGGAGAGAGAATGAGTGGAGGGTGTAATAAATTATAATGGTGTTGTGAGTATTAAAATAATGTAGGAGAGAGAATGAGTAGGGTTGGGTGAATATTTTATTAATATAAAGTTTCTTTTTTGGGAGTGTGCGGATATTAGCGGGACGCCCAAAAAGGAAAGTGTGCTAATATTAGCGGGACGGAGGGAGTATGATATAGGGTATATAGTATAAAAAAATTTATGAATTTTGAAAAAAAATTAAACTTAACTTTTTTTTAACCAAAATTTCCATTTTATTATTTTTTGGTTCCCACTTTTTTTTCCCTCCACACAAAAAGGAACGAAAAGTTGAATTCTCTTCCATCCTTCTCATCTCCCGCTTCCCCCAAAATAAATTCTGTACCTCATAAACCAAACACACGCACACACACACACAGTCCCAACCCAAAAGCCAAATCTATCTATGGCGAATTACATCAAAACGCCGTTTTCTCCCCCACCGCCAAGGAAGAAGGGAAGAAGAGATCATCAATGGCTACAACAAAGAAACGTCATTTGCCGCCATATCCTTCGAGTGATTCACTCCCAATTCCAACGCTAGCCCGCCTCCTTCTTCACGCTCATAGGGATCGACATGCTTTCTCACATCACTCGCCAACTTGGGGTAAGCTTTCTTTACTTGAGATTTTCTGATTTGAGTCTTGATTTGAGCGCGATTTGTCTAGAACTAGGGTTTCGAATTCGGGGATTTTTCTAGGGTTTCAAAATCTTCCCTTAATTGATGACAATTTAATGAAATCTATGTCGTTTAAACTATGGGTAAATGATTTATCATGCTCAATTTGCTTCAAGAGAATAGACAGATGCATTTATGCACAATATACATTTTGATGTAATTTTGTTTGTAAGTTGCATACATGAGCTGTGTTTACCGGTTGCTTTTTGAAGTATCGTGATTGAGGCTATTCTACAGACTTAGGTAATCAATAATAAATTCCTCTTTTGTTTGTAAGTTGCATACATGAGCTGTGTTTACAGGTTCCTTCCATAAGTTAATTTTGCAGATGTTATGTGACCCACCCTTGATGGAATAAATAATTAAAACAATTGTAGGAGATTCACTTACGATTATTAACCATCAGACTTACACCTACCACCCCCAAAATGTGCCATTGAAGTTTTTGCTGTTGCACTTGAAGATATTAGCTATGATACACTATAAATAATACTCAATCTTTAGTTATTTAAACAACAATCTTCAACTCATTGGATGTTGTCAGGCACCACCACAATGGGCGATGGGAGGCAAGAATTGGACGTGCTCGCGGTAACAAGTATTTGTACTTGGGAACATACAGTACGGAATCTCTATCCCTCTTCCTCTTATTTACATTTATTAAACACCTCTAACTTTATTTATTTTTGAGCTTGTAAAAGCAAATATGTTTAATACGAAACTATCCCCCCACATGGTTCATATGTGAGCCAAGTGCAGCAAATTGAATAAACCCAACAGAAAAATGGGTGATGTTGTTTTGTTTAACATTGCACCGGAATGGGTCTTGGAAACTTATATGGGACTTATTGATCTGATTTTAGTTTTCCTAACTAATATCTAGTTTAAACAACACTTTTTGGCCCAAATTATAAGCTGTGGGGAATTCTAATACTTGTAATGGGTGGTTTAAAAGCAGGTGGCTAGCTAGTGGATTCCCTGCTTAAAAAGCCTTTCAATAAGAAACTAACTTATTATGGTCATCATATTTAATCTACCACCTGCACTATTGCACATGTATTTGCAACATTCCCGACTCCCGAGACCATGCCCCTCAACTAAATTAAAAAGTCTAAACAAGTATCTTGTCAAATTAAATATAAGTGGGGAGATGAATTTATTTCGATTCATATGACCCCTATTGCTGCCATTCTATGGATGAAATTGAGGGGAAATCCATTCTTTGAATTCCGAATGTTCCTGATGTTTTGTTTTTCGGGTAATCTTCTTTATCGAGAGGCCAGAGCGTCTCTTATAATACTGGATTTATCGCAGACATTGTATTTACCATGTTACGGAGACTACATTATTTTTGTTTATATTGAGGATATAGTCCAAGTACAATTGTTATACCTTGTTAGATACTGAAGGTGAAATTGTTCGAGACTGCAGCATCAGTATTGAGTTTCTTGTACTCTGCATATTGTTACTGATAATTGTTAACGAGAAATATTGTAGGGTTAGTGGTAGTTGATCATTGGTTTCACCTTCTTGGAACTGTGTCGTGTAGTTTCATGAACCATCAGCATCGCCCTGGTATGGTTCTAAACCTAATATTCTTGGCAATCACACTTAATTATGGAGACTATTTGAGGGATAACTGTTACTTATTTAGGATATAAGATCATTATGAAGTGCTCTTTGACTACTTGCTGCTTTTAGATCAACATGATTTTACTTTATTTGAGTGCACTCTGAATATCGGGATTAATATATGCTAGTGATTCTTAGCAAATTGTGGGGTTTATATCTAGCAGCCAATGACAATATTATGTAATTTGGATAGTGTTTTCTTGCTTTAGTCTATCATCTCTTTTGAGACTTCATGTATGCTATTTTCTCTATTCTAGGTTGATCATTTAAACAATTATGGATGTTAAAATCAGTTTAGGCCTCTTCCTCTCCGTCTTGTATATCATGACTGCTAGCAGTATTATTCTTTCTGGTATTCACCTGGGATGATGTTTCTGATTTGAATCAATTTTTTTTGGTGGTCTTGCTACATTGTGTTTTCTTGCTTTAGTCTATCAACTCTGTTTGTTCCTTTAGAATCTCCGACATGGTGGAGGCTTTACAATCCACAAGAACTGACAGGATGACTCACTCTATATATAGTTAAAGTTTACAGCCATGTTTTGTTGTTCTAATTAGTTGTATTTTCACTTGCAGGTTCATAGTTAACATTGGAAGCATTACAATCCAACATGGTGGAGGCTTTGTTTTGTTGGTGCATCTTTTGGTGTTTGTAATTACTATGTGTCGATGACACAAAACTTGTTATGTACTTTTGCCACGGAACTTATCTACTTTTCTTTGTTATGTTAAAAACTTTTTAGGTTTTTACCACTTATATTATGTAATTAGTATGTGTCGATGACACGTTGTCATGCATGTGTACATATATATATATATATATATATATATATATTATCTTTTGGGAATGAAGTTTGTCAATACATGTTAATTATCATGTAAATTAATTTTTTATATAATATTTTTTTATTATTTAATTGTATATATATTACTATTAGTAATCAATATTAATACATAACAACAGCCGTTACATTAGGTGTGCATCTGCTTTTTGGCGTTACATTAGGTATTCAACTACTTTTTAAATTGGTGTTGCATTAGGCACTCATCTACTTTTTGGCGTTGCATTAGGTGTTCATATAGTTTTAAAATTGGCGTTGCATCAGGTATTCACCTAATGCAACGCCAAAGCTCTGGCGTTACATTAGCTTACTATGTCGTTGCATTAGACCTAATGCAACGCAAGAGAATGCAACGGCCATTTGGCGTTACATTAGGCCTAATGTAACGGTTTTTGGGCCCTAATGCAACGAAAATTGGCGTTACATTAGGTTAGAAATGTAGTAGTGAGAGGCGGGGAGGGGCTCCCGCGGGTACCAAATGTCTCAAATGTTTACAAACAAGTATAAATTAATACAAAAATGTCTAAAAAAATCCACTTAATCTGACACTGGGGGAGACTGGAAATTACCACAGGAGTCTGGCAGAGATGAGCCATCAACAACGCCAATTGTCTTTGAGTCTCTGCATGTTGTCTTTGAATCTCGCATGACGTCGATCGTTCTCCTCCTGCATCTGCGTCTGAGCGCCAAAGCATCCGCAAGCTTTGCCGCTCGCGTTTCTCCTCCTCAGCCTTGACCTCAGTGTCGACCCTCGGATCATGAAACGTGGTGGGCAACATTTCGCCGATGGCGGTCGCGTCGACGGGCATTGCCGCCCGTAATCCCCATCCCCTAACACTCGGGCTCCTCTCCTTGAATGTCCACGAGAGGTGACCTCGTGCCAAATATCGAGCACGAAGGGGACGGGCTCGCCGGGAGGCGTTCCTTCCGGAAACAACGGCGGCTTGATATGCGGCTGTCAAAATAAAACAAACAATTATAATCATATACACAATGTAAGGTACATAAATAAATTTACATATTCAAAATCAAGTCATTTAATGATAGTTTACTTACAAAGGCATTAGCGAGATCGATCGTCGACCCATTGCGGAGGTTGATCGGGCGCTGTAGAATTCCGAATATGGGTGCTAGCGTAAACATCCACAAAGCGATATTCGGACCAAACTCCCTTTCCTATAAATAAAATAAGCGAGATTATTACTTTGAAATTGTATAAATGCAACATTTAAGCGATTTAAAAGCATGCATACACTACATTTACACTAAAACTATGGATTTCATAGCATCGACATGGCTCCCAGCTAACATACGTACATAAACCTATTTAAAAGCATCCATACACTACTACATTTAAATTAACATACATACCATGCGGTCGTGATGCTCGGCGGCCGTGAGCGTTCCGTGTGGTATGCATCGCCGCCGACCCACAGGAGCCTGCTCTATTGGCCTTGGCCTGTTCGGATATAGCCTTCGCCGCATCCGACCCCAATATTCGCAAAATTGACGAAACACCTCATCGGTCATAAAAGTAGGACACAAGGGCTGTTCTCCCGCCGCGAGCCGAGTAGTATAATAATTTTTCTTCGTGGTACCTATAAAAAATATGAATATCTCGTAAACATATAATGATAACATTATAAAATTAAAAGAGTATAATCATTGTTAATTAAACTAATTAAGGATAGATAAATATGTTACAAATAAAATCCTTAAATAGCTTGTGAGCCTGCTCATCGAAAACATATCTAGTCGTCGCCTCGCTGATGTCTGGCGCCCAATAATATTTAGCCTACAACATATAATGATAACATTACAAAACTAAAAGAGTATAATCATTATTAATTATAACATTTTAATAACAAACTAACATTTAAGTTTTAAATAAAAACCATTAACACATTACCTTAAACTCATCCCACGCATCGTCCTTACGCCTCTGTGGCAATTTTTTCCAGTTGGGCCAAAACTCGGTCATTTTTCGAGACCGCCGGTATTGCCCGACCTTAGTCCTGTGGTGGGGTATCCACCTACAAACTGCCAAGTATATTTATACAATAACATTTTAACTTAAATAATGAATTATATATAAAGCAAAAAGGAACCAACTTATATCAAATTAATGAAGAGTTACTTCTTGGTCATAAAGTGATGATATCCAGGACAAATATCCTCCCTCGGAATCGACGGTAGCTCGAGTACCGGCCCCAGAGGTGGACCTAGTACTCTGCGTGAAGGGTCGACATCATCGCACGGATCGGGACGATTGCGTCCCAGTAATCAATGTGTAAATGGGCTTAGTCTTCTTACCCTTGCCCTTTCTACTAGAACTCATATCTGTATTACAGTAAAAATATTAAAATATACAACTTTAACAATAGGAAACAATATATTCACAATACATCTAAAACTTTAAAGTTCTAATAATCTAAAGCATTCACAATACATATAAAACTTTAAACTATTAATAATATAAAGCATTCACAATACATATAAAACTTTAAAGTTCTAATAATCTAAAGCATTCACAATATATATAAAACGACGGATATTAAAAATAATCTAAAGCATTCACAATACATATGAAACTTTAAAGTTCTAATAATCTAAAGCATTCACAATACATATAAAACTTTAAAGTTCTAATAATCTAAAGCATTCACAATACAATTTTAAACTTTAAACTATTATTAATCTTCGTCCCCATCATCATCACTGGACTCGAATTACTACAAAACTCGAGTTCTTCATCTTCGTCTTCGGACTACGATGAATCAAACTCGGTTCCTCTTCCTCTTCCTCTTCCTCTTCCTCTTCCTCTTCCTCTCGATTCATCAATATCAATGTGCGCGAGATGACCTGAACGAGGCGGGAGTTGGCAAATTCACTTGGTAAGATATCCTCCTCGGGTTCATCAACATTTTGAGGAATATGAGTGACATCATCTAATGGATGATTAGGCGATGAAACGTTAGGTGGCAGCGGCATTTCATCCTCTTGATAGGGTGTTTCTAATGACGACTCTGTAGTTGTCGACGAGGGTAGGTTGTCAATCATGCTCCTAGCCTTGGTCATCCAACGACCCGCCATCCGTCGGGTCGCGGACGAGGGTAGGGAGTCATGTATACTGTTGTGCTTGAGATGCTAAGATTAAGACGTCGTCGCCATTATGTACGGACGAGTCCTTTACATCGACGAGGTCAAATATGGCGTGCTTCTTAACACCTCGCACAGACATCCCGCCAATCACAATTGAACAAGACAACACCTTGTTTCTACCCAAATACTCCACCTCGACTACTTCTTTCGGGAAGCCATAATAATCATTCCCTATAAGCTTCACACCGCTATTCCATGTCAATTTAGAGCCCCGTAAGCTTTGGTATGAAACACATAGCCATTCACGAAATAACCGTTGTATAAATGAACGTTCGAGTACGGAGATGATGCTAAATGTCTGAACCTCGCGGCTTTGGCATCACTCGGATGTTCAGCTATCTATAAGACAATATTGTAACCAATTTAATACAATTTTGAGATTGAATGTTTAAAGAAGTGTATAGAATAAATTTGAATGAAACGAAATATTTACATATTTCCTTAGCCAGGTTGGAAATTCTCTTTCTGTCCTAGTTGCGATGAGTTACGAAGATAAATCCTGAGCTAAATCTTCAAACATTGCAATAGGGTTAAACAAGGCATTTCATATGCAGGTAATTAAACATGCATAATTTAATCGACGAGGCGTAAACATAACATCAATGACTTACTTGATATATTCCCCAACCTCGTCGCAGTTAAGAAGAACATACATTTCGACCGCGGCAAACTCTTTAGCGGTTAACGTACGCGTACCAACCCGTTTGCCGAGCAACCAACCAGGGGATGAAAATACAGAGATGTTTCCCTTAGACGGAAAACCACCATCGTAATTGCGGCCAACCCTAGTCAATCTCGTATCAACATCAGGAGGAAAATATGTTCCGACAAAGGCAACAATCTCATCTATGATAACGGCCTACGAAATTGAGGCCTCGACCATGGCCCTATTGCTCATCTTCCTTTTCAATTGGCCTAGATACCTAAAAGTCATTCGTAGATTAAAACATAAATAATGTTAAAGAAGGTATATTGTTAACGCTCAAATTATTTAGAAATAGAATAAATTCAATTACCTCTCAAATGAATACATCCATACGTATTGAGCTGGACCACCGACTCTAGCTTCGTATGCCAATTGGACCGGTAAATGCTCCATAGAATCAAAGAATGAAGGAGGAAATATCTTCTCAAGTTTGCACAAAGTCACTACGATGCTCTCCTCAAGATTTTTCATGTGATCAACACGCGGTGTGGTCGATGTTAACGCTCGGAAAAACTCGCTTAACTCTGTTAACGCCACCCGAGATATTGTCGGGCAAGCGACCCCGAGAGAAATCGGAAGTAGCCTATCCGGCCAAAACGTGGCAATCGTGACCCTTCAAACCCTGCACTTTCCCCTCCTCTACATTGACACAATTACCAATGTTAGATGCGTAACCATCTGGAAGCCTTAAATCCTTGAGCCATTTCAGGAGGAGGAGCTTCTTTTCCTTTTTAAGCACGTATTGAGCCATCGGTCTAAGCTGGTTTACCATTGACGTATACCAAGTCTAAGGCCGGCCGCTTACAGATTTCCTTAAGGCCCTTTCGAGCTTTTTCGTTGTCTTTAGTTGTTCTCTTGAAATCCATCAACGTGTTAAAAACATTCTCGAATACATTCTTCTTAATGTGCATCACGTCAAGGTTATGTCGAATGAGATTTGTTTTCCAGTATGGCGGCTCCCAAAATATACTCCTCTTGATCCGAGTTATGGGTAGTCCCAAACCCTTGTATTTTGGTCTTCGAAAACTTTTTCCCCCACCGAGGATCGGGCAATCTAGATACCTCCTCATAGACCGTGTCACCACTTAAACGAATCGGGGCCTCATCATGGTCAATCTTGTTCTTTTTAAACGCATTCTTGGGTCTGAATGGGTGGTCCTCCGGAAGAAATTGTCTATGGCAATCGAACCAACATGGTTTTCCGAGTGCGTGAGCGTGAAAGACTTTGTGTCACTCATACAATACGGACGGGCCAACTTCCCGTGGGTGCTCCAACCCGATAACATCCCATATGCGGGAAGTCATTGCTGTCCACATCAACGCAGCCTTCATGCTTGAAATTCTCTAGCTTGAAAGCATCCCACGTTTCGACCCCATCCTCCCAAAGCTGCTTCAATTCGTCCATCAAAGGTCGGAGATAGACGTCAATGTTCCTCCCGAGTGTTTGGGTGGGGATGAATAACGACAAGAACATGTAGGGATCACTCATACACAACCAGGGCGGAAGATTGTAGACGGTGGCTATAACCGGCCAACAAGAGTAAGATTTTGCCCCGGACCAAACGGATTGAAACCATCGGAAGCGAGATGCATAACCGTATATTTCTTGCTTCGGACGCAAATTCGGGATAAGTCTCATCAAAGTGTTTCCATGCCTCCCCATCTTTGGGATGAATCAACACACCCTCTTCACGCAAACTTTCCTTATGCCAACGCATTGCCTCTGCGGTAGATTTAGACGCGTAGAGGCATTGCGATCTTGGAATCAACGGCATGTAACGCATGGCTTGCTTATGTGGTCTGTTTTTATTGTGTTTTGAACTCCCCTCCGATTTGGCTTATATC
Organism: Adenophora triphylla var. japonica; assembly: GCA_022495995.1. Taxonomy (NCBI): domain Eukaryota; kingdom Viridiplantae; phylum Streptophyta; class Magnoliopsida; order Asterales; family Campanulaceae; genus Adenophora; species Adenophora triphylla. Next base: position 60,144 of record JAFEMH010001476.1, on the reverse strand, counting down.
TACTTTGTCCGCAAATTGAACACTCTGTCTTACGTGAATCTTCCTTGTAGAATAGCATGCGATCATTCTTACACGCATCAATCTTTTCATAACATAGCCCAATCTCGTCAACCAACTTCTTTGTCTCATAAAAGTTTGTAACCATCTTATTCTCTTTCGGCAACATCCGCTTAATTGCTTTCATGATACGATTATAAGCGGGTGGCTAATATTGCAATCGGCCTTTATGTTAAGGAGCTCGGCCACGGCCTCCAACACACGATCTCGCAACTGGATAGACCTTCTCTTTTGCGAGTCCATAGCATCAATAAATTTCTTGGGCTGCGGGGTTGGTTCTTCTTTGTTGGTTCTCGACCAATCGAAGGAAGGACCATTTGCATCCCTAACCATATCTTCCATATTCAAAGGTGGTTCTTCATTGTCTGAATAATAGGTTCGGGTTCGGGAGGTACATGAATATTCTCGGGGGATTATTCGCAACATTTGTGCTCAATCTCGGCTCACCATGACGGGTCCACCGTTTGTACCCAACTTCAAACCCGTTACGCAAAAGATGTTTACGAGTCTCGATCAAGCTTAGATACTTGACATTACAACACTTGTCGCATGGACACCTAATCTTACCATCCTTATCCATGTGACCGGTTTTATTTAATTGAGCAAATTCAACAAACCCCTTCAACCCTCTATAAAACTCGGGATTGATACCGCGTTGATTCGGCAACTTCCGCTTATACATCCAACTACGATCATCGTTAACGAGACATCACTCCTGCATTGCAATCCATATATTATACGTACACTCAATTTAATCGACGGATAAAACAAAATTGGGATGTTAATAATTATTGGATTTCATAATATATTAACAGATTTAGAAGTAATTAACGTATTATCATTCCCTAAATTTGAATTACAAACTTAAAAGCAACACGGATCTTCTTAAAATAAATATAAAGCTTCTAACTCATATTTAACAATATATTAACGAGGTCTTCTTAAAGTGTCTAGGAACTCGTTCCTGCTCCCGAACTCGAATCTCTACTCTTCCTCCGCCTCGGTCCACAGGAGGTCTTTGGTCTAGGTATGTTGAAAAAGTCGGTCGGACCTCGTCTGGCTCGGGTATCGTGTGAGCGAGGTGGATCAATCGGTCCCGGTAGCTCTCTCTTGCTCTTTCTGCCTCAAGGCCTCCCTGCGAGCTATCACTTCGGGATCATTTCTCAAAGCAGCTCTCAGAATCTCCCGTCTTCATAATCTGCTTTGCAATGTCGCGGTGATTTCATCGGGGTTGCTCTTGGCCTCCATGCCTCTTAATGTCATTTGGAAGAATAGTCTGCCCCAAAATACTCTCGGCATCGAGCCTCTTTCATCAGCTGTACGGGACCTTGCAGCTCCTCGTACCATGTCGGATACTCGGTGGTCGAGAAATGTGCTACCTCTAGTCGACGGAGTAGTGGTCGTATCGGAAGAAAGCCCTCTAGAAATGCTACGCAAGAAATGTGTAGTGAGGCTCGGTCATAATCATCGGCATTGTATTAGTCGTCAAGCTTGCTCTCTCAAAGTCCGAATGGTCTGCCGCGGGTATCCGTACTTACTGCTCACTAGAGATGGAATGCAAAAGGATGATACATGTAGTCCGGAAGTCGGACAATAATCGGCCGTCCTGAATATCTCTCATGATACACCCAATCCCCATGCCGGAATCCGATAGTACAGGTTTACGGTCTCATATCGGGCCAAGGCCAACCTCCTATGCCAACTCTCAGTAGCGGCATCCCTCAATATCCTGCTTGTCCGGTCACCCAAGGTAATGCCGTCTACCCCTGCGCAGTGGCGAGATCAAGCGAAATCTCTCATACGGCCCACAATGATAGTAATGTCTGGGCCTGCCTGACCCATGTACTCGGATCCTCAGGCTAATCTATCAATGCCGTGGTATGTCTCCGCTAGCAGCAAAGTGGAATGATGTCCATCGCTCCTGTCCAGTTGAATATGTCGGATGTCAACTCCTCGATCACCTCTCGGAGCTGATGATCTCTGGCGTAGCCGGACACACTCCGATGTAGCCGCGAAGTAGTGCGCGGAGCAGGAATGAGCAACATGAATATATCTAAGGAAGTGGATAGATCAACGGTCAGGTGATCCGACTCAATCTGGCTATATGAGTCAAGTCTATGAATCTATCGTCAACGACAATGCACGATACCCGATCTGCTTGAAAATCCCAAGAATTCGAGATAGTTGCTCCGTGGCGATCGTCTGTCTCGAGGAAATGCCACGGTCCTCGGCTCGCCACACCGATCGGTGCTCGAAAATCCTCCATCGTTGGCATCGGATCGTTGTACGATAGGGTGAACACATGTCGCTCAGAATCCCAAAAGCACGAAGCAGCTCGGAGCAGCTCCCAATCAATCTTCCAATCTTTTAGAGACCAGATGCATGGCATGCTATACCTCCTGTCAATAAGTTTCCGGTGTTGTTTTTGGTGAAAGCGCGTGAGTTCAAGAATGTCTTGTTGAAATTGATACTCTCGGGAAACAATTTCTCCATTGTAATGCTCCATGCTGCCTTAAATTGGGGCTGCTGGGACTTTTTACCTATTAATATTGTGAATAATTGTATCAACAAATCTTGAGCTCTAGTTCAAACTAAACTAAAGGATAATGGTGTTCCTACCTAACCACCTACTCTGTCCTTTAAGTGCATGTTTGATAAACCTATCCCATTCCGAAATGCATGATTATATGAAATGCAAATATCACTTTGCCTACTTGCTTTATAATCAAAAATAAAAAAATTTCGACTTTTGCATAGACCTAAATTATTACTATTGTGAATAATTTTAAATATTAATATTTAATTTTTTGTTGTAAAATATATAATTTTACAATGATGAATTAAATTAACATTTATAAACAAAATGAGAGTCGTTATCATCCACAACTATCAAAACCCTATTTCAGCTTAGACCAAGAAAGATAGATCCGACGCTATAATTAATATTTAGCGGCGGAATATTCCGTCGCTGATAAATCCGACGCTAAACTATACGTACGCTCACCTGGATCGATGACATGTCACTCTCACCGACGGAAATTTCCGCCGCTGATTTTAAATTCAGCGACGGAAATTTCCGCCGCTATTATTAATAAATATAATTGTTTTTATTATATTTTTGAAAAAATAAATAAATCATAAATATTTATTAATTTTAATTTAATAAATATCATTATTTTTATTTATATAAAAATAAATAAATTTTAAACCCTAAACTATAATGCCCTATATACTATACACTATTGTGTCAAAACTTGATTTACCTGAACTATACGTACGCTCAGTTGTTAGGTAATGTCTATGTAAGTCTCCCTCCTACATGTCAAGGAGAAGTAATATGTGTGTTCTATCTCCTTTTATCAATGGAGAGCTATTAATGTGATAACTACTATTGTGTCAAAACTTGATTTACCTGATTTTTGTTTTTGTCCTTTAAATTTTTAGCACAAATAATATAAGGGTTCAGGGGTATAGTTGAAATTAAAATAAAATTTTTCGTTTTGGGTTGTTAAAATAAGAAATAAAAATTTGATTTGATTTTATGTATCAAAAAAGTTCAAAACAAATAATTAAGTATAATTTTTTAAAGTCTAGCAAAATGGTACTGTAAATAGTGATTTTTAAAGTCTATAATGATATCTCCCTGTGGAAAATTTGAAAAGTAATATGAATACTTAAAAATTTAAGGGAAGACAGAAAAACAAGGATTAATAATTAAAGTATACACTATACACTATACCCTATACACTATACCCTATACACTATACCCTATACCCTATACCCTATACCCTATACACTATACCCTATACCCTATACCCTATACCCTATACCCTATACACTATACCCTATACCCTATACCCTATATCCTATACCCTATACCCTATACACTATACCCTATACCCTATACCCTATACACTATACCCTATACCACTATACCCTATACCCTATATGCCACATACCCTATACCACATACCTATACCACATACCTATACCTATACCCTATACACTATACCCTATACCACTATACCCTATACCACACATACCTATACACTATACCACATACCTACCCACATGCCTATACCCATGCCTACCACTATACCCTATACCACATACCTATACCACATACACTATACCCTATACCCTATGCCCTATACCCTATACCCACATACCTATACTTATACCTATACATGCCTATACCATACCTATACCCTATACCACACATACCACATACCCTATACCCACAATGCCTATGCCACCCTATACCCTATACCCTATACCCTATACACTATACCACTATGCCACTATGCCACCCTATACCCTATACCCCTATACACTATACCCTTACCACATACCCTATACCCTTATACACTATACCTTATACCCTATACCCTATACCCTATACCCTATACCCACCCCTACCCTATACACATATATATACACTATACCACATACCACATACCCTATACATACCACATACCTTATACCCTATATGCCCTATACCCACATACACTATACACATACCACATACACATACCCTATACCACATACCTACACATGCTATACCCTATACACATACCTTTATACCACACTACCACTATACCCTATACCACATACCCTATACACATACCCTATACACTATACACTATAGGGGTTGGGGTTAGGGTTTAGGGTTAGGGTTTAGGGTTAGGGGGTTTAGGGTTTAGGGTTAGGGTTTAGGGTTTAGGGTTAGGGGTTTTAGGGTTAGGGTAGGGAGTTAGGGTTAGGGGTTAGGGTTTTAGGGTTTAGGGTTTAGGGTTTAGGGTTTAGGGTTTTAGGGTTTAGGGTTTTTTTTTTTTTTTTGGAAGAACCAGGACGACACCTGGGAACATTTAATGATGAAAGAAAATATTACATCAGTGAACGGTAATTAAAATACCTAACTCTAAAACCAACATAATTATAAGCTAAACCAATATATCCCATAGTGTCCCAAACAATGTTGTAGCACGACACCATGCATTCCAAATGCCAAACAGCCAACCCAAGAGAACCCAAGCCCGATCCAAGAGAACCCAAAACAACACCTCCAAAAGCTGGCCCAACCCGCCCACGAGGCCCAAAAGCCCAGACTAGTCCGCATAGGGAGCGGACGCTCCAAAAGAGTGGGAGCGGACGCTCCATACAAACAGAAACTCCAAGTTGAAAATACAACCTGTTGCACGGCCGAGTCCTCAATTGAGCATGGCCATGCACAAACAAATTTTCGCATGTGGCCACAAAAGGACCAAATCTGCAGCAACCAAACATTAAGTAATGCCATAATCTGCTCCAAATTCAGAAAATTTACACGTACGAACATCATCCACTACCGCAAGAAATTCAGTTGCACCTGCATGCTGAAAAACTGAACCATGAAGAGCACACCAATTTAACACAGCTCTGCATAAAATTTGTAAACCACCAGCAAGGCATTGCACAACCAAAACACCAGCAAAACTGATTTTCCAATGCAATAAAACCCATAGAAACAACCATTAATACCCAGAAAAACTGCTCCATTTCAACTACGAAACGAGTAAATGCCCATCTCATCAAATCTCAATGCCTTAATCACATCCCCCGGCAAAGCAAAAACCATATTAAACCTCATATGTTGACGATGATCATGAGCACTCGCTGCAAGCCTATCCGCCACACCATTTGCCTCCCTTAAAACGTGTCTAATACCGAAACCACCCATTAAACTTCTGCACTCCCGAAGCTCATAAGTGTAACGCCATGGGCCCGAAAACTGACCTCTCAATATTCCCACTGCCACCAACGAATCAGACTCCACCTGAACCGAAGATAACTGAAGATCCCGACATAGCTTCAAACCATCACGGAGTGCAAAAATCTCCGCCTGCATGTTTGTGCCCATCCCATAGAAATTAGAAAAAGCACAGATGAAACCACCCTTCCAATCTCTAATCACCCCTCCTCCCGAACACTCTCCATGAACCGAAGAACCATCCGTGTTGAGCGTATAACTATAATCACACGAAGATTCCCATCTCAATGTTCGACTCCTCCTAATCTTCACCTCAGCTACCCTTAAACCCATACTGACCAAAATAATACAATTTGCAGCTGTAGTTTTGACCTTGGGAACCATAAATGAACACATATCCATTAAATCATTCTTAACCCCATCAATAATGGCCCCGCACTCCATCTGTTTGCCATCAAAAATCATTTTACATCGCGCCTTCCATAACCCCCAGCAAACAAACATCATTATTCCCATTTGAACTAGCCCTATTTGAGCTCTTTTGGATTGTCCCCCACACCAAACCTCCCATAAATGTTAGAAATTAGTATAGTGAAAACCAAACCCAAAGAAAGATGACCAATGCTGCCACAGGGAAATAGCCATGGTCGACTGAAGAAATAAATGCTCCCTAGTCTCCCTGTAACCACCAGATTGACAGCATACACAACGGAAAGGAATGCTAAACCCCCTTTCCTCCAACCGAGCATCCACCGGAAGGCCATTGTGCATAAGCCTCCACCAGAATCCACTAACCTTAGTGGGAATATGCTTATGCCAAATCTTAACACCCCAATCCACCAACGGGCTGCGAATCCTATTATGCTCCCACCAAGCTGCAGATTCAAAAGCCCCAGACCGAGTCAAAGTACATGATATCGTATCAACCTCATTCTCATCAATAGACACCCTCCTTATGTTATCATGCAAATGAATCGGAATGTGAGGAAGCAACTCATCTAACACCATCAGCCCATTACGAACTAGCAAACCATGATCGATCGGACGAGGACCCCCAAGCCGCTCACCACACCAATTATCCACCCAAAAGCTGATGTCTCCTTTACCAACAATCCATCTACTACAATCCTCAATCTGTGGCAGAAAACTAGCTGCTGCTTTCCAAACATGAGAACTGGATTCCGAGGCATTCCACCCATACTTCTCACGAATGAAAGTAGACCATAGAGAATTACCATAAACAGCCGCCCAAGCCAATTTGGCCAGCATCAAATCATTAACCTCCTTTAAAGATCTAACCCCCAAACCACCTTCCTGAAATGGCTTGCATACCTCCTTCCATGCCACCCATTGCGGATGTTTCTCACCCCCATTACTCCATAGGAAATTAGCCATAATACCCTCTAAATTCCTTATCACACTCTTAGGAACCTTTAAAACTCCCATGGAATATATTGGAATGCTAGAAAGAACAGATTTCAATAACGTTAGCTTACCTCCAAAAGATAAAAGACGAGCTTTCCATCCGTTAACTCTCTTCATAACCTTAGCCTCCAGGGTTTAGGGTTTAGGGTTTAGGGTTTAGGGTTTAGGGTTTAGGGGTTAGGGTTTAGGGTTTAGGGTTTAGGGTTTAGGGTTTAGGGTTTAGGGTTTAGGGTTTAGGGTTTAGGGTTTAGGGTTTAGGGTTAGGGTTTAGGGTTTAGGGTTTAGGGTTTAGGGTTTAGGGTTTAGGGTTTAGGGTTTAGGGTTTAGGGTTTAGGGTTTAGGGTTAGGGGTTAGGGGATATAAGAATTGCAAGGGTTCTTGTATCTATTCCCAAATTGGTAAATTGCATACACCGTGCATGTCATCATCTACATCGTAAGCTTCAATGTTGACATCGTGAAGGGTTGTCTCCTCGCACTCATCAAGCTCCATATCTGTCATCTGCGATGAAGGCTTAGGAGGCAGCACACCCTCTAGGGCCTTGCATTGTTCGGAAGTCAAGGAATCTGGGAAGTCGACCGAGAAGTGGATGTATAATTTGCCCCTCATGAATGGTCTTTGGTACATTGGCATCCCTTCGTCATTTAATTATTGCCTTGAATTGATCTGGCTTAACAACTTCTCCAGGTTGGGATTTGATGAGGAGCTGCCTGTTATCTAGATGAGTCAAGATAAATTGGAAGCCACATAATGCCTCAGTAAGGGTCAACGCGTGCTCAACAAATATGTCATCACCCTTTCGCTTGAATTTTGGGTGCTCTTTCTGTTGTAGTACAAAGACTATGTCTCCAGTAAGAGTGTCAGGAGCTTCATCGGCTTCTCCTGGGAATGTAATTTTCTGTCCATTTTGCATACCCTTCTCCACAACCACTTCCAAGACCTTCTTCTCCTGTACAACCTTTTCGCCCTTGCATTATGGGCAGCGGTCCTTATCATTGATAGGGTATATGGTATAGGGTATAGGGTGTAGGGTATAGGGTATAGGGTATAGGGTGTAGGGTGTAGGGTATAGGGTATAGGGTATAGGGTATAGGGTATACTCCCTCCGTCCCATGTGATTACAAACCATTTTTCCGGGCACATTAATTAAGAAATATTATTAAGATAATGAAAATGTGTGGTAGGAAATGAAGAGAGAGAATGAGTGGAGTTAGTTGAATAAATTGTGTGGTAGGAAATGAAGAGGGAGAGAATGAGTGGGTGGGGTAGGGTGAATATAAAATAATAAATTTATTTCCATTTTGGACAGTTTGTATTCACGTGGGACGGATCAAAAAGGAAATAAGTTTGTATTCACGTGGAACGGAGGGAGTAGAGTATAGTGTATAGGGTATAGGGTATAGGGTATAGGGTGTAGGGTATAGTGTATATTATATAGGGTATTAGGTTTAGGGTTTAGAATTTATTTATTTTTTTAAAAATAATATTTATTGACTCATATTTATTTTTTTGAGAGTAATTTAAAATAACTTTCATATTTTATATAAATAAAAATAATGGCATTATAAAATTAAAATTAATAAATATTTATGATTTATTTATTTTTTCAAAAATATCATAAATATTTATGATATTTTAATGTTTTTTAGTTTGTTATTTTGTTAATTAGTTCAAAAAATAAACAAAAATTACATTTTATTATCAGCAACGGAATATTTCCGTCGCTGATAAATAAAAAAATATTAAATTATCAGCGGCGGAAATATTCTGTCGGTGTTTAATAAAAAAAAAAAAACATTTAATTTCACCGTCGGAATTTTTCCGACGCTAATAAATTAAAAAAAATTAATTATTTAGCGTCGGAAATATTCCGTCGGTGTAATATTTCAAAAAGAAAAATAAAAAATATTTTAATTTCACCGTCAGAATATTTCCGACGCTGATAAATAAAAAAATAAAAAAATGATATATTTTCACCGGCGGAATAATTCCGTCGCTGATAAAGATTTAGCGGCGGAATATTCCGTCGGTAAATCAACCGCCAAATTAGCGGCTGAAATAAACGAATATTCGAGGAATATTCATTTTAGCGGCGGAATTTAGCGGCGGAATTAAATTTCGTCGCTAAATTTGACGCCAAAATAATTCCGACGCTAAAGCCTATATTCCGCCGCTATTTAGCGACGAAATCTGTCCGTCGCTGATAATTCCGTCGCTAAATGACCTGTTTCTGGTAGTGGATGGAACGGAGGAGTGTAATAAAAATGAGACGTAATTAAAAATGGGGAAGGCACGCTATATATATATGGATTTGTTACCGACGGACAGAGTCCGACGGTAATACCGACGGACTATGTCCGCCGGTTTTACCGACGGATATACCGACGGAACTTACTCAATTACCGACAGACAAAACGAAATTTTAAAAAATTTAATTCCCGGTAAATTAAAATAAATTTCCGTCGGTAAATGAAAATTTTCCGTCTGTATTACCGACGGACTTCGTCCGTCGGTAAAAGTCCGTCGGTAATGCCCCTGATTCTAGTAGTGAAAGCAGGTTGAGAAGGATAAGCCGGTGTTGATGCTTATTCAGAATGAGAAGGATCTTACTGCAGCTATTGAGGAGTCGGAGTATTTTTGCCCTATAATCATTAAGGGGTTGTTGAGTTCTGTCAGTGTGGAGATTGGGTTGCCAAGGGAGATTAAAGAACTACTTGCAGATTTTCAGGAGTTACTATCCGATGACTTGCCAAATGATCTGCCACCTATGAGGGACATTCAGCACCAGATTGATTTGATTCCGGGAGCTAGCTTGCCAAACCTCCAGCATTACCGCATGAGTCCCAAGGAGAATGAGATTCTTCGAGAGCAGATAGAAGATTTGTTGCGGAAGGGGTTTATTAGAGAGAGCATGAGCCCGTGTGCAGTACCTGTTCTGCTTGTGCCGAAGAAGGGTAATCAGTGACGTATGTGTGTGGACAGCCGTGCCATCAACAAAATTACCATCAAGTATCGATTTCCCATTCCCCGTTTGGAAGACATGCTTGATGAGTTATCCGGTTCGAAGGTGTTCACAAAACTGGATTTGCGCAGCGGGTACCACCAGATTCGGATTAGGCCAGGAGATGAGTGGAAAACAGCCTTCAAGAGCAAGGATGGCCTTTATGAGTGGCTTGTCATGCCATTCAGACTCTCGAATGCCCCTAGCACTTTCATGAGATTGATTAATCAGGTATTTCAACCTTTTATTGGTTCTTTTGTTGTCGTTTATTTCGATGATATCCTGATTTATAGTAGAGATAGAATTGCCCATCTCGATCATCTTAGACAAGTGTTGCAAGTCCTAAAAGATAATCAGCTCTACATCAATCTTAAGAAGTGTATTTTCTGCACCAACAAGTTACTTTTTCTGGGTTTTGTGGTTGGTAAGGATGGAATTCGGGTGGATGAGGAGAAGGTGAGGGCCATAAGGGATTGGCCGGCCAGGCATCTGCCATTTGAAGTGCGTAGCTTTCATGGCCTAGCTACTTTCTATAGGAGGTTTGTGCGGGATTTCAGTACCATCACTGCTCCTATTACTGAGTGTTTGAAGAAGGGTAAGTTTCATTAGGGTTTTGAGCAAGAACAGAGTTTTTCTCTCATCAAGGAAAAACTTTGTACTGCACCAGTTCTTGCCCTACCCGACTTTGATAAAATATTCCAGGTGGAGTGTGATGCGAGTGGTGTAGGGCTTGGAGCTGTCCTCTCACAAGAAAAACGACCGGTGGCCTTCTTTAGTGAGAAGTTGAGTGAGGCGCGTCAAAAGTGGAGTACTTATGATCAGGAATTCTATGCTGTTTTTCGGGCTCTGCGATAGTGGGAGCATTATCTTGTTCAGCGGGAATTTATTCTATTCTCTGATCACCTTGCCCTAAAGTTCTTGCACATCCAGAAGATGATAAACAAGATGCATGCTCGATGGGTTAGTTATCTGCAGAAGTTCCCTTTTATTATTCAGCATAAGTCCGGGGTTCAGAACAAAGTGGCAGACGCTCTGAGTAGGAGGGCTTCCTTATTACTTACACTGTCTCAAGAAGTCGTCGGGTTTGAGTTGCTGAAGGAGCTGTATGGAGAGGATACCGATTTCAAGGAAGTATGGTTTAAGTGTGTGGGCAAGCATCCGAGTGCAGATTTTCATGTCCGTGAATGTTTTCTGTTCAAAGGGGATCGATTGTGCATTCCTGTTTCGTTATTGCGTGAGAAGTTGATCAGGGATTTGCATGGGGGAGGCCTTAGTGGTCACTTGGGGTGAGACAAGACCATCGCTAGCTTGGAGGAGCGTTATTTTTGGCCTCAACTGCGGAAGGATGCGGGTGCTATCGTCAGGCGTTGTTATGTTTGTCAGGTATCTAAAGGTCAATCTCAAAATACTGGTCTTTATCTGCCTTTGCCTATTCCTGATGACATATGGCTCGATTTATCTATGGATTTTGTGTTGGGTTTACCTCGTACTCAACGAGGTGTGGATTCTGTTTTCGTAGTAGTGGATCGATTTTCCAAAATGGCTCATTTTATTGCTTGTAAGAAGACCTCGGATGCCTCTAATATTGCAAAGCTGTTCTTTAGAGAGGTTGTACGTCTTCATGGTGTTCCTAAGTCCATTACTTCAGATAGAGACACTAAGTTCTTGAGTCACTTCTGGGTTACGTTATGGCGTATGTTTGGTACTGCATTGAATCGGAGTTCTACAGCTCACCCGCAAACAGACGGACAGAACATTGGGAAATATGATCAGAAGTGTTTGTGGGGACAAGCCGAAGCAGTGGGATTTGGCATTACCGCAGGTGGAATTTGCTTACAATGGCGGTCCACTCCTGGCCACTGGGGGAAATCACCATTTTATGTGGTTTATTCTTCGACTCCAAGGCATGTGGTGGATTTGGTACCGTTACCAAGGGGTCCTGGTGTAAGCCAAGCAGTGAAAATATGACGAATGAAGTATGTCTTTGTCAAAGAGGAGGTTCGGGCCAAGTTGGAGGCAACGGGATTGAAGAATAAAGCTGCTGCAGACAAGAAGAAAAGGGTCAAAGTTTTCAAGGTTGGGGATGATGTTATGGTATTTCTTCGACGAGAGCGTTTTCCTGTTGGTACGTATAAGAAATTGCAACCTCGCAAGTATGGGCCATTCAAAGTGACTAGGAAGATCAATGACAATGCATATGTGGTGGCTCTTCCTGATAACTTGAACATCTCGAATACCTTCAACGTAGCTGACATGTATGAGTATCACGCGGATGGAGTTTTTTATCCTGATGAGAACTCAGAGTCGAGTTCTTTGGAAGTGGGAGAGACTGATACAGGAGCCAGAGCGACCGCGCTCATGGGGATGGCGGCCGCGCTGAAGGACATGGGGACGAGGTTTGGAGACTCTGGACAGGAGAGCGACCGCGCTCGTGGGGAGAGCGACCGCGCTCATGACAATGAAAACCAGGTATCAGTTTCGGGAGAAGTGCGCGACCGCGCTAGGGGAGAGGGCGACCGCGCTGACGACGATGAAGGCCAGGCATATGTTTCTGGAGAGTTGCGCGACCGCGCTGGGCCAAAGGGCGGCCGCGCTCGTGACGGGAAGATGAAGACTGATTGCGTTTTATTTACGGAAAACTGTTTAGTTTTGATATTTTATTATTTTTGGGAACTCTTTTATTTGCTGCCTAGGTAGGAATATAAGTACTTAGTCTTCTTATTTTGGTAAACAACTTATTATTCTTGATTTTCAATTCAAAGAGATTTCTCTTTAATTTTCTGGTGGATTTCAGATCTGTGTTTAAGGATTCATTGCTTGTGAATTCTTGTGATTAGTGCGCTAATCACGAAACCTATTGCTTCCGTGCTCCGTCACAAAGAACAATTTGTAAGTTCAATTTAATTTTAGAATATATCTCTTGAAATAAGACCTAAAGAGATATAAAAGTTGTGACTGAATCACTGCAACAGTGATGCACAATAACCAATAACAGATTCATGTCTAAGAGCATGTATAATGGTGTGCAAAATTTTCGCTCACTGGATGAGCGAATCTGGTGCTCGAGCGAATTTTCTCTCACAAAAACTGATATTTTGTTGTGGCGAGCCAATTTTTTCGCTCAAGACATTTTTATAATTAATAAAAAAATTAAAATTAGTTGTTTTATTTTATAACTATTATTAGCATTAGTTTTTCCATTAGTCCACATTACATAATAAAATTTATTTTTTATTTTTATTTTTATTCTATTACGCCTATTATAGTTGCATTTCTTTCGAAACAAACACTTATAAATAAATATCAATTTCGAAACAAACACTTATAAATAAATATCAATTGTGATACCTAAAACGTTAAACAAACACATGCGATAATATCTTAACATATAACATACTTACAAAAGTAAAGCATAACCATAGTAGATAAAATGCAACATATAATGTTAAGAGTCGTTGATAGCATATACTCCCTCCGTCCCGGTAGAAACCGCACAGTTACTGTTTGCGCGGGGATTAAGGAAAAAAATAATGATATAAATGTTGTGAGTGTAAAAGTAAAATAGGAGAGAGAATGAGTGGAAGGAATAGTAAATTATAATTGTGTTGTGAGTATTAAAATAATGTAGGAGAGAGAATGATTGGAGGGAATAGTAAAGATTATTTGCCATTTTAGGAAGTGTGCAGTTTGTAGCGGGATGCCCAATAAGGAAAGTGTGCAGTTTGTAGCGGGACGGAGGGAGTATATGCTCAATCAAGTCAGCTTGATAGTTGGTGCGTGGTTTTATTTTGGAGATCACGTTTGCGTGCCATTTTCGATGATACTATTTTAAACATGTGAATTTTTCGTCATTTACATGAAAGTATCGCATTGCTCAATTCGAGTGGAGTTTTTTTTTCTTTCCCCTTATTTTTTTAGTTTGTCCGTAATTATTCATAATAAGAAAACTCAAATATTTTTTTGATATAATCTTAAATAGAGAAAGTAGGGAAGAAAATGTGTAAATATTCTATATAATATTGGGCTCTATTTTTAGGCGAAAAAAAATTATGAACATTTTTTATATTTTGCATAAACGACATCGTTTGTGGTAAATCAAAATTAAGAAATAAACATTTAGTGCGTTTTCGGTTCGCTAACATTTTCGCTCAGAGTTTCACTCAAAATATGAGCGAAACAGTTTCGTTCAAAAGTTTGAGCGAAAATTCAATAACCATTAAAACATTTGAATCAATTTTCGCTCACCAATTTTTCAAAGAATTTCATTTGATAAGCGAAAATTCGGTTACCATTATCCATGGTCTAACAAATTGAGGGTAATTTAATAAAAAGAGATGGCGTTGTAGGTAAGAGTTTGTGTGGATATTTTTAACTCTCATAACACACCGACGAGCATAGCTAACCTAACACCTCCTTTCATTTTACATACATTTTAATCTCTACCAACCTCTCTCACACGCATGTACACATATTACAATACTCCTATCAACAAATACTCCCTCCGTGTCCCAGCCATCTTAGGAATTTTTCATTTGGTGTGGGAATTAAGGAATATTATTATAGTATTAGGAGAGAGAATGAGTGGAAGAAGTGTTGTGAGTGTAAAAAATTAAATAGGAGAGAGAATGAGCGGAGGGAATAGTGATGAAATTATTGTTGTGAGTATGACAAGTGGGTCCCATTTAATATAAAAGTAATATAAACTTTTCATTTTTTGGAAATTCTTAAGATTAGTGGGACGCCCAAAATGAAAAATTTTCTTAAGATCGGAGATCGGTGGGACGGAGGGAGTACATACACTGTGTGTGTTGGTTGATACAAACCGTGAATTGCATCGTACGTGGTTGTTAGAATGGGGGATAGACATGCACCCTTCCTTTTATCCTCTCCCCTTATCTAAATGCCACCCGTGAGTCAAATCCTTCCCTTCCACGTGCCAACTTTATATAGATATTACTCATCTCTCTACAATAAAATTAATTATTAATTAAAAAAAATTATATTTTAGTTTTAGTTAATAATTAATCTATAATAATATATTTATTGCAACGGAATAACTAATTTTTATAAAATTTTAGTTAAAAAATTATAAAACTGAAAAATGTGATTATTTTCTCAAGGAATGGAGATAATGATGAAAGTACAACATAACACTTGGTAGATAAAATATACGGGCTCAGATGTTTTGGAGAAAGCACTAATAATGACAATGAAATGCTTGCGAGAATATTTCAAAGAATAACTAGATGTATAAACTCAAATCATTTTTAGTCATCACAAAATTATGATTCGATATTCTGAGCATATTTAGCACGACAATTAAACAATTTTTTTTTTTTTTATTTAATCATTAAGGATCAAGATTTATTAGCCAACCTATATGACCTACCTTGAAGATATGGTATCTCAATAGTTGATTTGAAAGCACTAGATCATCTATGTATCTGGCACTGCATTCGGATTTCAAATCCTCGTATTAAATTTCAATTAATATATCGAATACTTTATTTCTTTCATGACAATAATTATTTTAAAGAATTCGTTATATAATTAAAACTTCTCGAATTTTATATTTGATCAAAGTTAAATAAAATTGAAAATAAATCAAACTAAAACAATTTTTACAATTGAGTATGTTTTTTTCCAATAGCATATTTGGGTTTATAGTTTTATTTTATGTCATACAATTAAGTCAAAACCTGTTAAATATCAAATATCAGATTGAAATGTTAATATGATATGATTTTTTTCCTGAAGCAAAGAAAGAACTTTTCACACTATAATTATAATTATATTATAATAATAATAGTAATAATTATAATAATTATTATAATATTAATAATAATAATAATAATAATAATAATAATAATAATAATAATAATAATAATAATAATAATAATAATAATAATAATAATAATAATAATAATAATAATAGTAGTAGTATCATTCTTATTCTTATTACTTTCATCACAATGACAGCAACATCATTATTCTATTAAATTATTATTATTATCAATATTTATTATTTTATTATTATTATTGGGGATGGGGAGATGGTGGTGGGGCTCATTTCTTTTCTATATAAACCAGCATATTCAGGTCTTTAAAAACACATCTCAGCTCAGCCCCAATGGCTTTGCAAGTGAACTCAGTCACAACTACGAAGGTTAGCCTTATAATAGTCATGTTATTCCTAATTTCATTTCTCTATTAATGGTTTCTGTTCTTAGTTAACCTAATATAAGCAAGGTGATTTTTCGCAGGTGAAAATCTTCTTGATTTGCTTTGATCATGTAATTTGGATATGATAATTAATGAATTGATCGATGGATCGGGTGAGTGATTTCCATGCTATTTCTTGTCAAGTGAGCAGTCTTGCAGTTGACCCTCCCTTTCGTTGTCTGTTCGACCTTAGAAACAATCATCCAAACCCTAATACTTAATAGGAAGTACATAAAAGTAATTAATCGTAGCAAAGAAATATAGCCTTTTATCACTTTTATTATTTTTATTTTTTCAGAATCCAGAAAAGAATGGGGTAGCATATCATAAAAAGGGCTTACTTGTTCCTAGTTGCTCGTCTTTTTCTACATTTTTTTTAGAAGGAAATAATATATAATAGTACATGTTTATCTGCAGGACAGGAGTATTTTTTGTTTACATTTTCTTTTTCTATTGGCAAAAAGATAGTACTAATAATATAAGACTTTTGTTGAGTGAAGTAGGTATGAATTTTTATTTATTTTTATTTGTTGGAAATAAGTAGGTATGTATTCGAGGGTTTCCTTTGATTGACAAGGAATATTAATACTCTTTAAATTGCGAATTCTTCAATAGATTTCTCATTTCTCGCATACAATTTTTCTTTGTCCGTTTTGAGCCTCTCACATAGCATTTCTCTTTTCTAAAATGACAAAAAATCTTTACTACTCATTCTTTCTCTTAATTTAATTTTATACATACAACACAAATCAACTTACTATTCGTCCACTCATTCCTTATTTTACCTCACTTTTTATACACAAAACACTTACACCATTTACCATTTTTTTTTCTTAATTTCTGCATTAAAACATTAAGAGAAATGGTATGTAAAATGGATGGAGTATATAGAAAAACTATGAAGTGGTTTATTTTTCTCCCCGTGATACCTTCCCATATATAGTATAATACTTATTAAATATAAAAAAAATGTATTATAAATTGGATACTCCGTATGAAATAATTTATTAAAATTAAATTTTTGAGAATAAACTCTTAATATAAAACATCTAAAAATTGAATAATGGACCATTGAGTATAAAATAACTTCAAACAAGGAAGTGATTTTAATTTATGGCTCTTGTATACCGGTGCCTCCATCTCCAAATGATTTTTTATATTTTGAAAAAAAAAAAAAAATAATAAATGTCCAAATTTTGGAAAAGCTACTAATTCATCCACCATAAAATAGCAAATTCTAACTCACACTAACACTAATAATACAATATGGGATCTTTAAAAAAAATGCAACATGGAAAGATTATTAAAACTATTTATGTTCGAATTCTACTAAAAAATGCTCGCATCTATTTTTACTTTTTTTTTTTTTTGTTAAACATAAAATTGGATATTTATTTTGGATAAGATGAAATATATATGTAGTAGTTTTAACGAGGGCTGATGCTTCTGGTGGATGTTGTTAAATATGTGCCGCTAAACGCTTTTCAGTGTACTCTAAGTTGCGGGTTGGTTAACTTAGCGACCACTCTCCCTCCCTCCCTCCTTCCTTTTTTAATTTCTTTTCAAGAGGTGTTAGGTACGTGCATTTTGAGTTCAGAGTGGCACATTTTCAAGAGGTCATAGGGGATACTCATTAAAAAATAAAAAATAATAGGTGAATAAATTAAAATTAAAATTAAAATTAAAAGATTAAGTCGTTAAAATGAGAAAGTCAGAACACCCCCAACAATTTAGAACCGCCACTAGTGTTATATAGTATTCCATTTGTCTTGAAAATATAACTTTATTTCATTTTTGAATTTTAACGTGCTTCCACTTTGACAAAAAAAATTATAAAAAATTATAAAAAATTATTTCTATGAGAATTCTAAAAATTGTATTGGTGCACTACAAAAGAAAATGCCTACAGACATAATTATGAAAAATTTATCCAAATAATAAAAATTGTATTAAATATTAGTCAAATTTAATTGACTTGAAAATTAAAATTAAAATTAAAGTGACATTATTTTTCGAATAAAGAGAAAGTATATCTTTTGGCAAAACTATAAAATTTGCCATCGTACTTTGGGATCACCTACAAATTTGTCACTGCACTTTATTTTCTTCAAATTTGCCACTATACTATATGTTTTGTCGTCATTTTCTTCCTTCATCCAAACAAACGTTAAAAAACTTAACAAAATATTAAAATTTTACTGAATGTTATGAACATAATAAAAATGTTTATTTTTAACAAAGACATTGAAAATGTTAAATATTTTTTTAAATAATTATTTTTAATATCATTTTTGAAAATTAATAATTCTTTTTTGAAAAATAATCATTATGAAATATTTTTCATATTTATTTATTATTAGTACTATTATTGAATTTAAATAAAAGTATAATTACATGTAAAATATTATTTTCTTAATGTTAAAAATCGAGACCACCTCTTCTAGGGTATTCAGACTTTGAGAGCAAATCTGAATAAATAATTTTTTATTCTGTTGCTATATACACCCAAGCATTTGTTCTAAAAATTTATCATTGGAGGTATTTTTTAATAACAATATTAGAAGTAATATTTTTTTTTCAATATAAACATTATCAAAAAATTTAATTTTCAAAAGGATATTAAAATAATTATTTAAAAAATTATTTCCACCAAATAATTTTAAAATATTATTTACAAAAATAAATTTAAATAAAATATTTTTTATAAAAGTCTTTTATTTTCAATATATTTGCTAAAATTTTAACATTTTCATTATGGTTATAATAAATAGTTAAAATTTTACAATTTTTGTTAAGTTTCTATCATCCGTTAGGATGAAGGAATAAAATGAAGACAAAACTCATAGTACGGTGGCAAATTTAATACAATAGTTTTGCATATTCCCTCCGTCTCATGTGAATGTAAACCATTTTGGTGGGCACAATAACTAAGAAATATTATTAAGATAATGAAAATGTGTGGTAGAAAATGAAGAGAGAGAATGAGTGAAGTTAATAGTAGGTTGGTTAAATAAATTGTATGGTGGAAAATGAAGAGAGAGAATGAGTGGGTGGGGTAGAGTGAATATAAAATAATAAATTTGTTTTCATTTTGGACAGTTTGCATTTACGTGAGACAGATCAAAATAGAAATAAGTTTGTATTCACGTGAGGCGGAGGGAGTATATATTTTATATAAAGGTTAACACACTGAATTTGCTGGCCATGCTAACCCAGCATATATACAATAGAAAATTACTTAGCTATAAACTTTTTAAACGTGAAAAATTACTTGAAAATGAGGAAAACATCTCGTCAAAAGGAATTGAAAAATGAGCGAGTAACTGTCCAGCTTCGCTGTCATATTGTCAACGAAATAGTATTATTTTTTATTTTGTTGATCCAATATTTTTTAAATATTTTTTTGTGATTACCATATACTCCCTCCGTCCCATGATAATATATAAACTTTTCTTTTTTGGCGTCCCACAATAATATATACTTTCCTAAAATGGAAAGAAATCTTTACTATTCCCTCCACTCATTCTCTCTCCTACATTATTTTAATACTCACATCACCATTATAATTTACTATTCTCTCCACTCATTCTCTCTCCTATTTTATTTTCACACTCACAACACTTTCAATATAATACTTCCTCCTTAATTCTAGTGAAAAACCCAAAAATCTATAAAATGTTGGGACGGAGGGAGTACTCAGTATTCCGCTACACGCTACCACTCCTACATCGGGCGGCTGTCCACCAGTTTTGAATTTTAATCTCAACCATTAATTAGGTAGAAAACAACGCTTCAAACACACAAAGACTCCCGATCGAAAACATATTTTTTTTCTTCCACCCTAGTCACGGCTGTAGTGTTTGTTTCAGTACACCTGGTGTTTTTTTTAAAGTTTACTCTATACTAATTTCTCAAGTCTAGGAAAGCTGTGCCATCGTATTTACCAAAAAGTGGTTCTAAAAGCCTTTTGTTGTTGTGCAGTAGCAGCGTCCCATATCAACCACAATTCCTCTTATTTAATGGTAATGACTGACATTATTTATGATCGAGTGGGTTTTCAAGACCCTAATAAATCGAGATCCTCTCAGCCCCCAATATATTAGAAACGATAGATGATTCTACTATTTGCCCCAATATATTAGAAACGTTGGATGACTCTACTATTTTTTATCAGCGAGTGCTGCTGTGTAGTTGTTCCACCATTATCGATTGGGATCACAACATTAAGTGCTTTGTGGGCTTTGGTTTTTTTTTTTACTACTAGTTGTTTGGGATCCTCTCAGCCCCCCAATATATTAAAACCTAGTCTAAGCCCGTGTTCAAGGCCACGTTTTTTGTTTTTTTGTTTTTTTTTTAATTTTTTTTTTAATTTAATTTAATTTTTTTTAAATATGCCCGTGTCCAAGGCCACATTTTTTAAAACTATTTTTTTTTTTTTTAAAAAAGTTAATTTTAAATTTTTTTTTTTTTTAATTTAAATTTTTTTTTAAGGGCGAAATGGGAAATGGAGTGAATAGTGAGGGCAAAATGGTCATTTTCGCCGCTTGGAACTGTTCATACCACTGTAGCAAATCCCTCCCTCATTTATACTATAGATACTTTTTGACCTAAATTACAATCAAACGCGGCACCGATACAACATATTGGTTTCAACAGAAATTCCAAATCCCTACTTATAAAAAGATTGGATATCCTTCTAAAAGTAGGCATGTATATAAAATTTCTTCAAAATGGTGCCCATCATTAATGATAAACCCAACATATAGGGTAGGTTTGAAGTTGAGCAAGGACTCAAATAAGGGTACAGTAAAGTTAAGCCCTGCTTAGACAAGCCATGTACTTACCGGTCCTACTTATCTTTTATTGTTATTCATAAATCCAAAACTTAAAGGGACCATCTCAAATTAATATAAACTGTTTTTACTTATGTGTGGTTGTTTAAAATGTACCCATTTTCCCATTTGAGCTAACTTGTTGGATCTTATTAAATAACAAAATGGATTTATATGCTTACGAAATAAACAATTTTTTTCTGAAATAATTACATTTTAAAATTATAATTCCCAAAATAACTTATATTTGAAACTATTTTTCAAAATGACCATATTTTTAGAACTCGTTACATGGTTTAGCGAGTACAACGTTTGACCGTTAGAACTCGCTACGCCATGTAGCGAGTTTAGTTAGATTAGGGTTTAACCGTTTAACTAATTAAATTAACACAGTTTAGTCAAATGTGTTTGCACGTCATAATCAATCGGCCCATCATCACCATCTCCCAAATCGACATCATAATCACTACTACCCCCTGATATTCATCATCAACATCGTTTATCATTTCATCTACATCAGTGTTTTTTTCTTCTTATTCATAATCTAAATTATATTCAGAATTATCGTCATCAACTGGATCATTTGGGCATGCAATTTTACCATAATTTGAAGTTTGAGTTGATACAAGTGTTTATTTACTTGGACCAATCCCTGTATCACGATTACAACTTGATGAATACCCATATATGCTCTCTGTGTGCAGTGTTTCAAATTGTGGATAACGTAGATTTTCAATCAATTTTACAACCACATACAGATGCAAATTACCCATCCCCCAAATTTAGCTAAACCCATCTTTTTATATAATTCATTAATCAACTCATTGTATCTCCATCGACAATTAGACTTAATTGCACATTTTGACCCTTTTTGAAAATGAGGACCATCAAATGGTTGTTAATTATCACCTCTCCAATAGCACATGAAAATGATTGAACCCCAATTTATCTTTAACCTATATTAAGAAATCAAAGTGTTAAAACCTATATAATAAAACTCTAACATTTACATCTATAATATACTAAAAACCAGTTAAAAACTTAAATTTATATATCTAAACACAAGTGAAAACTATGATTAAGATAATGTTAATTTATCTTGATTATTGGTATTCAACGATTCTGACGAAATTAAATGATGTGAAGATTTGATTATTTTTTTTAAAGTAAGTATAAGAGGATATGAGAATGGGAATGGATCTGGATCTGAATCTGAAAATCTTATACTATGTAAACTGGCCTTTCTAAACTAGCTACACCATGTAGCGAGTTCATTGTTGTATGCGTGAACTCGCTAAACGGTATAGCGAGTTTTGCTTTTTTAATTACAGTTGATTAATTCAAACGGTTAAATCCTAATTTAACTAAAATCGTTACATGATTTAGCGAATTTCAACGGTAAAACGTTGAACTCTCTATACCATTTAGCGAATTCTAAAAATATGGTTATTTTGAAAAATAGTTTCAAATGGGAGTTATTTTGAGATTTTTAATTTAAAATGAAATTATTTGAAAAAAAAATCTGAAATAAACTGAATTGTACGCAGCTAAGCCTAATGTTAAACCTATGTTACTTTATTCTTGTGTCCTGAGAAAATGGTCATATTTTAATTTTAATTTTAATTTTAATTTTAATGGTTAACTCAATTAAATTTTAATCTACTTTTCTTTAAATTTGACAATTCCAATGAGTTTATAAAAATTGTTATTTATAATAGACTTTGTAATGCACAACTAACTATTTATTTTTTTGATTTCATAAAGATAATTGAATTTTTATATCATTTAAAACAAATTTCAATTTAGTTAAATGTCAAAATTAAAATGAGACTTATTTTATGTAATAAAGAGAGTACTAGTTGTGATCAATACTAAAGTCAAGAGTAATTTGAGAAAAATCATATTTTTATCACTGGACTATAGCATTTTTCAAAATGTTCTCACTGATCTATATTTTTCAAAATGTTCACAGTGAATTTTTATGTTTTAAAAAATGTGTTTAATTCGTTAATAAATTCCCTAAAAATTTAACGAAATTTAGCTAAATAACCTAAAATGACAAGTTTTATTAAATACGATATAAGGTAAATATTTTTTGGGGCGAATTAATTTGTATTTCTTATAAATTATGTACTAATGACATTTTACATTAAAAAAATTGACCTATTAATCATACATGTCAACAATATTAATAAATTGGTTGAAAACTTAACGAACATCATTTACGCTAAAGTCACGTAACTAAATTTCTTTAGGTTTTAGAAAATTTAATAAATGAGTAAGCACATTTTGAAAATTATGAAATTTAGTGAGAATATTTTGAAAAATAATAGTTTAGTAAAATCATTTTGAAAAAAAAAACTAAAGTCCAGTGACAAATATGGTTTTTGCCTAAATAATTTGGTACTTATCTCTCCGATACCCTCGCTACTCCCTCCTCCCTAAATTAATGTTCAAATATCATTTTAAGGGACATTATGAAAATGTTTACTCTTTATATAATATAATGATGAACATGAATAAATATTTCTGTTAACCATTTTCTAAACATTTAATTTTGCAAGTATAAAATAACTAGCGAAACTTTTTTGTTAAAGAAAAACATTTCAGGACAAAGTTTATTATTTAAAATGATAGTCATTTCGAAACAAAACTTTTTTAATAGTGGACATTGAGAAAGACAGATGGATGGAGTATTATATAACTAAGCTATTCATTTACTCCCTCCGTCCCATAGATATATGCACTTTTTGGCTTGGTGCGGAAATTAAGGTAAAAGGTGAAAAAAGTGATGTGTTGTGAGTATAGATGGTTGGGTAGAAGAGAGAAAGCGGAGTAACTGGGTAATGGTTATGAGTAGAGAGAAGTGGGTCTCATTTCCATTTTAGAAAAGTGCAGATTATTGTGGGACGTCCTAAAGAAATCTTTTTGCAGATTATCGTAGGGCGGAAGGAGTATTCATTTAGACTATCGCCAACCATTTCAATTCCTCCTTCATCTCTTAAAAAACCATACTATTCCTCCTTCTAACCCACTTCATTTCTTCCTTTGAAAATAAATAGTGTTTCTTAAAATTTGAAAATTTGAAGCAACATTAATCATCTTACTTCATTTTTTAAGTAAGCTTTCAAATTACAAAATAGTCCCTCTAGTTTATTAAAGTTACCTCTTATTTATTATCAATTGGCTTGTGATTCTTAGTATCAATTTGCGATTTAGCCATTTGCGATTTATGGGTGAGTAATCCAACTGTATAACAGTCTAAGATTTTAATAAAATGCAACTCATTTTACTATAATTTGTAACTCATGTTATTATAATATTTCACACGTTAATAAAAGGTAAAAATATTATTAAAAATATTATAAAATATAACTTATTTACTATAAAAATCAGATTTTTGTACGGTCTCCAATCCCATATCAAAATGGATTCTAAGATTTAGGTACGCCCCATTAACAGTCCCCAATCCCATATCAATATGGATTCTAAATTGTTTATCTAGAGAGTCGAGATTAATAATCCAGATGTCAATAAGGGCAGTCGGTCCTATCATTGACTCTCCTTCCCCTCACTCTAAATAACTGACTGAGATGACTGACCCAAGGTCGAGCAGACAACGAACGTGAGGTTAGACAAGCAATGGACTGCCTAATTGGCAAGTTTTCTGCATGGTAACCATGCACTTATTATATTTAAGTCAAGGGATGAAGCTCTCTCCCAATTGCCAAACCTATTAATGTTTGCATCAACATTTTTGTCACCACGAACTTCAGAGGTAAGTGCTCTACTTATTTATAGCTTCGCTTGCTTCTTGATTCATATATTCTGTCTTTTCTCTCTCACTTCCATACCGACAATATGTTGCTTCTTTCGTACTCCATTTGTTTCATAATAAGCGTTCTGATCCCTTTGGGCACGTTGATTAAGGTATTATTATCATTCAATATTGCCACTAATGCCGACGGAGGCTAGAGATTAGAATGACCGAACGATAATGACAAGAATCAATTTCGAAAGCTTCAAGCTTTTCTTTTTCTATTTCATATAATCAAAAGTCTAATGCATACAATAACCCTAACTTATTATTTATACTACTCATAAGAAGATTCTAGAAATACTAAATAAATAAAATAAAACCCTAATTTAATAATTTCCTAAAACCCTAAAAACCCATAAAACAAATTAAGCTCAAACCCAGCAACAATGAAGCCCACGCCTGTTTCTGATGTAGCCGCAAACCTGCTTCCTCGACTGGTGGCGAGGCGCCCGCCTGGCCTTACATGAGGCGCCCGCCTCAAGCTCAGAATAATCCCTCTGTTTTCTGTTGCTGCCTTTGTTCCTTGCACACGATACTGCATCATCCTCCCCTCCTTAGAAACGACTCGTCCTCGAGTCAATACCTTCGATAGGAACACTACGATAACCTGTAAGATTCGAACTCTATCTGCAAAAGAAATTATGTACCCTTGACGAACTCTAAATTTCAATGCCTTCGTGACAACATCCATCCAATCGCTCCATTGTGTTGAGACGAAGTATTCAATGATCAATCTTTTGACGAACCAAGAAGCCGAAAGATTTGCACACTCAACATCAAAGGGGTCTTTATAAGGATGACTAATTTCAAACTCACACCTCAATTGGTTTTCAACTGAAAGAACACCACTTGGGACAGACGATTGATATTCAGGATGCACAGAAACAGTAACAATAGTCGAAATATCACAATTGCACTCATCATAAATAGGTGGTTTTGACCAATCAACAAGATATTCATGACTTGAAGATTCGATAACAAACTCCTCTTTAAAATCAACGGTATCAACCCACGAATCAATCAAATCTCCAGGATTTGAATCAAACAGAGGGGTTTTTGACCAATCAACAAGGTTTTCCTCACTTGAAGATTCGACAAAAAAACCCTCTTGACACCCAACAATATCAATCCACGAATCAAAGGAATCATTAGGATTTGCCTTACCTTCGATTTCCGAAAGTTCGATCCTCTTATCGACATCCCTCAAACGGTTAGTTGCATACCTATCATGATGTCCCCAATTTAGGGCGAAGGAATCCATCCCCTCTCGATACTCCTTTTCCTCGGCTGGAATAATCGGATCTGAACCCCTTTTCGCTAGAAGCTTTTCTCTGCGATCCAAGCGGTTCTGGAGTATTTGAATCCGTCTTCGTATCTCATCTATCTCGATATTGCGACGACGTTGTTTGTAATGATGGTCATCTTCTTGGGGCTCCGTTGCACGGCTGCTCCATCGACCACCACGTCCACTACGAGCAATGCATCCTCGTTCAGCCATTGATGTTTGAACCGGAGCTCTGATACCAAATAATGCCGACGGAGGCTAGAGATTAGAATGACCGAACGATAATGACAAGAATCAATTTCGAAAGCTTCAAGCTTTTCTTTTTCTATTTCATATAATCAAAAGTCTAATGAATACAATAACCCTAACTTATTATTTATACTACTCATAAGAAGATTCTAGAAATACTAAATAAATAAAATAAAACCCTAATTTAATAATTCCCTAAAACCCTAAAAACCCATAAAACAAATTAAGCCCAAACCCAGCAACAATGAAGCCCACGCCTGTTTCTGATGTAGCCACAAACCTGCTTCCTCGACTGGTGGCGAGGCGCCCGCCTGGCCTTACATGAGGCGCCCGCCTCAAGCTCAGAATACTCCCTCTATTTTCTGTTGTTGCCTTTGTTCCTTGCACACGATACTGCATCAGCCACCTTAATTAATTGAAAATATGATTGAATAAAGTATAATGACTCACTAATTTATCTGCGTATCTTTGTTATTAATCAGCAGTCAGTTAATATAATTTTTGACGCAATTTTCATCGTAGGTAATATCGAAACAACCTTTGTGTTTTAATAAAAGGGCATGATTGCGTACATCCGATCTCCTTTTCCTCTCCGTAGGTGTAATCATTTGCTGCACTGAGGTATGTTGTTATTGTTGTGTTGTCACTTTAATAGAGAACTAACATAAGTGTTTATATAAGAGTATTACTCTCTTTGTCCCAAAATGATACAAAAATTTATCAAATTTGCTTTTTGTCAATAGTAAATTTGAATTTTTAATGGATATTTATTTTTAGAGGTAAGTTAAGAATCAAATAATTTATTGAACTTTTGGAGGCATGTGATGGATTGTGGTTAACTGAAATAAGGAAGTGTTTAATAGGTCAATGTGTGTTGTCTGCGCATTGAGACGGGCTTCGGGCTCGGGTCGCCTACCGTAAGTAATCCTCATATGTAAACAACACTTCAGAATTACTGAATATAGATTGTCATTTTTCTCTCAACATGCCCTTGAGTGTTCATTGTTTTCTCCCTCTATTCTGGATCACCAGGTTTAACATGGTATCAGAACAACTTGCAGTACTCTCGTGCGATGCACGACAAAATCATGTTATTGTACTTAACTATTAAAATTTAATATATAATAGATTATTTTTCTCCACTTATTTTCCTTACTACATTTTCTCATTCAAAATATTTTTAAAAAAGTTTATATTAATAAATAATGAAAATAAACTAAACATGAAATATTCAATTTAAAGACCAATATGACAATATTTCAAAACAATATTAATTAAAATTTATTGTGAATATTAGGAGGTCAAATGTAATATTAGCCGGTTAACATATTCAATGTTTAGTATCGGCTAAATAATTAATGTCTCAGAAAGTCTTGCTTCATTAATAATGGACAGGTAAAGAAAGTCTTGCTTCATTAATAAATGGACCGGTAAAGACATGAAAACGACTTCATTGTAGACACCCCATTCTGAACCCATCGGATCACATTTATACCACTCTAAGTCTCGCTTTGAGTCAAGAAGTAGAAATCCACCATTTCGTCATGTTTCGTTATGTTTTGACTAACCACCGTTAGTTTGGGACTAAACTGCATACGAGATAAAGGGAAAAGGACAGAATTGTCCACAGACAACAATATCTCGCACGGAATGGTGTGTCTCGCGCAAGATATTGTCATTCTGCAGCATGCAGATGACAGTTTCCTCGTCGATTTCAACCTCTTTTCGGGATAAGACTTTATCCATCCGGCCAACCAATGATTTTGGGAGTCTGGAATCTTCCTAGGAGTGTTTGATCTCATCCTCAACACCCCACCAACACCTATAAATACTGGATGACTTTCAGTGTTTTAGAGGTCCACAATTCCACAATTCACACATATTTTACTGGTTTCTCTCCTTGAAAGATTCCTGTAAAATCACCCCTAAAAATCACCTCAAAGTTTGTTTGTCAACCTTGTTGGTAAACAAACATCAAGATCCAAGTCAAGGAATGAGGCGAAGCTCTGTCCGCATCAAGATTCAATTCTAAACTTGAGTCAAAACTCTGCCCGAATCACCTCACGCAAGGTAACCCATAAATCCCTTTCTAATTGATTGTTAGAGTGGTATAAATCCATAGAATCTAGGATCGGCCTAGAGCCTCCCTAAATCATGGGGATGGTCTCGAAGCAATCGATCCTACATTCCGTTTAACCCTGTTAAATGGATCTTTATTTATTTTATTTGAAATCTTCTTCTTTTTTCAAAAAATCCTCTCTTTTCTTTAGCAAGACCGATCTCCGGATTGGGTGGAATGGGTGCTCCTTGACCTTCCCATTTCATAACCTTAGCCCCGAACCCAATCTGTTTCAAAATGGTTTTTCTATATTTTCCAAACAAATAATATAGGTGGCGACTCAAAATCCTTCACAACGCTCACAGTGGCGACTCCGCTAGGGACATAAAATTAAGAGGCTTAAACTTGCGTCAAAATTAAAAGAGAGGTTTTCAAAAAAAAATTGTAAATTCGATTTTATGTTTCCAGATCAGGCATATCTCGCTCGAGATATCCTATCTCGCACGAGATATCGCCTCGGCAATCTGGTGTATTCTGGTTTTTCTCTGTTCGTCCCAAGGTCCAAGACCAAAGTCGAACACGCAAGGGGAGATCCCAGAATTCATTATCTGCAGAGTTCCCGCATCTTAAGGCCTCCCTTAAGATGTAGAACTCGAATCTGTATTTTATTTAAATAATCGATTGTTATTTATAAACTGCGTGTGATTGGGTTTTATTTAATTAAAGTCCGGTCCATTGGGGATTCGGGAGTTGTAATTTAATTTATTCTTTCTCTCTCTCTCTCCCTTTATTTGGAACTACGACGGCCTGAATCTTCCTAAATTGGGAGAAACGTAGGCAACCACTTGGTGCGGCCACTATTTGTTTTCTTTTTATTTTCAAAAAAAATCTCTATTTTTATCTATCACCTAGATTGACTATCACACACGCGCACTCATGCTATATCTGTCATTGCACAGCATACCCTTGATTAACCCGGGACCCACACTAAGGACGGATGACGGTAACCACCTAGTCGCCGGTCTCTCTGAAGTTGGATCATCCCACTCCGCGTATTCAATCCATCTAGATTGTCATATCGCGGGGAGCCTAGCCTTCCAGCCCTGCATCGCCACATTTTCATGTAGATTGTCTTTTTAGGATCACTCCGTGACCGGTCGGTTTGACTTAGTAATCTTTTCTTATTTTTGATCAAAATAAAGCCATGTAAAATTGACAATAAAGAAGGACTCGGAAAAGTCCCTTCGGAAAAAGTCCATTCGAAATGACCTTTTCAAATGTCCCTTTGAAAAAGAAAATATATATACATATCCTTAAAAAAAATCTTACAGGGCTTTGTTTTACAAAAATCGGATTGATTGCTTAGTCGTTAGGTTCTGATAAAGACCTTAGAAACCCCTCAAAACGGATTTTTCGTTCCGACCAAAAATTAGGATTAATAAAAATCAAAATTCCGTGTGATTGTCTCGTGCGGGACTACATGTCTCGCGCGAGATAATGCCTCTGTTTGCTGAAACTGAGCCTGAACCGTTTAAGCCTGCTTCCGACTCGTTGGGGCTAGATTTGATCCTGACGTCATCTCTGCATCTCTTCTGTCAGTTTTCCGAAGCTACTCAACTTCAATACTCCCAACACAATGTCTATCGAAAAGCACATCATCACCAAGAAGGACCTTGAACAACCAACTCTGCAAGGGTTGACCAAATCCCTTGTCGCTGAAATGGAACATGTGGAAGGTTGGAGAGAAGCCTTTGATTTACCTTCCACCCGCATTGCTAGAGATTTCCGGAAGAAGGAAAGTGGCTTCGACAGCGGGCAATCATCTCGTGCAAGAAGAGCTAAATGACATCAAGGCTCAACTCGCCAAAGCCCTGCAGGAAATTGACAACGACGATGCATGGCACAACTTGGAAGAATCCATCCAAGCTGACAAGACAAAAATGCTGTTTGAAGAACTTGAAGAAGTCAAAAGCGAACTCGAGGCTATGACCCAAAAGTGTATCAACCTCGAAGCCCACATTGAAGATGACATTGATGAGAGGGTCAAGTATTGCCTCAATACTCTCTACCGTGATCTCAAAGAACAAATGGAAGCAGAATATCAGTCTCGCCACAACGTCTTCGTGCAACACTATGAGAACCATATTCGAGACCTCCAGAATCAAATGGCTAAGCGAAGGAAGGTTAGGATCTTCTCCGACATCGGAAATATCTCTCTCGGTCATCTCTTCAGAAGCCTTCGCAAGGATGGAAAGATGAGCCCAATGGAGGGTTACATACCCAATAGAGAAGGGCGAGCTCCACACCTCTACTTTTCTACCATCAATGCTATGGCCACCATACCGATGATTGTTTCAACCTGAAGAATGCAGTCCAAGACTTAATTGACAACGACACTATCAGAATTTGTCCAAGCGGTGGCATAATTTGGATGAATTCAAGCAAATGAGGGATCTCTTTCTTTTTCAGTTATTTACTTTTATTTGCAAAAGAAACAGTTGGTAGTCTAGTTTAGTTTAGTCGGGTACTATTTGCCTAAAGACTTCATTTGTGGGCAAGAGTACCAAGTTTGCTTTTCAATAATAGTTAGTCAGTATTTTCCTTTTCAATTCTGATTAATTATTTGAGATCGAGAAAGAAAGCACCGTGAATAGAAACTTGCAACGAAAATGATTACTCCAAAGCACTTTGGTTTTCTGGAAACCTCCCTGTCTGGAAAATGATGCAAGCAAAGGGATACTTCCCTGGATTGGGGCTTGGAAAGCACTTACAAGGGATAACGGAACCACCACCGGTTCCCCCACCTCACACAAAGCATGGCCTATACAGCATTTTCATCCACGATGGGGACGACGAAGAGGAGTGGGACTTCACTCAAATCAAGTGGGAAGGAACCGCATACTAAGGCCACAATGACCCAAAAGTCAGAAATTGTAACCTCGATCCATATCGAAAGACACTCAATGGCTACTTCGTCTGGGAAGGGGAAAGCATTCCCTACTTTATCTTTTCAGAACCATGGACTGATGATAAAGGGAAACGCCAACCGGGCTTTGAAATCTTCAGCGACTGCGATGCTTCACCAGATGATACAGAACCCGTCTCACTAATCCCTAAAGATTTGTGGGGCACGAAGGCAGAAATGACAAGCGAATGGGACTTTGTGTTGGGAGAAGACATCTTTGCGACAGTTTGAAGACTGTGTCGGTTAGAAGACGGCGGATCCATGCAATCTCCAAGGGGGACGCTCCAACTATTGATTACACAAGACTAATACAGAAATGTGATGAGCCAATTCTAAACTGGCACGTCACCGGAGGACCAGTTGTTGATGAAGACTTCATGATCAAAGAGCTTGGTTGTACTCCCCATCCCCGCAGGAAGATAGGCCCTGTAACTTTCACATTAGAAGCAGGCTCCACCTCTGATGAACTCACTCAAGAGGAAATCGAGGCGGTGGCCGAACATGTATTCCCTTACTTCCTTAATGAAAACTTTGATCTTTTCGAGTACCCTGAGATAGCTAACATCGTGAATGATGAACTAACTAATAATAATCAATATAACGAACACGTTAATAATGAATCATACGATGAGATAGATCAAGAAAACGAACAAATTTTAAAAGAATTAGCTAAGCAAGTAGGTCACGGGACGAGCCAAACGTGACACCCGCACGATCGCCCGGTACGGCACAAGTCGCCAGAAAATCAATTGATCCAAAAATCAAATCAGTCCACATGATTCAGAGCCCAGAAAGGTGAATCATCAAAAGAAAAGCTCGGTCCAACGCCCATACAGGTGGATCGTCATCATAAAAAACCCGATCCAATGCCCAGACATGTGGATTGTCAAAACAAAAGCCCGGTCCAACGCCCAGACAGGTGGATCATTATCAACAAAAGCCCGATCCAATGCCCAGACAGGTGGATCGTCAAAACAAAAGCTCGGTCCAACGCCCAGACAGGTGGATCGTCATCATCAAAAGCCCGATTCGGAGCCCAGACAGGCGAATCGCCAAAAAATCGACAGGACTCAAAGGACCGGACAGGTGAGCCTTTGTTTTCTAACACATTTTCTCGCAGGTTCGGAGCCCAGACAGGCGAATCCTCAGACAGGCAGGTATATTCAGAATTGGGTCTTGATTTGATTTCTCAGTATGAATTTACCTTTTCAAAAAACAAAATCTCTTAGATTTTGGAAAATAATTTTCAAAATACCTAAAGTAGCCTTTTCGTGTTTTAGAGTCGAACTACGTCATGGTCTGATTCTCCGATAGAGATACGTAGGAAGCCGTGCGGCCCGACCATCCCGATGTTCAGAATGATGTCTTTTTTATCGTCGACATGACTTCTTTCATAAGACTTGTCGACGAGGGGCTCTGTAGACACCCCATTCTGAACCCATCGGATCACATTTATACCACTCTAAGTCTCGCTTTGAGTCAAGAAGTAGAAATCCACCATTTCGTCATGTTTCGTTAAGTTTTGACTAACCACCGTTAGTTTGGGACTAAACTGCATACGAGATAACGGGAAAGGACAGAATTGTCCATAGACAACAATATCTCGCGCGGAATGGCATGTCTCGCGCGTGATATTGTCATTCTGCAGCATGCAGATGACAGTTTCCTCGTCGATTTCAACCTCTTTTCGGGATAAGACTTTATCCATCCGGCCAACCAATGATTTTGGGAGTCTGGAACCTTCCTAGGAGTGTTTGATCTCATCCTCAACACCCCTCCAACACCTATAAATACTAGATGACTTTCAGTGTTTCAGAGGTCCACAATTCACACACATTTTACTGGTTTCTCTCCTTGAAAGATTCCTGTAAAATCACCCCTAAAAATCACCTCAAAGTTTGTTTGTCAACCTTGTTGGTAAACAAACATCAAGATCCGAGTCAAGGACTGAGGCGAAGCTCTGTCCGCATCAAGATTCAATTCTAAACTTGAGTCGAAACTCTGCCCGAATCACCTCACGCAAGGTTGCCCCTAAATCCCTTTCTAATTGATTGTTAGAGTGGTATAAATCCATAGAATCTAGGATCGGCCTAGAGCCTCCCTAAATCATGGGGATGGTCTCGAAGCAATCGATCCTACATTCCGTTTAACCCTGTTAAATGGATCTTTATTTATTTTATTTGAAATCTTCTTCTTTTTTCAAAAAAACCTCTCTTTTCTTTAGCAAAACCGATCTCCGAATTGGGTGGAATGGGTGCTCCTTGACCTTCCCGTTCCATAACCTATGCCCCGAACCCAATCTCTTTCAAAATGGTTTTTCTATGTTTTCCAAACAAATAATATATGTGGCGACTCAAAATCGTTCACAACGCTTACTGTCATAAACCGGTTTCTTCTCCTTCCTTTTGCATGACCGGTTAATCCCTATTAACACATGTTGGCTAACCTGTCAAAACTTACCCATTACCCGGTAAATCCCTATTGACCTCCTTAAACGGTAAAGACATGATAACCAATAACCAAATATCAAAATATATATTAATTAATTATTGCAATTATTTTCGTCATATCTTCAAGACTATTTAATAAATACTCAATATTTATTTATTTTTCAAATATTGTAATAATTAATTAATATATATTTAACCACTAAATTAATAATTATGGTTTTAGTAATTTTCTTTTTTATTTTTCATAAAAATAAATAAATTTATAACTACCTAAAAATTATATTTTAAAAGATAATTAAATTTTGAAAGGACCAATAGACTCATGTCACTTGGCTTGATTAAAGAATGTAATGAAGTGAGAATGAGAATGAGTGGCGACCATGGTCGGTTAACGGAATCTGTTCGTCCATGGTTGCTCCATTTATTTCTTTTCTTTCTTCTTTTCTTTTTCATTTTCCAGTTTTGTCCTATTCTCCCCAGCCCAACCTTGGACCGCTGATGCCTGATGGACATAGTCTTACCGATCAACCGGTTGGAAGATTAATAGGTCAAGCAGTCAACCGATTTTTGGCCACCTCTATCAACCGGTAAAGATTCTTAACTGGTAAAAAAATAAATTTGTAAATTAGAAGTAAAATGTGGGATTTTTTACTGATTTAATTCAATTTTAAAATTATAAATTCCAAAATAACTTACACCCAAATAGGTTGAGCAAGCCTACAGGTCACACAATAGGTCATGCAACAGGTCACACAATAAGTTATGAAAAAGGTCACACAACAGGTCATCTTCTCTAGCAGTACTCCCGTGAGATGCACGGAAAAATCATGTTATTGTATTTAACAATTAAAATTAAATATATAAAAGATTATTTTTCTCCACTTGTTTTCCTTACAACATTTTCTCATTCAAAATATTTTTAAAAAAGTTTATATTAAGAAATAATGACAATAAAAAAATTACTACACGGTGTAGCGAATTTAAATTTGCTCAATTTTATTTTAATTTATGCTATTAAATTTTTTTTTAAAAAAACTTAAATTTGAACTCGCTACACAGTGTAGCGAGTAAATAACCAAAGCAGGCCACAACCGATCCAAATCAGGCCACAACCGATCCAAACCAAACCAAATGTTCAAACTCTGTCTCACTTTAAATTACAAAATAATAATTATTAATAAAGAAAACTAAATAGAAATATTACGTTTTCCATCTCAAATAAATACTTTAAAAAATATACTACTATAAAAATTATATTATTCATTTCAAAAATAAATATTACTTTCGACTCAAAATGAATAATCATAAAGTAATACTACATTTTTTATCCAAAAAAATGAGCATTACTTCCTTCATCCCAATGAATATTTTAAAAATTAATACTACTTCATTCGCCTCTAAAATTAATGTTTGTAATGTTAGTGCATTCTGAATGAAATGAGGCGGCTAGGAAGTTCACAGGAACACGAAACTTGCTAATGTGAGTCCTGATGCTATCGCACCAGCACTAGCACAACAGAGAAATGCAGCGGAATAATAAATAGAAAAGAAATAAACAAAGGGTTTAAACACATATCTACAGCAATATGCTGTAGACAATAAACTTCTCTTATTAAATCACTTTTGAACCAGTTACACAATGTAAACTAAGAGAATGACTAAATCACCAAAAGAACTCTCAATAAAATAAAACACTAAGGTGACTGTTTTTCTTCAGCACACTTAGTTACTCAAAACCGTGTCCTTCAACTGAGGTATGGTCTTCATATTTATAGTCAAGGAGCCTTCTCAGATGGATAACTGAAGCTTTGATCATTATATCTTCATTCCAATCTTCATTATCCTTTTATATCTTCTAAGCATATTTATCTCCTTAGACTCCTTTCCAAGTTATGAGAGTCCTATAAAATGACCGAACACAATACTAAAAACATAACAGATTTCGGTTAATAGGTTAGTAATTATAAAAATAATATACAAATTATTTACTTAAATTAAATACATAAGAAAGTAACAAAACATAATTAAGTCAACCTCTTTGACTTGGCCAAGTGTGATGCTATCACACTTTCAATCTCCCCATGTTTTGTTGCTTTCTGTTAAAAAAAAAACCTCAAGCACAACATATTTTAAACACAATATATGCTAAAGATTATCAACCACAAGATATAAAATGGAGAGCTCGAATGTGTAACGATGTTGTACCCTTCGCGGAAAAAATTTGATTTTTCGTTTCTTTGAAAACCAAATAAAACCGGAAAACGGAGTCGCCAAGCCATTTTTGTTTTAAGGGCCAAAACTTTGAAAAATGCCCGAAATAAGAGATTTGGGTTCGGAGGTCACGTTACACGCCGGGAAGAACGTTAGTGTTCACCCGGAATGCCTCGTAAAACGAGTCTTCCAAGCATAAAAACCATTTGTGTGTGTGTGTGTGTATGTTACTTTGGCCAAAATAAATTGAAACTGAGAAAAGTAAAAATTGGGAATTCTTTATTAGACTTTGAACGAATCCCATGATTTTTGGTGTGATTTTTGGGCTTAGTTTTGGGACTCAAAAGATTTTTTGAAGTTGAAAAACATTTCTGCCAGAATGAAAAAGGCAGTGGACACTTTATTTTAAAATGGGTTTAAGGGCTTAAAAATCTCAGAATCTGGGGAATGTCCGAGAACAAAAGTTGTTCAAAACACCTTAAATAAGGTTTTTGTAAAAGAACTTTCCCATTTGGAGTTGATTTGGTGGACCAAAACCTTCTGGAAATCTTAGATATGAAATCTGGACTTCCAGAGACTGAGGAACTGACTTTTAAAAGAAATTTTGAAAAGGGGAGTTTTACTCACGCAAAAAATAAAGTAAAAATATTTCTGGAAATATATGGATGTTGGATACAAAAAGTGTTTTGTAGTCAACACCAAATTCCAAGTTTCTGTATGTCCAAAAAATTAGACCATGGACAGAGATCTTAGAAAATTGCTACTGGACAGCAACTTTCTTAAGAATAAAAACATGATTTTAAAGGGGGTTTGGCATCCATGCTTGTCCCCATTTCCTTAGGCTTTGATTAGTGATCACTTAAAATTTTAGTGGTGAATCAACTATATCAAGCCATCCTTAGGGTACATTAGGACTAAGCACTTCATTTGCTTGGGAAGGGGAATTTTATCCTTTGAAAATGAAGATTTGATGTATGAAAATGGTTTTAAGGTTTTGAAAACATGTTTGCAAGTAAGTAAGAAAACTTTGGAGAGAATGTTGATCCTTGTAGAAGATCAACCATGGAGATGAACTTCCATGGTGATCTTCTTGGATCTAGGGCAAGAAGATGAACAAACTACATTTTGGATTTTGAAAATGCATGCATGGATGAGAGAGATTTAGGGTAAGGAGAGGGAGGTTATACCTATCTTCCTTGTGTTTGTGTATGAGTCTTGAATATGTGAGTGTTTGAATTTGAGAGTGAGTGGGATTTGGGAAAATAATTAAGAGAAAAAGGTGACAATTCTAGAGAATTCTCACTGTTTTCTCCCTATTTTCGCCAAGGTGCGGTTGTAAAATGTGTTGTGGCTCCATTTTACGTACGGCGAAGGCCTCAATTTATAGCCCTCTGAAAATGGCATTATCATCCGCGCGGACAAAACCGGAAGCGTGCCTTGTTCATTTAATGCGGCTCCGGGCTTTGGACACAAGGAATATTTTTAAAATTCAAATTAGGCGGCCGAGTTTTTGTTCCAGCGGCTTCTATTTTTGGTTTTTGACCATTTCTTTTGCTTTTTTGATTCTTTTCCTTGGTTTATCTTAAAATGGCAATCCCTAATCTACCCTTTCTTGGTTAGAAATGTTAGGAATTGTTAGAAATGTTAGAAATGTTAAAATTTTCATTAATTTTCTAACGAAAATACTAACAACTCAAATTGGAGCACTTACTGTAGCCCCTCGGCGACGGTGCTTTCGAAGGAAGCTGGGTCGTCGATAAGAGTAAGGCTCCATATTAGACAGGATGATCAAGTGATCGAGTGGCTGGACCTAGCGATAGGCTACCTACGTATCCCGAACGGGAATCAAGCCGACCGTAGTTCGGGTCTTTGACCCTGGAATGACTATTTTGAGGTGTCAACCTGGTAATGATGGCATTTTAGGTGCCTCTGACCTTGAAGATGGCGTTTAGGTGCCTCGGACCTTGATGAGCGAGTTACGATCGGCGAGAGAAACTCTGGGGATAAGAATGACCATTTTGGTGCGGCGGTGAAATTGTATATCCGCTCTGCTTTGGGGATAAGAGATGACCATTTTGGTGCGGTGGCTAAACCTAATGATAGGTTACCTACGTATCCTTAGGGGAATCAAGCCGATCGTAGTTCGGGTCTTTGACCTGGAATGACTAATTTGAGGTGTCAACTTGGTAATGATAGCGTTTTAGGTGCCTCGACCTTGAAGATGGCGTTTTAGGTGCCTCGGACCTTTGGTGATGATGGCGTTTTAGGTGCCTCTGACCTTGAAGATGGCGTTTTAGGTGCCTCAGACCATTGGTGATGATGGCGTTTTAGGTGCCTCAAACCTTAATGATGATGGCTTTTTAGGTGCCTCGGACCTTGATTTGAAATGTTTTCCCTTAATGATTTGGGATAAATGGTCCTTCGGTGGACTTTGTCTGCTGCCGAAGGAGAGGGTGACCGTTTTGGTCGGGTGTGGACCTATGGTAGGCTACCTACGTATCCTTAAGAGGAATCAAGCCAATCGTAGTTCGAAACGGCTTTGGGGGTTTCGTTGGAGAAAAATCGGGCTTACGTTTCACGGCCGTTGATGATAATGAGGAAAGAAACGGGATTAGTTAGCTTATTTGGGGTTTTGTTAGCTTTTCTTTGGGGAAATCGGACTTACGTTTCTGCCGTTGATG
This sequence comes from Adenophora triphylla var. japonica, assembly GCA_022495995.1. Taxonomy (NCBI): domain Eukaryota; kingdom Viridiplantae; phylum Streptophyta; class Magnoliopsida; order Asterales; family Campanulaceae; genus Adenophora; species Adenophora triphylla. The sequence goes on along the minus strand of JAFEMH010001476.1, from coordinate 21,138 downwards.
ATTTTGATGAAAGAAACGGGATTCCGTTATCTTTCTCGGAGAAGTCGGACTTACGTTTCTTTGCCGTTGATGATTTTGATGAAAGAAACGGGATTCCGTTATCTTTCTCGGAGGGATAGGACTTACGTTTGGCCGTTTGATGATTTTGATGAAAGAAACAGGATTCCGTTATCTTTCTCGGAGAAATCGGACTTACGTTTGACTGCCGTTGATGATTTTGATGAAAGAAACGGGATTCCGTTATCTTTCTCGGAGAAATCGGACTTACGTTTTACTGCCGTTTGATGATTTTGATGAAAGAAACGGGATTCCGTTATCTTTCTCGGAGAAATCGGACTTACGTTTTACTGTCGTTTGATGATTTTGATGAAAGAAACGGGTTTCGGTTATCTTTCTCGGAGAAATCGGACTTACGTTTGACTGGCGTTTGATGATTTTGATGAAAGAAACGGAATTCCGTTATCTTTCTCGGAGAAATCGGACTTACGTTTTACTGTCGTTTGATGATTTTGATGAAAGAAACGGGATTCCGTTATCTTTCTCGGAGAAATCGGACTTACGTTTGACTGCCGTTTGTGATTTTGATGAAAGAGACGGGATTCCGTTATCTTTCTCGGAGAAGTCGGACTTACGTTTGACTGCCGTTTGATGATTTTGATGAAAGAAACGGGATTCCGTTATCTTTCTCGGAGAAATCGGACTTACGTTTTACTGCCGTTTGATAATTTTGATGAAAGAAACGGGATTCCGTTATCTTTCTCGGAGAAATCAGACTTACGTTTGACTACCGTTTGTGATTTTGATGAAAGAGACGGGATTCCGTTATCTTTCTCGGAGAAGTCGGACTTATGTTTGACTGCCGTTTGATGATTTTGATGAAAGAAACGGGATTCCGTTATCTTTTTCGGAGAAATCGGACTTACGTTTGACTAGGGAAGCTCTTTTGAAGAGGGTTAACTTTGGTTAACTTTGGTTAACTACGTTAAGTTGAGGACTAAATTGCGAGAATCACGAAATTTTAAAGGGCAAAAGGGTCATTTTGCCCCTTCCATTACATCCGCGCGGACCGAACGCGACACAGTGGTTTAAATGAGGGCGACGCCCTTGGTTCCTTCTTCTCCAATTTTCAGTTCCACGAGAGAGACGAGAGAGAGAAGACCAAAACCGCCATTGTTGGCCAAAAAACCTCAAAATCCTTCCGATTTTCTTCGATTTTCAAGCAATGGAACACGGGGAAGCTGCTATCCAAGGCCAAGGACGCGGTCCGGTTGCCGAGAGGCGATTAGAGCTCGTTCGAATGAGGAGTCATTACACCCTTTCGCAATCGATTGCGGAGGAGCCGTACCCCGATGCATGGCAACATTGGGCTTCTGATCCGAGTCTCCGTACGGTATACTTCGAATCTCTTCATTCCCTTTGTCGATTTTTCATTTGAAATTGATTTTTGGTGATTTTTTTTTTTTTTGAATATCCAAAAATTGTGACGTTCTTGGACTTGAAATTTGATTTTGATGCTTTGCATGTTGTAATGAGTATGTGGGTAACCAAAATGTGCATTTTGTTTGGAAGAAAGAATGGGCATTTTGCCATTTTTTTTTTTTGCTTTTTTTTTTTTTTTAAATTTGAAAAATGCAATGAAAATTCGAAAATTATGTTCTTGACATCGAATCTTGAACTTGATGATTTGTATGTTGCAATGAGTATATGGGTAACTCAAATGTGCATTTTGTTTGAAAATTTTGGAATATGAGATGAAAATTTTCCCAAATCCGGGACGGACTTTTTGTAGAATTCTTGCAATGTGATATGAATGATATGAATGCATTTTTTTTGTGAGAGTGTGATTTTCTGTGAAAATGGGACGGATTTTTCGTTCCCTTGATTGAATGTATGAATGGTGAAAAAATTGTCTATGTATGCTATTTCATGAAAAATGGGACGGAATTTTTTTTTTCTTCCGTTGACTCAATGTTATTGAGATTTTTTTTTTTATGAATGAATGAATGGTTGTTGAAAATCTTTTCTTTTGTGTAAGAAAAATGGAAATTTGAGTCCATTGTATGCCGTTATGCTGCCCGATTTTTTTTTCAAAATTTTATGTCCATGATGCATGTGTATGCTCTTTTTTTTTAAATGCAATTCTTTTTGAATGCAAATTTTTTGAATGCAATTTTTTTTTAATGCAATTTTTTTTAATGCAATTTTTTTTTGAATGCAATTTTTTTTTTAATGCAAATTTCTTTTTTTTTTTTTTTGACTCATTCCCTTTTTTTTTTCAATTGCAGGGTGGAGATCGCTTTGTGACGCATCAGCTGAACAAGATGAAGACTCGAGGATCAGTGGAGTCTGTGGTTGACCTGTGGGACTGACTTCCAGTCTTGGGTCGAGGAGCTTTGATGAGTCAGAGACGGATCGTCATTGGGGCCAGAGTTTGTATGAGTTTATTGAGTGCTGAGGGGTTGGTCAAGTTCTCCAAGAGCAAGGGCCTGATTTTTGCTTTGGCACACGGCATTGGTGGGGCGCGACCCACACATTTCATTTTTTAAGGGCGAGGCCACGGTTACGCCCTCCGATTACGGCTGCGATTGCGCTGTCCTTTAAAGGACGGAGCATTGAAGTGGAGAAGACGGCTACGGTGATCGGGACTGCGGGAGCTTCTGGGCTTTACCCCCATTCCCAAAAAGGGGATGGGGATGGAGTATGCCGTGGTCTACGGGAAGATCGTGGAGACCATCGGGAATTACGAGGCTGGTGATGAGAGAGTGGTTGCGGTGCAGATTGCAAGGGCTTTCTTGTGGTTTGCTTTTTCGAGCACACTTTTTGGACACGTCGAGGGGACGGGGATGTTTGCTTTCGAGGAGTTTGGAGGATGTGGAGATGGTGGGGAGGTCTCTTGGGGAGAGCGGGGTGGCGAGCTCTATTTTGCCTTTGATCGATATAGCGGAAGGCCGTCGGCTCTTTGACATGCTTCGAGTTTCCTCTGGAGGTACAAGCTTTCTTTTTGCTTTCTCTCTTTTCTTTAAGCACGTATCCCTCATTTTTTGCACCGGATTGATGGGATTTTTCCTTTTCGCAGGTATGGGCTGCAGGTTATTTCACGTCACGATGTGGCGGCGGCCCGGCGGAATACATCGGGGCATATCCGGCCATGCTCTCTGGAGAAAGTATGCTCGGGAGAAGATAGGTTCTAAGGGCGCACGACCCTTAAGTACGAGGAGTGCACACCTTTGACGAGGCGAGACGGATGAGAGGATGATATTTTATCCACAGGACCGCTTCGATGTGGAGCGGTGAAGGGTGCCGAGACATGGACCGTGCGGCGGAGGATTTTGAGGGGCTTGACTTGCGGCGTGTATTATCAGGAGAGAGGGTGACGCGCCGGCATGGCGTGAACTCGCCTTTGATGGCTTCAGTGGAGCCTCCCGCCGACAAGATGCATCCGAGCGAGAGGTCGGAGACCTGGGGCGGTTATCGAGGTGGTCAGCACTTCTCGGCATTCGTGGCGATTGAGCAGTATCCGGTATTTATCTTGAGGAGGTTGAGGATTCCCCAGGTCCTTGAGAGAGAGGGGTAGGGATCGTGCGGTACCCGCGGACGGACTTTTCATATGTCCGAGGATGGGGTCCGATTGAGGGTGCGAATCCACCGGCTGAGCGGCTTCACGAGCTTTTCGGCCTCGTCCGGGTATGAAGGTATGGATTCTCCTTCCCACCTCTTCTTTTTTTTTGCTTGTCTTTTCCTTTCTTTCTGTCATCATTTTTGCCTCAATTATTTCGACGCTTTTGCTTCCGTGCGGTTTCCGGAGGTGGTCGTGGAGAAGCCGACGAAGCGGTGATCGGGGCTAAGAGATTCATTAGGAGGATGGTTACTTGTGGAGCCCCTCGTGGCTAGAGCGAGGCAAGCACAGCCGGCGCTGTCGGCGGGAGACTTCCCGAGCCTTACGAGCGTTCTTCCGAGACTCCTCTTTCTCCTCTCATAGATCCCGGCGTGGTGTTGCCTTCGGACCACTTCATTCTCGGGGATCCGTACGGGCGAGGGCATGTCTCGGCATCACGGTGGGTCTTCTTCACACGTCCAGGAGTCCGACGCATTCACCTTCGGATATGACTTCTTTGCGGCTCTTGGTTTGCCGTATCAGAGCGTGCCGGTTGGTCCTGACGAGCCTTCTTCCGAGACGAGGACGATGATTACGAGCCCGAGACATTCATGGCTACCGAGGAGGCGGGCCCGAGCCGCAAGAGGGGTCGGGGAAAGCAACGGCCACCGAGGATTCGATTGACTTCGAGATTGATTCTGGGGGGGTGGGATTGTACATATTCAGACAGATACATTTTATGCACATTTTTTTTTTGGAATGTAATAACCTACTTTTTTTTTGATGTTTTTTTTTGTTTTTTTTTGGAATGTAATAACCTAATTTTTTTATGTTTTTTAATGCATGTAAATGTTGCATGAGCCCGGTTTTTTGATAAGGGTGTGAATGTTTGGTATGTGAGCTTGTTTGAGCGAGGCTTTGCACAGTTTTCGAGCAATCGGGATGAAAATATTCCTTCAGTGGTGCAGCGGTTTGAACCTAGCTGCAGATTTTCGAGGGTGGCAATTATGTCCGCGCGGACAAGACAGAATCTCGACACTTGTCCTTTAATTTTGCTTCGTATCTGGTTTTCCTTTATTTCAAATTCAAACACCTTCTTCAACCACCAGTTCAAACAGCCATTTTCGGGAAGAAGGAGAGAAAAACCATGGAGAGAATTGTGAGCATGCAAAACCCACCCAAATTATCCCAAAATTCTCAAATGCAATTCTTCAACAAGTTTAAAGAGTGGTCTCGGGAGATTATGCATGAGAGGAGGTCATTCTTTGAAGAAAGGTACAAGATACGATGCTTGTGGTCTCTCAAGGAATTGATTCCGGATTATGATCTTTTGAGAGCTTCTTCCTCATTTTGGGACACTAGAAGGCATGTTTTTTGCTTCTCTTACAATGAAATGGTCCCGCCTGTTGAAGAATTTCGGGCTTTGCTTGGTGGTCTGAGGTGGAGGAGATTGCAATTCCTTTGCCCGGAGGAGCTTCCTTTGTTGACAAGCTGTGCAACCTTCTTCATCTTTCCCTGGAGGAAGCACAAGGTATGATCTGTGGTCCCGATCATTTTAACATTTCTGGTCTCCCTGATAGATTTAGGGGCTTAGGCTTGTTTGACGATGCCTATTGGGATGCCTTTGCACTTTGCATGTTTGGGACCTTGTTCATGGTTTATTCTTCAGGATCCGTCATCGGGCTCTGCTAGATGTAGTCGTTCACCGTCGCGGCGTAGACGTTGTACCTTTGATCTTGGGAGAGACTTTTCATGCTCTCGACAGGCTGGCTACCGGGAGACGGTATATGCACGGGGGCAGTCCGTTTCTTTTGACCCTGTGGCTGATGGAGCGCTTGGGGGTTCTTCGGGAAACTTCTGATATGATCAAGCCTTGGACATTTGCCAGGAGAGGGGTTTTGGTGGATTTTGATGATCAGGGCTCGTGGGAGCGTTGGATGGCTAGTCGTCGGACTGAAGATATCAGATGGTCGGTGCCTCATTGGCGGGTGGAGACTCGGAGAGTGCTTCAGGACGGATCTCCCGTGGTTATGCTTCCGGGGCTTTCTCAGTCCAGCTTTTACATTCCGGCTTTGGTTCTGAGACAGTTCGGTTTGGAGCAGGTTCCTTTGGAGGACTTTGATGATATAGCCACCAGGGTGGTGGCTTCTGCTTCTATGGATGATCCTTCGGTGTTTCCATTTCTTTCCCGAGTATGGAGGTATGACGTCTTTCCTCCTCGGGTTATCCTCAGGCGTCCGAGACCTGTGTTCTTGACCACTTGGTACCTGGATTGGTACGAGAGGCATTTGGGGGAGACTCAGATGGCTATTTTGAGACGGCGTGAGGCCATTGTGGGTGCGGAGGACCTGACAGTTTCGGAGAGGAGGAGGGCCGAGGCGAGGGCCAACCCTCATGACAGGAGCGGAGATGTTGTGACCGACTATGAGGCTTATGTCAAGAGGCAGGAGAGGAGGACTCCTATGCTACCAGCTCGGCTACAGGAGATGAGGGATGATGCTAGGGCCACTAAGGCCCTGACAGAGGCTGGTTTGATAGATCCTGTTCCTATACCAGAGCTTGGTAGGAGGAAGACCGACATTTTTCCTGTTCAGAAGAAGAAGACTCGAAGGGGGAAGAAGAGGGGAGAAGCCAGTACGAGCGGCTTAGAGTGACCTCGAGTTTTCCGAGTATCCCTTTCTTGTTGTAGCAGACACATTAGTTTGATTATGTATTTTAGTTTCTTTCAGCAGGTTGTAATTCGTAGGAGTGAACCGGGCTTAGACTCATCAAAAAGCTTTTAACTGTAATGAATATGTGAATTGCTTTAGAGTTTTTCGAGACGCTTTCATGGTCTGATCAGTGTATTGATGTCAAAGTATGACTTTTATTTGTATTTTAGACCGAACCGTTTCCGGCTGCCTACGTTCCCTTCGGACAAAGGGGCTCTGTGTCTCCGTAGTTCGACCTGTTTTTTTTTTTTTTTTGTTTTTTTTTGTTTTTTGTTTGCTTTGTTTTTTTTTTTTGTTTTCTTTTGTTCTTTTTTTTTTTTTTTTTTTTTTTTTGCAACCCCGTTTTTTACCTAGGCCGCCCTTTTCGGGTTTTCAACCTAGTTGGGTATTAATCTTTTAGCACTCTTTTTCTTCTTTTTTTTTGTTTCTTTTTTTTTGACTCAGTGTTTTTACACTTAGTATCTGCGTAGCTTGTCACCATTCACTGGGTGCACAAAGGGATTTCCGTCGAGGTCAGCAAGTTGCATGGCTCCTCCGGAGAAAATCTTCTGGACGACATATGGCCCGACCCAGACGGGCTCCCATTTGCCAAGCGGGTTGATACGGACTGGGGGCTTCTCTTTCAAAACGAGATCACCTTCCCTAATCTCCCGATGCTTCACTTTCTTGTCGAAGGCTCTGGCCATTCTCCCTTGGTAGGCTCGGATATGTTCCATGGCCTTCAATCGTCGTTCATCTAGCAGGGCCAATTCATCATGGCGACTTTGGAGCCATTCGACCTCGTTGATCTGACTTTCCAACAGTACCCGGAGTGAAGGAATTTCTAGCTCGATTGGGAGTACGGCTTCCATTTCGTAGGTAAGAGCAAATGGTGTTTCCCCTGTTGCCGTTTTGACGGATGTTCTGTAGCCCCAGAGTGCCAGGTGTAGCTTCTCGGGCCAATCTCTGCCTCGGACAGCCATTTTTCGGATGATGTTTTCCAAAGTCTTGTTTGCTGCCTCGACGACTCCGTTGGTTTGGGGCCTGTAGGGAGATGACTTGTGACGGGTTATTCTGAATTCTGCCAGCAGCCTGTCGCATTCCCCTTCGAAGTGGGATCCATTATCTGAGATGATTTCGGCTGGCAACCCGTATCTGCATATGATGTTTTCTTTGATGAAGATGGCTACTTTCCTTGAGTTGAGGATTTTGTAGGACTTTGCAGGGCATCCTTTTCAGTTTCTCTGAAGAAACTACCAATCTGCGTCTCTTTAGGCTCTTCCGCAGTTCCCAAATTCACACTTGTCAAAATTTCTTCGGCAGCTTGGGCTCGATTTTCCTCTTTCCGAACAACCTGCTTAATGATTTTTGCTCTCTTCTTTTTTTTGTTTATTTAATGTGTCTGCTTCTTTATCTAATGAATTTTTTTTTTAATTATTAATTTATCATTAGTTAAAGTGGCAATCAAGGGATACTCAGAAAGGTTCGTCATTTCATTAGGAACGAAAGGAAGTACAGCGTTTGCTACAGATTCGTAGTCTTCAGGCGTAAGGCCGTCGGACGACTCTAGAGACTTGATCTTGACATTGAGGGACTCGGAAGACTCTAACTAAATTGACACAAAGGGACGGGGGACCAATCCAGGCTTGGTTATCATTTCTTCTTTGGTCGTGGACGGGCCTGAGAGAGTTTCCCGATTTTTTAGTGGCTTCATGACTCGGGAATTGTCTTGTTTCTGTTCTCCTTCCTCGATCATCGCTACCATCTCTTTGACTGAGCTGAAATCAATCAGGTCTGGCACCTGGACCTCTTCCACGAATAACTGATGCATAATCGGGCCATCCCAATCATCTGAAAAGACCTCTGTGGCTTTGGCTTTTGGTACAGTCAATTCAAACTCAGGCTTCGGACCATCCTGGGCAGTAGGAATTGTGGTAGTAAGCTTTTCGAACTGTTACACTAGGCTTGGCACGCCTCTGGTAGTGGTAGCCCCGGGTATCTTGGGTAGGTCCAGAAATACTCTACGGACCGGGTTAGCTTTGGCTCCCCTGAATTTGTTGAGGCTATCCTGTAGCTTCAGCCACCCTTCTGTAGGAGTGGGTTTGTGATGTTACCCGGTTGTGTGGGACCCTTTACGAAGTAGTCAGCCAAATTAGGACTGAAGGGGAGAGGTTTAGGGTTGTTGACCGGGACCCTTCCTGTGATAGCTTCTTTCCTTTGTAGAGCAAATTCCTTTTCTTTCGCGGTGTCCACTGAGGTGGCCTCATATCCCAGGCCGTGGCGAGTTTTCTGTCCTTTCACCTCGATGAGTTTGTGAGTTCCTTGTTGGTGCTTTCCCAGACCGAGGCCAGGTAGATAGCTCATCTTTCTCATCATTTTCAAGACCGGAGGGATTTTATCCCGGGTGATTGTCAGATCTACGTTGCACACTTGGGCTTTAGGAGGCTCGACCGAGAAGCCTGTTAGCATGAGACCTTCCTCATCATGCTTGATTTCCAGAATAGGTATCCCACCTGTATCTGTGCCCTCCAAAGTGACTAGATCCCCGTAAATAGTCGTCAGGTCCCCATTCGAGACGAATTTCACACACTGATGGAGGCTTGAGGCGACCCCCTTGACCTGATGCAGCCAAGGTCTTCCCAATAAGGCATTAAAAGTGATCGGGATGTCAATAACCTGGAATTCCACAGGTATCAATTTCTGTCCAAACCAGAGGTCCAAAGTAGCAACTCCAAGGACTGCTCGGGATGTCGAGTCGTAAGCTTTGACTGTGAGGGAGGAAGGTTTTAAGTCCGTGGACTTGATGTCAAGCAGGCTCATGATCTTTGCCGGAAGAATATTCATTCCGGACCCATTGTCAACCAGGACCCGAGGGAGGCGTCGTTCATCCAATTGGACTGTGATGAAGAGAGGCTCGTTATGATCGGCCCCGAATTGAGGGAGATCGAGATCTGTGAAAGTGATTATGTTTCCATAGTGGATGTTCCCAATTAATTGCACCACATCATCGGGAGTAGCATCGATAGGCACTAGAGTGCGAGCCAGGCTTTCTTCCAGCTTTAGCTTGTGGGGATAGGATGAGGTGAGCAGGTACCACAGAGAGATATTGGCCTGTGCTGCTTTCAACCGGGTGAGCACGGGATCCTCCTTTTCGGGTCGGGAGCTTCTACTGTCTTAGCATAGGGGCGGCGGTTCTCCTCGTGTGCTTGATCTCGTGGCCTTCTTATCTCGCCTTGGGATTCCCTTGGAAGATTTGCCGGATCGGGTCAACAGGTTGACTTCCTCATCGCTTGCTTCTTGACTAGATTTCTTCAATGCCGCTAAGGTCAACGGGGGAGCCTTTTTGGCTATCGGCCACCGGCCCTGACGGAGTCTAGCAACGGTGAGGGCCGAGCTTGAGCCGTGCCGGCTCCTTCCCCGGGCGGCCCTTATAACCGCTTCCCAAGTCACGTGCTTTTGAGTCTGGGGTTGTGTTGTTGCCCCCTGGATGGCCCAAAGAGCTAGTGCGTCCTCCGATTCGCTGCCATAGCCTGCCTTGCTCATAGTTATCATACAACAAGAGTTGCTATTCTCAGGGCTCGGCGGCTTTTCGATTTCATCCCCAGTATAGTGCAGCCATTCTGGTTCCTTTTTGTAATACTCAGAGCTGGAGATAATTATAGCACTCTGTGTGGGGGGCGCATCTGGTATCATGCCGTTTTTCAGGACTTTTCTGAGAGCTGACATACATTCAGGGAAGGTGACCTCTTCTTGGGTAACCCTGACAAGAAGTGTTACTTTGTTTTGGGGCGGATTTGATCTGACCATGGTTATTTTCTCATTTGGGCGGATGGGAGTTAGTTTCCCTCTTTCTATCAGATCTTCGACTATCAGCCTGGATCGGATGCCTGAAAACCCTTTCCCCAAAGCATGGTAGGCAGTGTTGAACTCTAAGAAATCCACGTGCTCAGACCCAGGAAACTTCATGGCCTTCATATCCTCGGTTTGGTAGTAGTCGTCTGAAGTTTCTTCGTTGTCGCCACGACAACCAACCATTGTGCCTGGCTCCCATGGGCTCATTTCCGGCATGATTGTTCCAGATTGATTCCGGATCTGGGGCCTCAGTTGACTCTTCGCTCTCGTCATCATCATCATCATTGCTATCATCGGAATCATCTTCCCATACTACCAGGATTTCAGCTGAGAGGGAACGCCGATCAAACCCGTTAGGGGAATATGGGTGCGTGCAGCCGCATAAATTGTCATATGCTCCCATTCTCGGAAGTGGTAATTGCGATTCGGCTTCTCCACCCAGAAACTGCGGGGGAAGAGTGAGAGGGGGTGGCACGTATTTGACTCCTGGCAAGATATAGAAGGAATCCTCCTCCTCCGATTCTTCGCTGTTCTCGGGATCATATTCAGCCTCTCCCAAAACCAACTTGCAGAAGTGTACTAGCTCCAGATGCTCTTCGGCCTCTTTGCTGATAAGTCCCAGTACAGGCGCTCGCCGGAAGCTTTCTTGCTCGATTCTTTTGGATTGTTCTAACCATCTTGTGTAAATGGTTCTCTCATGTTTTGACCGGAACAGCCCCAGTTCTTCAGTATCGGCTTTCCCTTCATCCGAGAAATAGCGGGCCTCGTATTCTTGAAAGAAATCTCTGACATGAGACCAAGGTGGGCTGACTTGTTCATCATCCTCAAGGTTGATGGGGAATCCGAATTCAGGATCTTCGACAAGGTTGGCCATGGGTATTTGGGAACCTTCATCAGCATCTTCTCCGGGCATGCGAAGGTTCTTCGCATTCAATCATATTCACCTGATTATGGTTTCTTGGCAGGATTTTTGATCGTATTAGGCCCCTCGGGGCCTTCCAACTTTCCTTGCTCTATCGCCCCCGAATTGCCTTTTTTCGAGTAAAGCAGCTTATACTGTTAGATGTCCATGGGCTTGATGAAAAGCGCAATACTTTGAAGTATCGACGGGAGCATTCGGATTCCCGGGTTGAAAATTCTCCAAAGGCCTCAAAGCAAGCCTTCTTTCACCAAATTCCCCTAAAGATGTCGTTCAGAGGCATTCCAAAGTTTTCGAGGTTCATGACCCGTGGTCTGGGCTCGGCTGGTTTTCTGGGAGCAAAAGGAGTTGTGTTATTACATTCCTGTCCCGCGTAGTTAATCATCTCTTTGCCTTTAGCAGGAGCAGGGGCGGTGTTTAAAGGAGGAGCCCGATATCTGTAAGTAGGCGCAGCAGCCGGTTGCTGATTGTAAGCCTTTTCAAACATAGCTGCGGAGTTAACCATGGCCCGTAAGTCTGAGTACGGGAAGTGACTGAGGGAGGCTCTCAGAAGTGGTTTCAGGAATGACTGAAAGATATCCAGTTGTTCCTCTTCAGAAGGAGGGATGGCCATTTCACTGAGTTTCAGATTCCACCGCTTGTAGAAGTCCCCAACATTCTCATCGGGACGCTGCACTGTTGTCTGCAGATCAACTCTATTTGTTTCCCATTCCAAGTTAGCTTTGTACTTTTCTGTGAAGGCATTAGTAATCTGGTCCCATGTAGCCCTGGCATCGGGTTTTAAGCGGAAGAACCATTTTAAGGCACTGTATTTCAAAGACAGATCGAAATAGTCACCTAACCGCCGATTGGTACACCCTTTGGCCTTCATCGCCAAGGTATACGTGTCCAGATGAGTTTTCGGGCATGCAGTACCATCAAAGAGGTCCAGATTCGGCATAACAAATTTGTGAGGCAGGGGAACGATGGTGTCCGGGTCCGTAGGCCGGAAGGCAGACTTCTTAGCGGTCAATTCAGTAATCTGTGCTTTCATTTCCTTATGTTGTTCCATGAACCAGGCCAGATGAGGATCTTTTGGGGGAACCATGGCGTTCAAACCAGTGACTGAGCTAGGGAGAGGAGTTACCACTGGCGGCGGACTGGTGGAGGGAACGGGCGATCCGGGGACGTAGGTGAAAACCTGTCCTTGGCCCGAATTGCCCGGGGGAGCATGAGTAGGAGACTGGGCGAAGGGATAGAACCTTACGGCCTGCCGTTGATTTTCAACTAGCAAAGTAGGTGGAGGCAGCCCCGATGTAGCTGGATAGCTTGGATTTCCGGAGTGAGACCCATAAGTAGGCTTTGGTGCGGGCTGCTGTCCCTGACTGTTGAATTGCATGGCTGGCTGAGGCGATGGTGTATAACCCGGGGTACCGCGGTCCCGGTGATTGATGAAACCGGGATGGAGGTTTGGTAACCCATCGAACCCCGAGTGAGAAATGGGTTTGTGAAGGTCATGGGAGGAGCAAATGAGCTAACATCATTCGAGGAGGGGCTCCTAACGGCCGTTGAGGCATGCCGAACCGTGCCGTAGCCCTTTGAACCGTTTCGCGAAGGCCCGGATTGATTGGTTCCAAACCGAGGCGGGATCCCAATTAGCTGTGGCATTCCGAGATAGCCCCAACCATGAGAAGACATTTCGCATCGATTTTGCCCCCACCGATTTGTGTCGTCGGGCAATGGATCCGGTGGGTCTCGTGGTTGGGGAGCCGGGCCGACCCGCAGACCGAGAAGCATGGGTTACGGTGGTAGTACCGTAGGAGGTTGGTGGTGGCATCCTGGAGTAATCAGGGCGACTGAGAGTGGGATTGGCATCCACGTCTTCTTCCACGGTGAAGGTGCCATCGGGATTGAGGCTGGCGGCCAAACCATGGCTTTTGATATCCTCCATAAGGCTATTCAGTTGTGCTTCCTGTCGTAATCTCATCTGTTCTGCTAATTGATTCCACTGTTGTTCTGTCTGAGGGGTCCCGGGAGGCGGAGTGACGTTGTCCCCATCATTACCAGCTGATGCAGACATTCTGAAACCCGGAGTCGGAACAAACGGCGAAGCTGATGATGCGCTTGACTCTTCCCAACTAATCAAACGGTGACCCGGTGTCCGGAACCAACCTTTATGAGGAGCTACGGGGGGAAAAGGCACGAGGGTTCAGAGATTTGGGGATTGAAAAAGGGTAAGTGTTTGGGCCTTGGGCTCATGCAACATGCAGTTATTTGTTCTTGTTTACTTAAAACATGTTTTATTAACCTAATCGGTTGGAAAAGATTGCTCTTCTTTTTCGCAAACTACTCTGGATCCTGGATCAGTGGGCCCCGTCACTACGTCTATAAGCCCCTCGTATTCCACCTGTATTTCGACCTCCCAGGGAGGACAGCCCCGGGCGAGGGTCCTATAGGGCAAGCGGGTCCCACCGACCGAAAGAAAAACGATCCTAAAAGTCTGGCGGGTAATCGAGTCTTAACGAGCATTCGATGTAAATTACGGACAAAGTTGACGTCAAAGTCAAGATCATGTCCGAGGGCTCGACAAAAAGTCAGCATGATTTGGACTGATAAATGTCCACAATTGATCTTGACTTGTCGTCAATTAGGCCGTAATTAGGCATGGAATAATCATTAATCCTTGATGACTCAGTGTCATGCTGGCAGTCAGTGTATAATTTGTGCCGCCGAGTCAAAGTCAAGGCGCCTGGCCAATATCTCGGTCAAAGTCCGTGACGGAAAACCGGAAGAATTTCGACTGATTAGGGTCCCCGAAAGAGATTGACTTGGTATGCCGACTAAGGCTTGAAAGTAAAGGTCTATACACGTACGTGCAGCATGACACGAGACCGTACTAAAAACCAACCGGGTCTCGGATAAAGTGTGTCACGGACAAGTGCATGGTCGACACGAGGCTCCATGGGATGTTTGATAGTCCCGTGCTTGCACCGAGAGGCGTAATAAGACCAAACGGGCCGCGACAGTGGATTTCCCGGGTTAGGGACGTAGTGTGCAGTGTAAGGTCACGTGCGCGTAGTGTGCAAGCAGTCTATCTTCTTTTTCTGAGTAAAATAGAAATTTTTCATGTGTCTTAAAAAGAATGATGCATGATTTTTTTTTTTTGAAATTCTTCTTTTTTTTTGAAACTCTTTTTTTTTGAAATTCTTTTTTTTTTGAAACTCTTTTTTTTTTTTGAAAGCAAATGAACACATAAGCACATAATTCAAAATTCAAAGAGACGGGTCCGATAGTCATAATTTTGACTTTTCCGAGGCGGCCAAAACAACACAAAAATGTGAAAAATCAACACACACCACAAATGATTTTAAATGCCGGGACGGAAGCTTGACCCTCAAAAGCTTTTTTTTTTTTGAAAACAATGATACCGGTACGTGGGATTGTTAAACCACAATTTATCCCCGACTCGTGTTAGGAGGCGATAACGGGAAGTTTAATGGTTTCCACCAATATACCAAATATCATTTTTTTAAATATAAAGCTTATACTTCCCCAGCGGAGTCGCCACTGTAACGATGTTGTACCCTTCGCGGAAAAAATTCGATTTTTCGTTTCTTTGAAAACCAAATAAAACCGGAAAACGGAGTCGCCACGCCATTTTTGTTTTAAGGGCCAAAACTTTGAAAAATGCCCGAAATAAGAGATTTGGGTTCGGAGGTCACGTTACACGCCGAAAAGAACGTTAGTGTTCACCCGGAATGCCTCGTAAAACGAGTCTTCCAAGCATAAAAACCATTTGCGTGTGTGTGTGTGTGTGGGTTTAAGGGCTTAAAAATCTCAGAATCTGGGGAAAGTCCAAGAACTAAAGTTGTTTAAAACACCTTAAATAAGGTTTCTGTAAAATAACTTTCCCATTTGGAGTTGATTTGGTGGACCAAAACCTTCTGTAAATCTCAGATATGAAATCTGGACTTCCAGAGACTGAGGAACTGACTTTTAAAAGAAAATTTTAAAAGGGGAGTTTTACCTACATAAAAAATAAAGTAAAAATATTTCTGGAAAGCTCTGGATGTTGGATACAATAAGTGTTTTTTAGTCAACACCAAATTCCAAGTTTCTGTATGTCCAAAAAATTAGACCATGGACAGAGGTCTTAGAAAATTGCTACTGGACAGCAACTTTCTTAAGAAGAAAAACATGATTTTAAAGGGGGTTTGGCATCCATACTTGTCCCCATTTCCTTAGGCTTTGATTAGTGATCACTTAACATTTTAGTGGTGAATCAACTATATCAAGCCATCCTTAGGGTACATTAGGACTAAGCACTTCATTTGCTTGGGAAGGGGAATTTTATCCTTTGAAAATGAAGATTTGATGTATGAAAATGGTTTTAGGGTTTTGAAAACATGTTTGCAAGTAAGTAAGAAAACTTTGGAGAGAATGTTGATCCTTGTAGAAGATCAACCATGGAGATGAACTTCCATGGTGATCTTCTTGGATCTAGGGCAAGAAGATGAACGAACTACATTTTGGATTTTGAAAATGCATGCATGGATGAGAGAGATTTAGGGTAAGGAGAGGGAGGTTATACCTATCTTCCTTGTGTTTGTGTATGAGGCTTGAATATGTGAGTGTTTGAATTTGAGAGTGAGTGGGATTTGAGAAAATAATTAAGAGAAAAAGGTGACAATTCTAGAGAATTCTCACTGTTTTCTCCCTATTTTCGCCAAGGTGCAGTTGTAAAATGTGTTGTGGCTCCATTTCTGTGACTGAAGGCCTCAATTTATAGCCCTCTGAAAATGGCATTATCATCCGCGCGGACAAAACCAGAAGCGTGCACTGTTCATTTAATGCAGCTACAGGCTTTGGACACAAGGAATATTTTTCTTAAAATTCAAATTAGGCAGCCAGTTTTTGTTCCAGCAGCTTTTATTTTTAGTTTTTGACCATTTCTTTTGCTTTTTTGATTCTTTTCCTTGGTTTATCTTAAAATGGCAATCCCTAATCTACCCTTGCTTGGTTAGAAATGTTAGGAATTGTTAGAAATGTTAGAAATGTTAAAACTTTCGTTAATTTTCTAACGAAAATACTAACAACTCAAATTGAAGCACTTACAGAATGATCCCCCTAAGTACTAGCTATTAAAAACCATAAACAAACCATGTTCAAACATGTCCAAACTACCCAAAACAAACCAAAGCAAAACAAAGTAAACATCACCATTGTTCCTAATTAAAGACACGAAATTAAAATTGTTTTAAAAACATCATAAGCCATACGAAAAAATAAAAACTTCAATCAGCATTGAAGTCTCGGTCCCAGCCTTGCTTCCCTTCCATTTCAGCTTGAGTTTTCGCAAGCAATTCCCACCTGAAGTTTTGGCTAATATCTTGAAACACCTTGCTTGAGCTTTCTCCCCCTTTTTGACCAGAAATATTCTCACGCACAACCAGAAGTTGGTTCCTTCTTTTAGACATTGCCTGGAATTGAACCCTCGAGTCCAGCATCAATTTTTCCAAAAATCTTATCTCTTCAGAAATAACCTTCAGTTGATCAACTGGTGGTACGGGAGATGTAGGTATATCTTCACTAACATCAATAGGTTCTTCTTCCTCAGCATCATGAGCTTCAATAATGGGATCATCAGGGAACACAACTGGAAGATCTATTGTGCGCCTAGTGCACTCTAACACAGGTTGAATACCAAAAGATTCAACCTTCTCACAGATACGATCAGAGATTAAGATTTCAACCCCTTGCCTCACACAAAGACCAGTTATTAAGCAAGGAAAAGGAAGATCAGAGGATAACTCTTTTTCTGCAAACTGGACCACACTACCAATTATAACCTCACCAAGGTTAAACTCTTGACCAGTAAAAATCCTATGAATAAGATCAGCATGAGGCACAATTACAATGTTTTTGTTGGAGGTGGGTTTTCAATTGAATGTAGAGATTTTAAAGAGAAAACCACACAAGGAAGTGAGCATTGTGAACTTGAATTGAGTATGCTACGTAGGATCAAGGCCATTAGTTAGGGTATTGGCAATAACATCCTTATGAGCCATAGGAGGAAGGATGTGAGGACTGGGAGCATGAATGAAGACATTAATCATAGCAGGAGAAAAATTAATGAGCCTGCCACGAACCATAACTTTTTCAAAACCAACATCTCTTGGATCTTGAATAGCCTGAACAAGACCCGAATAGAACTCACTAACAAGAGAGGGATAATAGCTGTTTGGGTAGGACACAGAATAAAGTAGACCTTTTTCCTCTAAATATCTTTTCATACCTACATCCTCAAAGGTTTTATCAATGACCCTTTCCACCAAAAAACCCTTTTTCCTAAAGAAGGCAAATCTCTCTTTCACAGATTTTGACATAAATTTTTCAGGTGAGTGAGGGCTTACCTTCCTTGAGGAGGGTTTGGATCTTGGAGAGAGCCTAGGCACAGGCAATTGAGCTTTAGATGAGCTGGCTTTTCTTTGACTTCTTCTTGGTGAGGGTACTGATGTGATCACATCCTCAGAAGCATCCTCCTTCTCAACTTCCAGTTCATCTCTCCCTAGCTTAAATGTCTCATCTTCAGCTTCATCATCATCTGAACCAATATCAGATGCTTGGGCAGAGATTGAATCCACAGCCTCAGCTTTGGATTTTCTCATCTTTCCCTTGCCTTTCCTCAGGTCTAGGAGAGCTTGAAGAGGGATATGATCCTGCTCATCATATTCTTCAACATCATCACCTTCAGAATGAACCCCAGAGTACCAGTTGCCTGGTGAAGACTGAACAGGGGCTACAGGTCAGTTAGCTGGAGGAGATGGAGTTGGGGATGAAGTAGCACCTATGGTAGCACGAGTAGGGGACAGAGGAGGTATGGAGATCCTTCTTGGTGGCAGATCCCCAGGATTAACAATGACATGAGGAAAGATATCACCTAGGTCTTGAGCAGCAAATTCAACAATTTCCTCGGCCTCTCCTTCAATTTCTCAAGCTCTACCGCGGCGAGCTCTTCTAGACACAACCTTGAATGCTTCAACATCACCTTCATCAGATTCACTTGAGTAAACAGTGAGACCATCCAAGTATTTTCTACGCTGAGATTGGGGTTTACCAGAAGAACTACCTGAGCCACTAGCATCTGACTTTCCCCTTTTTCTTTTCAGATCAGCAGAGGGGTCATAATCTTCATCCTCACCTTCAATGAACTCAGGCTCTGCCATATTAGGGCGAACCTTAGGGGTATACTCCCCATGTTAGGAGAGAAACCCATACGCCTCGGAGACCGATTGGGGCCCTTAGCCGTACCGGCACAACACCAACCGCCTTCAAATCTCCAGGGGTTGTCGGCGTCAATGACGTTATCGGCGGCACCGAGGAGTGACATTGAGATCGGGCGGCATCAACATCAACAAACAAGACACCATGACAACTTTAGTTGGGGCCATCGGAGATGGAGGAGGTGCAGCGATCTCATCGGAGAAGGAGGGTTGGACGGAGAAGCCATTTGATTTGGTGGAGAGCAGAGGAAAAATAGAGAGGGTTTTGGAATTTCTAAGGGTTTGGATGGTTAAACAGTGGCCGGTGAGGGTTTAATGAAAAGAGGATTTGGGTATTTATTTGATGTGATGGCATGTCATTTAACACAACTAGGCTTAGGTCACTTTTGAGGAATTAGAGTTTCATTTGAACTATATTTGAACTAAACACTTTGGCCGGTTGAGATCCTTGGAGTAATTGAGCCCTTAACATCCTTGAAGACTTAGATGATAAAGATAAACACAAATTAAAAAAAACTTTTAGATAATGTACCTACCATAGATAAATTAAAATCCACATACTTATACTCCCCCTAAACATATGGACATTAGAAAAAAGATTTTATAAGAGATTTTGTTGAGCATAAAATATTTTAACAAAAAATAAATTCGAAGGAGAAAAACATTTGTTTAAAATTTTCACCAAGGGCCAGGTTGACCTAAATTTTTGTCTAAACATAATGATGCATAATTTACACACATGTGAAGGATAAATCTCAGTATATGTGTGGCATAGAATGTAGTTACATCAGGGGACGCATTTCCTCTAGGAAAGTCAATGAATTGTAATCTTGTCTAGCTTGGTCTCTAGAATGCTTCCACACATAATATATATTTTTTTGTTGTGGAAATATATATAATATGGGTAGCTTTCACTCTTCATTATTCTCATGGATAGCCCTCTTTCGAATGATCTTGTCAATTTGACTCAAACTTTTCTTGATGTCATTTTGATCACATTGAAATGACTTCATACCATGGGTGGAGTAGCTGTTTCCCAATTTTTGTTTTTGCACCCACCAAGCGACATCCAGTAGGATAAATTTTGAGTCAACAGTTGTTGACTACTTTTTAAGAAGAATTCACAATTCAGAGAAGAGATAATTCAAAGATGCAATACAAGTGGCCACACTGAGTTAAATCATGCAATGCGATTTTTTTTTAGAATTGAAATATACAGGTGTTAGTTATGATGTGACCACACGGGGGATCACACCATCAATTTGCACCTGAGCTCGGGGAGACTTCCTTAGAGTGGAAAATCTCTGAAAATCAAGGGCTTTGGTGAAAATGTCAGCCAACTGTTTTTCAGTGCTAATTGATTCCATGCTAATAATTTTTTGCTCAACAAGATCACGAATAAAATGATGTCTAATGTCAATGTGTTTAGTACGTGAGTGTTGAACAGGATTTTTTGATATTTCTATGGCACTTAGATTATCACAAAAAAACAGTTAGGATTTCACTTTTAAGACCATAATCTTTAATCATCTGATTCATCCAAAGGAGTTGAGAACAACAACGCCCTACAGCCACATATTCTGACTCCCGGCGGTAGATAGGGATACACAGTTCTGTTTTCTACTATACCAAGATACTAAATTGTTCCCAAGATAAAATGATGTAGTCCAGATTGGGTTGATTCAAGCCAAGGCGGAACAGGATGAAGGCTCTGGACAGATGGGCGACCGCCCACGTATTATGGGCGACCGCCCAAGACAATTGACAAACGGCGATAAAGCTTCTGGACTGGAGGGCGGCCGCGCACGATGGTGAGGGCAACCGCGCAGACGACGAATGAAGCAAAGGAGAAGGCGCTGTTGGGTTGAGCGACCGCGTAGCTTGGGCTGGGCGACCGCCCATGTGACGGGTTAATTGTTACCAGTTTTAAAATCGTGCTGTTTTGGAAACTAATTAGGGTATTTTTGGATTATTTTATATTCCGTTTTTATTTAGGTTTACAGCTGGTATGTTAGTATAAATACTCTTAGGGTTTATTTTTGTTGGGTTAGACTTTTTTCAATTAAATTCATATTTGCATCTTGCAAACCCTTGGTCAATTTATTGGCTTGCAGAAGGATTTCTTCGGAAGTTCTTGTTATCTTGGGAATTGTTATTCCCTGCAGAAGGTTTTGATTTCGATCAAGCCTTATTGTTACTATTCTGCTGCGTTACTTTACATCAGTTGGTATCAAAAATTGGACGATCCTAGGGTTCTCCAACGAGGTGATGGCAAACGATGGGAGAAACAATGGAGACCTCACTGCTATCCTTGAGCGTATGCGGTTAGATGCAGAGCGTCGAGATCAACAGCATGCAGAACTACTGGCGGTTCTGACGCAGATGCGGGTAGGTGGTGGCGGTGATGCCAATCCACATCATCGGGCAGGTCCTCGCGGGGAAAATCTCCACCGTGATGAGCTGATGGGCGGGGAGGTTTCTGATAATGATGAAGGTGAGGCCAGGGCAGTGCCTCCACGTGACCAACGTCCTAAGATTAGGGCGGACATTCCGGCTTTTAATGGTGAGTTATCTATGGAAGATTTCTTAGATTGGCTTTCGGAAGTTGAAAAATTCTTTCGTTTGATGCGTATTGAAGAGGATAAGTAAAGTCCCAGTATGTTTCTTACAAATTGCGTGGTGGTGCATCCGCATGGTGGGATCAATTGACTAGAGCGGAGGAGTTGCGTGGAAGGGCAACGGCCGAAATTCGTTATTGGAGCGCATATGGAAGAGGGAGTTAAGGGATCAAGTTTTCTTCGACAAAATCATGATCAGATC